>JAPQRQ010000007.1:12396053-12412876 GCA_037367365.1 Apogon talboti | reverse complement strand
TTAGGGTTAGGGTTAGGGTTAGGGTTAAGGTTAGGGTTAAGGTTAGGGTTAGGGTTAAGGTTAAGGTTAAGGTTAAGATACAGCTGGAAATAATTGTATTTTGGCTGCATCTTGGGAACGGGTGAACCATATCCCTATCCCTAATCCAAACGGTCGTAGAGACACGGATCCAAGACTGGCATGTTCAGAAGGGCTGAATTATGTCTGGAGGATTGGTACAATGCTGTGTGACACAAAGTATGTGTTCCTGGATTATTTTATGAATTAATCTAGGAACAAAATAATCTAGGAAGTAAAACCAAACTAGTTGTCAACTAGTGTCAAAATTGGCACTTGTATGTACTTCAGCAGTACATTACTGAGCCTTCTATTAACAGATGAATTGTCAACTTTTATTTCAGTGTGAGTGTCGTTACCTCATCTAACCACTGGATGGTACCAAAGACAAATCAATGTGTGAGTGTAACAACTGCAGCACCACATTTACAGATAATAACAGTCAGAACATTTGAAACAGATATAAAACCTTTATTTATATATAACTTACAAATATAAGGTTTGGGAGGTGCTTGAATATCCACTTAATGTGATGGGTAAAATTGTTGTTTTATGGTAATATTGTGCTTTCAATAGAGTTCACATTGAAACATCTAGATATGGGTGATATGTTGTGTGAGTTTCCTGGCTTTGTGTGCATGACGTGTGAGGTTAGCAGGGTTGGTTGTTGATGTTCACTAATAATTTGTGATGCTGGGCTTTGTATGGAGCTGTGAATGCACCAGGTGCCAGGGTGCCACGTCCTTCTTCATCCACCTGACCCATGATGATGTAGTTGACACCTGTTAGATAGAAATGAAATGATCAGCATGTTATGCTTCACAGCCTCAAAATACAAAAAGATGTGATATGTAATCCAAGACAATGATACCTTTACGGAGCAATGGGCACTTCTTGCACTGTGACACCAGCTTCACTGACATGGTCTCTCCAACTTGCGTGATGATTAGGCGACCTGCTTTGTAGGTTTTAATGAGGGACACGCCAATATTGACAACTCCACGGGGCCCAGGTGTCATGGAGGTCACCTTTCCAGTTAACACTAGAAGAACGAAAACTCAGTCAGACCTCTACATCTGATTGGTTAGACGAAAAATGTCGCTTTTTATTTATCCGTCTTACCAAATTCACTGGCACAGAAACTGGTCTTTATTGTTCCATCCCTTCTACAAGCTTTGGCACACAGTGGATTCTGAGGAACTGAAAACACACAACTTATGCAATTCAGATGTTCAATATAAACAACACGAGCATACACATAAATGGACATTAGGTCTCACCTGGTCTCCTTCCATTTGGCCTTGTGACAGGCACCCCTCTGTCATGGCCTGTGGTGCCTGATCCACGGCCTCTTGTGGGCTTGACTGGTTTTGGTCTCTCAGTGGGCTCAGGTGGAGGAGGTGGCACATATCTGGTTGTGGGGACAGGTGGTGGTGCCATGGTGGCTATAACTTTAGGCACACTAGGTTGGACTGCAGGTTTTGAGGGGATGTATCTTGTGCCTGCCCCTGAGTCTACTAATGGGATCTGGGACCCATGTGGGACGCTGGTGTAGTAGGCCAGGAACCCATCAGACGTCACACTGAGGTCAGATATGAACTGGACCAGGAGCTCATTGCCGCTGCTGATAATGGGCCTAAGGAACCACCAGAAGACAATAGCGCTACAGTGAGAGCAGCTCATTTTAAAGACCTCCGGAGAAAAATAAAAACCTCATGTATGACTGCATGACTTACTGTGGAGCTTCATCACCGCAGTATTTCCCAATCAGACGTGAATCATCTTTCTCCCCGCCGTTAAAGAACGCCACATAGTCAAACCGACAGTACATGTCAGACTCCAAGGCGAATTTGTCAAAGTTGACCTGAATCACCTGGTACCCAAAGACAAACAGACATTTCCATTAAGATAAACAAAGAGCTACTTTACTCTCCTCCCTGGGCATGAAAACAGCCTGCAAAATAACAAGCCTACATGCAGAGACAGGGTGAGTGCCACCAACCATATCAGGCTCCACAGTAATAAGCCAAGAGCAGCTGGTTCCTGGTGGGTATTTGTTGTCAGGCCAGTTGGGCGTCTTGATCTCTCCCTGGGACTTTGTGATCTTCCCCCCACAGGACTGCTGATCTGAAACACAGGCACGCTCAGTGAGGAAGATTAATGAAAATAACAGCTGACAGACTGTTAAGAATAAAAAGCACTGCAGGTTTTTGTACAATAACTTCGATTTTCAAACCATTTTTTCCCCCTAGGTGTGTTCACGACATGCGAACCTTTTCTGATTCTGCTGGGAAGGATCTTGACTCACATCAGATTCTTTCTAATACCTGGGTAATAACCATATGTGCGACTTTAGGAAGCATGTGTTGTCTCTTATATTTATTTATACACCAGGGATATGAAGATTTTATGTGTGGATACCTGGACCAGTGTGACTTCAATTAACTCTGTATTGCTTTATTAAAAAATAGGACAAAGACATTTACTCTAAAACTTCTAAATCTATAGATATGCAGTGTTGATATCAGAAATCATTAGCTTCCTAAAATAATTGCTTTTTTTTAACAAAAATGGCTAAAAGGCTTAAGTCATCAAAGATTACATTTTTTGTGTGTGTTTCCTGAAAAATCTGAAAAATAACTTAGGCATTTATTTTAGGATGGTGAAGATATGTTAGTTCTAACTTTTCAACTGACGTGAAAGTATGAAAAAAAAAATTCTGCCAGTTTATCCAGAAGTTGAACATCTTAAATCACAAATCTTTCCCTCATTATTATGTTTTGGCAGATTCAGACTGATCCTGCAGGGAAACAGATTTTGCTTGTTATGTGATCTGGAGGAAGTGTGTCTGGAGTTTTTTTATTCCTGAAATATTTCCGTGATCACATGAATATGAATTTTTTTTGTGCTTTACTAGACATTATAAAAAAAAACAACAGATTTGTCACTAAGAACAAATAAAAACACATACCCTCTACATATGGCGTGGTACCGCTGAAATAGGCCACAAACCCTCTGCCCTGTGTGCCTTCATCTGACACCATCTCCAGCATCATGGTATTTGTGGTAGAAATAAGACTGCCAGGCCGGAAAGTTCCACAAAAGCGACCCAGCTTCTGCGCCAAGTTGGAATGGCCGTTATAAACATCCAGAAAGTCGTAGCGACATTGTGAATCAGCTTCCAGGTCAAAAATGCGGAAGGAAAGCGTGACTACATTCCCCTCTGGGACCTGCAAACCACAGAGGTCACATGAGTCAAACGTTTAGAGACGGATGGAGTCAACATTTGGATATGTGGCGGGCTGAGTGACTCACCGTGATGCGCCAGGTGCATTTGCTGTTGGGTTTGTAGAAGCTGGGAAAACCCTCACTGCCAACAAAGCCTGAGTCTGCAACCAGGTCTCCTCCACAGTTAAACACAGGTCTGCGACTATAGTGAGAGAGTGGTGAATGTGAGCTGTGACTGATGTGGGCTGTTCCAGTTCCAATAAGAAGACCAGAAAAAAAACATCTTCTTTTGCAGATGGTAAAACAGACTACAATTAACTACTGAGTTGGAACTGAATTAGAATTAAAAGACAGATGTAGGACAAAAAATATGAAGTCTGATGGTTATTTACAGTTAAGTTGAGGATTTTGAAGCAGAAAACTGGGGTATGAAATTTAAATCTCACAAACAAATAAGAGATTTACTTGTTGCTACTAATTTTCTAAAGGATGTGACAGCACATTTCATAGCTGCCAGGCCTTATTGTGTCACAACATGCAGCGAATGCATTGCTTTCCAAACAAACATTTTCAGAGATTGTCGAATGTCAAAATTTATTTCACAAGCAGTTCTGACGAGACGGGATAAGGTCCATATTGACCAAAAAGAATGTGCCTGTTATTATAAAGTTTTTATTTTGTTGCTGTTTTACAGTCTGTTTAGTTATGTAGAGTGTCAAAATAATTTGTTTATGGAAAGCAAGGAAAATACTGTTCATGCTCAAGAGAACATAAACAAAGCATTTGTTCTTCATTGTCCATTCTGTAGAGGGGAAAAACATTGCTGGATGGATGAATGAAGCCACAAAAACAGGGCGACCAAACTAGGAAAGGAATGTCCAGACAGCATAACCCCAGCAAAGTCAGACGCCTGTTCATTAGAGCCAAAATGTCCAGAGTTGGAGCCAAGTTACTCTGATTCGACCCCACACGCAGAACCAAAAGCATTAACATCTGCGTAGCTCAGCCACTTCACATTCAGCCTCAAATCATGAGCCAAAAACCATCAAGACGACCCAGTGCCCAATCAAACAGCACAGTGGAAAGAATTTACTTACAGGGACAGGAAAGAATTTAGACCATGTTTTTTTTTTGTTTTTTTTTCTCTGACGTCGCAAAAAGTTGTTTCTTTAACCCAATTTGCTGATTTTCGCCAAAGCCTTCACTAACACTGGTATCCAAACCTATAATAACAGATGACTGATTGCCATTCGTCTCACATCTCCAGCTTTTCAAACTTCTTCTCCATGCGCCTCAAACTTACGTGGTGTTTTCAGTCTGCTGAGCCCACGTCCATCCTAAATGTAGACACAAAAACAAGCAGAAACCCCAAATGCAGTCGACGTGCATCATGATGCAGCGTGCACACAAGGCTACAGACTATTGGAGAGAAGGGGAAATGGTAGCAGGAGGCAAGAGGTGAAAGACTGTGGGGAGGAGGCTTCTCGCAAAGGATGGGCGGAGAGAGTAAACGACCGGGGAGGTTTTGGAGAGGGGGGAGAGAGAGAGAGTTTGAGAATGGATAAAGACATGGGGAGGGATGCTGAAAGGGCAACAACGGTGAGAAAGAGCCATGAGGGGGATGACGTGAGCGAAAGGCTTTAATTAGAGCCAGATGTTTTCTCCATAATAATGCTGGTTTCAATACAGCAGACATGGTATCTAGGAAAAAGGATAGGGGGGTGAGTCAGGAGTAGTGGTGGCTTATTTACAGAAAGTTGTGTCTTTAAACAGCAGTTTAAAGTTGTTTTTCTTTTGGTTGCAACTTAAAGGTGAAAGGATCATAGAATCTTAAAAGGAGAGTCATTGGCTCTACATGTCTTCCATCCATTCAAGTCTGGCTGATTATTACACAGGTTACACAGGTGAAGGAAGAGCCTCAGGCATGGTACGCTCAAGCACTCAACAGGTCCGGCCGTAAATCTTCACATTCCACAGCAGGCCAGATGTGACACCTGTAATCTGTAAGATTGCCGTCTTAATGAAATGATCTGAAGCCAAAAACAAACCTGTCTGGACCAACAAAGAGCTTCAAAAACATTAATACAAAAAACTCATAAAACGAATGATTTCTGTCCTTTTACCATTTCTCCCTTTGTCCCATGGGCTCCTTTGGCTCCGTGACATCTGAGCCCCAGAATGTCTATTTGCCCCCCCCCCACGAATCTCCTAAAGTAAGAATAACACATGGGGGGGGGAGTATTCTTTCTTCTTTTTGAGATTTGCTGAAGAGCCAACTCTCTGGCCTAGATTATTGAGGCCAATGGAGGGGACGCTGTGTGTAATACTAGAAAAACTGCCACTCTTATGGACCCCAGACGTGCAACACCTTGATCAAAGTCTGGAATGAGCAGGATGGACAGCCTATAAAAGCACAGAGCAGGGTTTCCACAGTCTCAGCTTACATGTGTGCGATGACTTCAGCTGAGCTTTTCCTCTGACGCTTAATTTTATGGCCTGTTTTAAATTGTTTTGGTGCCACAGGTAAAGATATGAGAACTTTGACATGGTGAGCTGCAGATGGGAGCATTTCGCTGTCCCGCTGTGCTGCGTTTGTGTTACACCAAAGTCCTGATAAGAGGCAGCAGAAACAGGAATGCAATGACGCGCAGCATCTGCTGGGGGTGAAAGACTGTGTACAACTGTGCAGCCGCAGTGTGGGAGTAACAGTGACCTTTTCGCTTAGCAGGAATCCAAGCCAAGGGTGTAGGTTTCTGCAGTAACTCCTTAAGAATCCATCAAGTTGAACGTACATTCCTGTTTTTGAGTCAAAGGGGAGCAGTGGGGGAGGATACGAGTAGTGAAAGGGGAAGATATACATCAGTAAAAAAAGAGGGGAGGACAGAAACATGGAAAATAAACTTAAATTGATCTGACAGTGAGACAGTTTAACAAGGTGAAAAGTTGTTTTTAAATGCACCCTGCAGTCAGACCATGTTTGTACCTTCAAGCTCCAACACACAATTATATTATCACTCTACACATTCCTTTAGTAAACAAACCCCCTGCTACGTTCAAGTTAATATCAAAGATTTACAATAACACGATTAAATATGGCTCATGTAAACACTATAAAGGGAGTCGAAGGAGGTGAAAAACAGAGTGAAAATTAATGCCTGCAGTTAAGTGAATCCGCCTGTGAAGGTAACAGACCGAAACTGATGTTTTCATAACAATTGTAAATCCATCTGTCCTCTGTAATTGTGGTTTCTCTCAAATTGAGTCTCTGCAGTCTGAAAGGAAGATCTGTCTTCCAATCATGCAGTGGAGCAACATTTGGCCAAATTACACATTACCTCGGGAATAAACAGAAACACATGCACAAAGATAAGGATTTCACTTCAAATAGCCGTAATGTGCTTTTAATCACCGTACTCCTACAAGGCATTACAGATGAAACCAGGCACTAGGAAACTCCAAACTGTGAGTATGAAGAGTAATGTTGACTTAAATTCATGTCTGGCTGACTCACATGAAATATAAAAGATAGGGAGTTTAATATTCAACTGCTATTATAGATTTTAAGGACTGAGCAAAAAGTTGAAAACACCTCATAGCGTTCAGTAGATATCACACTTCAGCTTAATCTTGAAATAACAAAAGTTTAGACACTGCAGATTTATATTTATAAAGAAAACAATTGCATCAGGCAAAGAACATACCAAAAAATCTAGGCTCCTATCACTTTTTTTTTTACGACAATTGCCCAAGAGACATCTCATAATTTTCCATTAAGATAGTATTTTAAGAAGTCAGCACTTTAATAGAATAGTGGTATTAGCTGAATAACGTCATAGTGTATGAGCTGCCGACATTGGCTTGATGTATAAGATTCACATGGAAATCACTGATATTTAATGAAATTACTTCTTGAATGAAATGACTGCAGTTATATTATATAACAGTACGTATTTATTTCAGTGCTTCTTCACTCCTCTTCATTTTTAACCCCTTACATACATGTAGAATGGACATCATGTCATCTACCACCGTCTTTCTCTCTGAACTCTGATATATTGCTCTAATAGGAGGTTCATTGCATGGATGTATTAGTGCCCACAATGTCATGGCGACATCTGGTGAAGGAATGTGGAAGTACATGCTTTAGTGTAGAGCTGTGAGCATGGTGCCTTCAGTTGTCTGTAGTCATATTTATTAACACTGACAAATCTTAATTCAAATTAATTGTCACCTGTTGTCATAGTGGTGTAGACATGTTTATTTTTGCATATTGAGTGATCAGTCAAGTAGTGAGTGAAAAGAGGAATGAAAAAAAAATACTAGGCTAAGGATAAGATACCCCAGTGGCAGGCAAAGTCACCGTTAAAAAATCTTACTTTCGTATTAAACTTCAAGTTTGACAGTGTTAAGTTTCGTTTCAGTCTAAAAGAATGAGATAAGGAAGAAGCTCTTGTTAAGGGTCTAATTTTAACCCATAAAGACCTAGTGCTACTTTTGTGACTGCTCCCAAATGATTTTTTTCTCAATATTTAACCGTTTTTAAGTGATTTATCACCATTTATGATAATATTATCCTCTGCATTTTGCATTTTTCTATGTAAATCATGTACTTTGATATATTTAATTCACTGATCATGTAGATGTTCATGAAAACTTAGAGCAAATTCAAAGGTCATTGTATCAGACACAGAAAAAAATGGGGAAAAAGTGATGTTTTTAGCAAAGATATCAATAACTGAATGTAAAAACAAGTGTTTCCATTCACTGTCATTGTTATCTTCAACTCCATGGGTTTTACTGGTGAATCAATGTTGAACGTCGAAATGGGTCATATCTGATTATGATTTAAAGATGAAAAACTGCATGTTATCTCAATTATTTACACGTATTGATAGGATTAAATGATCAACAGGTATTGAACAGTTGAGATCAGTAAATGCTTTTGGTCGGCGGTGGATGTTTTATGGATTAAAGTCACCTGCAGTGACGCCTACTGGTGATTTCTAGAACTGCATCTACAGCAGATGGAGCAGTTCCCTTTGTACATGTATTGAGATGTGTAATGCCCAAAGTTTTTCATCACTTTGCATGACAGTGGATGGAGCCAAAATCAAATTATTTAATTTTTGAAACTGTAGAAGACTTAATCATAATCACTGTTTCAAATTATCTCCTTGCATCCACCAAAAAAATCTCAAAATGAACCCTGAAGTCTAGTTTTAACCGACATTTACAGTTGGAGCTGCATTAGAGGTACAGTACAGTGTTTCTATGTGATCTACACCAAATGCATATAACAATATTAAACTGGTGGTAACATTACTGACAGATAATATTTTACCGAGATGTGATGCACTCAAATGTTTTGTTATCGTGACCTCCAATGTACCATGGATTAGAAGTTTGCATGCCAAACAGGGGATTAAGTACACATATTGTTTCATTGTTTTTACAGCCGTATATCCATAAATGTCCATAAAAGTGTAACTTCAGGTCTTTGTTTTGACGAAATAATATTTACATATTCCATACTTAGTTAAGGTCCCAAATTTGCGGTCTGCCCATAGTCACACACCCACAAACACACACAAAGTACACACAAAAGTACAAGACTGAGTAGAGACTGTTTTTCCAATATACATATATTTCATGATGTTCATCAATATAATAAGACATTGATAGATTTACACTACAATTATTTTATGTACTTCGGTTTTTCATTCAGTTTCCTCTCCCTTAAGTTGAGTCAACCTTGTGTAGTTTCTAATCCCATACCAAATGACAGCACAATAAATCTATCAATAAATAAAAGCAAAGAAAAAGAACAAACGAAAAGAAAACTGAGCACATTGCCCATGATCCTCCAGTCCCATCCCTCCTGTAAGGCCAGATGAACAGGGGCAATATGGGCCTTCATCCCAGAAACCCCAGTCCCGAAAAGAAATGAAAATCTTTCCTCAAAAATAAACAGATTTAAACAAAAAAATATATCTTGTAGATACAAACGGCAATCTGATGTAAACCGCAGAATCATTCTAAGCATTCTGGACAATTTAAGGTAAAAATACTTTTTTTCCATTAACTTCCCATTTTCTTTACCTTTACCCATCAGTGCTTACACACAAACATTTCTGTGACATCTGGAGTTATTACTAAATTGATGCAAAAGAGAAAAAAAACACAATATTTGGTTCAAATAAAACATGTTAACATATATTAAGAAGAATATTGTATAATTATCATCATCCAGTGAACATCCAGAGACTCAAAGGGTTCCCTCCTGTTGCTGCATTCAGCCCATTTGGGGGTAAAAGTCAAATATGGGGAGTATGTACCCCACTTTGCATCATATTTAATTATTTGTATAAGTTTTAGATTGATTATTGATTATTGATAGTCCATTTCATTTTGGCTTATTCACTCCATGTCTTAATTACAAGTTCTTCAGTTGTAACTAAAACGTGGAAGAGGTTCTGAAAATATTCATTCACCCCAAAATGACTTGAACACAGCATTAAGTTGAGATCCCTGAACAGTTCTCAAGGTTGACATAAGACAATATTCTCTACCAATTCATGTTCCCATCCCACCAAATTAACAAATCACAACAGAAAAAGTGCCACGGTGGTAAAATATATGCGCACTTCTTTTCATACAGACAATAAAGCAACAGAAAAAGAGAGCACTCACTTCATTTTCACCATTGTGACCAATTGGCTGAGCACTCACAGGACAACAGTTGGATTTATGGAGAACACAGAAGTCCTACCCCAATCAGTAGTGTTACGTCACTTCAGTCCACTGTGTGGTTAACTCCTGCAGGATGGCTAAAAGGACAAGATTTGTAACCCTAGGATTATTTTCTATTGCCATAAAACCCAATTTTACAGTTTGATAATATTTGTCCTATATTTTGGTAAATTGCTAATACCTTAAATCTGAGGATATAGGACCCCCTAACCCCCAAAACACCCCCATATTACAACACCAAACAATGCAGATTTTTTTTAAGCATTTTTCTTAGTTTATGTCTATTTTATATGTCTAGTTTATACGTCTTTTGATTTTAAAACTCGGCAGCTCTATGGAGACAGAAAAAGAAGAGTTGTGCTATTTATTAGTTATAGGATCATGTGTCTACAAAGTCATTGCAGATTAAAGAAGTTCTCAGGACCTGGATAGATGTGGTGGGGGGGAACAGTTTTTGACTCTTGAAGCATGCGGTCCTCATGTTTTGGTTTAAGTTGCATATGTTAGAATGGCACACTCATAAACAGTGTGTAAGAGTTAAAAGGTCCTGTACTCGGTGACAGACAGGGTAAGGGTATAAGATATATTCAACAGACTAGGACTGTTTGGACAACCTGTTTCTACTCGCTTGTTTTTGATGGCAATTGGCAGCTTAAGCATTAAAATCTGGTCTTTGGTAATCTTCTGCAGTTTAGTTTTGAAGAAGAACTCGTGGGGGGGGTAGGTTGTAGGATTAGGTTTGTTACAATTGGGGATCTTCCTAAGAGAGCTGACCGGCAGATCTGTAACCTCTCTGCTTGTGTAATTCAGTGGTCAAGGAAACAACGTGCCCGCACTCTGAGATTTAAGCGATCTAATCTGTTGGGATAAACTGGGGATATTCCCAAGACAGAGCTATTCTAACACACACACACACACACACCAGAGCACACACCAACACACACACACACCCACACACTGTAGGATTCTGTATCAGTGAGTTGAGCAAAAGGGGGGCAGGCTGGTCTATTCAGCTGGTGGGGAGAATAAAAAGTCATGTTGAAAGAAGACAAGGCTACTAAGGCTTTACACACACTTATATTAAAATACTGTAAGTGGTTTCTAGCGCTTTTCAGAAACTGTAGCCCATACTCTTACAAGATCTAGAAGCTAAATTTTAACATTGCAGGATTATAAATAGTATTGTCAGTGGCAAATATTGAGCTGAGTTGATAATTATGCAGCAGTGCAGGCCTACACACTTCAGTTTAACAAAAGCCAGACCTGCTTGTATAACCAGTATTGTGTGCACAAGGCCTTAGTATGACAGAGCATTGGAGAGTCCACAAATCAAGTGCATCGCTTTGCTGATAGACGCAGCTAAAAGTTTAGTACACACAGGAGAAGATGTGGAAAAGTATAATCGAATAGTTCAAGACCAAACCAGCGAGGGCACCAATGAAAGAAACAACCGCAATAACAGCCTCTCCCTTGTTGCTTGGCAGTGTATAACGCATAGAGCGGAATTACAAAAAACACAGCAGACGGAGGTAAAGAGGAGCTGACTGCTGTTGGCAGCAAAAGATACTGACTGTACCCTTCCTCTTCACCTGTCTGTTTGACACAAAAATATACTATAATAAAAAATATATTCTATCATATTTAAAAAAGAAAAAGGCCTTAACTAGAGGGAGAAACACTGAGACAGAACCACTGCGCTAGCTAAACACTAGTTTGTTAGTTTGCTACTAGTTTTAGAGCAATCGCCTCTTGTCTTTAGGTGGAAATTTCGAACTAGCTGAAATTTTCGCGGACAGCTTAACTAAACCCCAGAGAGCTGTGAATTTCTCATTTTCCTCATCAGCCTCTGTCCCTGGTCCTGGATTTGCAAATAAGGCTGAATCTTCTGTTCACATATGTGCTCTTTATGCGGAGAGTGTTTGCTGCACGAGGATCTCCTTTGGCCAGGCTATTGACCAGCCAGACAGCGCCATCAAAAACAAGGTTGTTTGTGCATTTTAAACAGATTCCTTGTCTGCAGTCAGCCACTCTCCCTACACAAATTGAAAGTGTAAGGGTGTGTTTAACTGGAAGTAATTGACGTTATCTAACAGGAGTGACTGGATACTAAGGCTTTTTGTGTCCATTGTAGGCCGGTGAGAATTTACCTTTTTGTTATGGAAACAGATGTATCATAATTAATGCAACGATACCATTTATCCCCTAGCATTAGTTGCTTATCAAACCCTCGTCCACAGTGACATCGCCACAGTATACTGTAAGTGTATGTTAAGATAACATCACTGAGATTACAAAATAAAATCATTTGGACAGAGTCAAATTCTAATCCTGTCTATCCTAAACTTACCCTTACAGATATTTAAGTATCACTATTTTCTCATTATGGTATGTAAGACCAACATTTTCGACACAAGTTTCATAGCATGTCTTTTTTTAAAAGATACTTACACTTACATGTGCTACAGTAAGAGCTTTTGCACTACACTGCAATGAAGGAATGTTTTCGAAATAAGACACTACGTAATATTTCAACAAAAAAATAAACATCTACAGACATTGGTCCAACTGTACTATGGCAGTTTTAAATTATCAGAAGTTATTGAGGTGTTCAAGCATGCTGAGAGGCAGAAGAGTTTAGAGCTTTTACAAGAGACTACAGCTGAGAGTTATTCGAGGGCAGAAATGTTAAAATAGAAACAAGTCTTGGATCAAATAGAAAGGACCGGGAAGGATGACAACTCCAGATTAATTTCAAAATTCATGCATTATTTGTATGTTGATCAACATCAGTGAGAATCTGTTCTCTCAGTAAGACAGTGTGTAACTAAAACTCCTAATAGTAGTATCACGCTATAAAAACACGGAGCTGAAAGACTTGATGGACTGACTAACTTTGGGGAATTTTACGGGCAGTTTTGTCTGAGTCAGCTCCACTTTTAAGCTGCGATACTTTCAGTTAAGGTTTTAATTCGCTGGCTAAATTTGGACCGACGTAAGTGGCAGAAATATCACCGGTAAAATCAATCATTGTTTCCTTAGTTAAATGACTTACTCCACTGTGCAAATACACCAAAAATAGAGAGTAAGCTGGGGACGGACAAATGATGAGAACATGCAAGATACACACTTTGAATAATAGGCAGTAGTTAACGCTGAAGCATACGTGAAATTAATACAAAAATTAAAAAATACAAAATGCACACACGCACACGCACACACACCTACAAAAACAGTATATATCAGAATAAAAGTCTACAAAGAACTATATATATATCAGTTATGTAACAATTATCGCCAATCGTTGTTTCCTTTTCTGTTGTTGCATCGTCACAAGTGTTTGGTTCTCAGTATGGCATGTTAGAAAAGCCAAGAGTACCCAGAAAGGAGACAGGGCCACAGACTCACAGGACAAATATTGACAGGGGTCCAGAGGCGAGGTGGTGGAAGTGGGGGAGCCATGGGGCCCTGAAGGGTTTAGGGGTGTTATATCAAGGCTAGCCAAGGGAAGATATATAATAAATTAACTATTAGTGATCAATTCATCATCAATTTGAGGGTTTTTCTGTAGCAAGGAAGTTGGGATCAGACTGGGGTAGGAGCAACTCTTCTTAGGTGCTGAAGTACACTGGAAACAGAGAGAAAAGAGGACATGTAATGCAATGATACATGATTTTTATGCTACAGCTAGTGAGAACAGAAGTGAAGGTGACACTATTACTTGTAAAAGACATTTGACATAAGAAATCATTTTGACTCTTTACAGAGTGCACCTTCAAGTAGAATAACTAGAGTGTATGTGTGATTCTTACCAATAATGACGATGAGGACAATCACACATATCACACCCAGGATAATCATCATCTGTGGTCAGAATAGAAAAAGACAGAAAGAAAAAAAAAATCATTAGAAAAACAAAGCATTACAGAACATCTTGGTTTAAGATCCACATTCAATTCACTGCATCTGTGCTAACGTTGTAAAACCAACTCTTAAAAGCACAAATACAACAGATTTGGCACTTATAACCATGACTGAACCAAACAAAAAGGAATTTAGAAAATAACAACCTTCTGAACAATGAACAGTTAGCCACAAACAACACCCTAATCAGCTTAAAACTCTCTTTACACGTATTTATACAGAACAGCAGGAGCATAATGGGTGTTGAGACAACATGTCATTTTGTGAACAATACATGCGACAGGTTTATAATACGTGTAAGATTTTAGAAACACAAACACAAGAAATCTACGTATACTACAAAGGCCCACTAATGACAAAGAAGTTCAAAAAGCAGGTACGTCTACAAAGACAAAACCTGAAAGAGCCAGTTGTGATTTGAGTACAGCTTCAAAAGGCAAAGATCACAGGATCCTTTTTCTATTCAGTTTCCAGTAAATTGGAGCATTTACGACCTCCCCGTTATACACATCCAAATGCATATGGACAAGTCAAGTCTGTATTCTCACCTTAGCATTCTTCCACCAGTATTTATTCTTCAGTTTTGCAGCGCTGGTCTCAAACTGAGAGGCTCCAGCCTGCAGGGCATCAGCCCTATCGTCCAGTTCTGACAGCTTCTGATCACGCTCCAGAACCTTATCCACGTTTACACGCATGATATCCACCACCTGGGGAAGGACACACAAAGCAATTGGAGTTTTGGTTCAACTGTGGACGCAGGATGACTGTCTGCGAGCGCCCATTAGGATAAAGTTCAGCTGTCTTTGGCCTCACTTAGATGGAAAGTAAATGCACGTAAAAAGGGACTCGCTTACAAGCAGACATTCAATGAAAATAAAGCCATAACACTTAAGCCTCACAAAGTAATTTAGTTTGTAGGGGAAGCTTTACTCACCTCATCCACCTGTGCCTGTGTCTGCTGCAGACGACGGTTGCTGGTGAGGTTGGGAGGGGGCTGATTCCCTCCCTCTGGTGCAGGGGCTCCAGCAGCTGGGGCAGACCTAAGGGTGAAAACATTCACTGGTTGAGATATAGCACTGCATATGTCCAAAGCTGTTGTTGTAAATGTAAGAAAGCTTCCATACATTAGACTAATCACAGAGTCATTTTAACACATAAAGTTAATTTGCTTTCAGTTTCACTTACTTTTCAATGTGCAACGCATGCTAATTTGTGACAGGAACGCTAATTTAACTTGTTGTAATCTCCTCTATTTATAACAAGATTTTAACACCAATGGTTAACACTGTGACGGGCAGATAACACTCTTTAATCGCAAGAATACAAATGTATTTTGTACAGTACAGGATTTTTCAGAAATAACACTGTATGACCAGATGTTGTACAACATTCCAAGCAATCAGATGTTTTTTCCCTTCTTTTTCTTGTCATTCCCACTCTTTCCTCACTCATCTACTTCTTGTAATATCAGGTCACAAGTTCACAGATTTGCAGTGATGACAAAAACTCTAGTTGTTTCTCATGTCATGTTATATTGTTTCTTCTACGCCGCCTTTTCTTTTAGCTGCTCCATGCAGCAATAACAACCTCAGTGAATGACAGAGTGTTTAACTGAGCATGTCATTTACACTGAAAAATGAACAGTCCATGAAAAATGTCTCGCCGTCATGTATACATCTACTGGTACTTGGACTCTTTGCAACAAGAGAGACAATTATAAAATATAACATAAATACAGAAACATGCAGAGAAGTTAACATTTGCAAAAAGTATCTTTAAACATTATACATTTCTAATAGGCCAGTAAAGGCTAACCTGAAAGCTAAAGCTTGTTTCTACAGATTTTAGGCTAGAAAATTAAACTATGATACATCTTTTGGGCTCTCTGTGTCCATTAAGAGACTGGTCTTTACTAATATTTACTTATTTATAACAGTTATTTAAAGAAAAAAAAAACATAAGTCTATATGACATTATCAGCATTCCGTGATGAGTTGAATGGAAGTGTTCCATGTGACTGATCTACTCTACTAGTAGGGGACAAAACTCTGTATAAAGGTCACCTTTACACGCTCACACATAACTAATCCTCTAACAACAACAAATCCTTTTGAAATAGTTGGCCTGATGGCACTGCTGGTTTGCTTCACTTCTTATGACTGGAGTGATTTCTGTATTAAGGAGGAACTGCCCGTATTAACTGGCTAATATACAGTGTATTTGATAACAGGGGAAATGAGAGTATTACAGTGTGTATTATAAACAAGACGTTCACGCCACTAAATTGAGCCTCAAGCCTCAATCCAAACAGAATGTTTTCTCACCACCTTCCTTGACTGGTCTACATTTTTTTTAAAAATGATCTGCCTCAGGATGAAATGTGCTAAATCTTACATACATACAATTTCTTACGTATTGGAAAGCAAATGACAAAAGTGCTGAACAGCTGATGTTTTCTATGTATGTATATGATGGAGTCTTATTAAACATATATATCAGTTTCCGTAGACTTATATACTATATTTATAAATCCCTTACTAGAAAAGACCTGAAAAGTGAATGTATTGTCAGAATCAGAATCAGAACAGTTTTTATTGCCAGGTACGGTAGAGAGCACTTTTACAGTGCGAGGAATTTGTCTGGATGACAGGTGTAAACACAGTGGGTCTCTCATTAACCCTCAGAAGTTCATATTTTTACCCAAGACTGGGTAACAAACCTAGATATATATCTAGATATATATATATCTAGGTTGATCTAGATATATCTAGATATATCTAGATATATATCTAGATAGATAGATAGATAGATAGATAGATAGATAGATAGATAGATAGATAGATAGATAGATAGATAGACAAACATAC
>JAPQRQ010000007.1:12379463-12395271 GCA_037367365.1 Apogon talboti | reverse complement strand
TAGATAGATAGATAGATAGATAGATAGATAGATAGATAGATAGATAGATAGATAGATAGATAGATAGACAAACATACAGATAGATAGATAGACAGACAGACAGACAGATATGCATCTTTTTGGGTGGTCACTGCCATAGTAAAGCAGCCTGTCTGACTTTCAGCACTGGACAGCGACATTTCAGCACCGGACAGCGCCACACCAGCCTGGACCAGAATCTGTGTGATCCCAGTCTCACTATCAGAGTCTGTTTGATGTTACTGGACTGAAACGTAGTCCACATGACTCATTCTTTCATTTTCTGACCACACAAAGCCTCCTGTGGTACCATAAAGAATAAAAAAAAAAACCCATCACGTTTTAGAACTAGCACGACAGGCCTGTAAAAATAAATAAATAAATAAAATAAAATTAAAAAAAACAGTGGAAGCATACACGTCGAGGGTGGGGAGGTTCCGTACTGAGGACGGATTTTAATCATTTGGATGAACAATCAGGACATATTTTACAGACTAATCCGTGTTATAAGCCGCAGAGGAGAGCTCCTAGATGGGCTGCGTGTTTTGGGGACAGGCCATTTCATCGTTTTAAGGCAATCTTCTGACAGACGAGGTAGTCACGGCCATCTTCCATCAGCCTACCTTTTACAGATCTGCATGAAAAACAATAGGTGGACGAGTCGGGGACTTGGTTAGGAGACATTTTACGCGATTAAAGTGGCCCTGGAGGAACGGACGGCCTGAAATATGGTCAGATATATAGCTGTCCGCCCTCGCACGACAATCGACGACATACAGTAGGAGGCTAGGCTATCCCCACCCCCCGCTGTAGGTTGCAAATATCACGTAAACTAGGCCTGAGCCTTAGTCAGAGCTAATAATATCACCGTGTATGAGCAGGTTTACGTCGCATACATCGAATAATGTGGATGCTTTCGCTGTTCAACAGGCTATGGGCATGGACAGCCTTGCATTTGTAAAAGTACTTATGATTTGTGCAGCATGCCCTTGCTGAATGAATTAGCCTAATCGTCACCTGAGGTTAGGCTGCGTAAAAATAACCCGGAACCTGGAAACGTTAAATAACCCCATCACATCCTTGGTATTTTTATTGATCATGTATGTTTTCCTCTTAAATGCACTATAATTAGCCTTTGGGTGATAGCACAGAGAGTCGATGTCCTTCTCAAACCAGTCCAAACTGGAAAAATGCGTGCGTGTCTGCTTCAGTGAAAAACCCAGAGACAAAAATGAAAGACAGGAGGTAAAAAACAGTGCTTTTTTTTACCGTGTGAACGCACAAATACGGCTAATAATGGCTTTAATAAGGGATAAATCCGACGCTTCTGTCTGCTCCAAGGTTAGGCCGACATGTTAGCCTCCACAGCCTGGGTTATTTATTATCCACCAGAATTTAAGAAATAAGATAAAATATACGAAATACATATAATCGTGATAAACTGTGGGTGTTGACGACCAGAAGATTAGATCTGGGATGTTAGAATTTAACAGCAATGAAACGCACGAATCCATTCAGGGAGCTTATAGTCAGACAGGACCGAGCGTATTTATTAATAAAAAATAAATCTACATGAATAAATAAATGATCTACAAATACAGAATGAAATAGATGCTGTACTCACATTTTCCTGGTTGTATTGGCTAGACAGCTGTGCCGAAATCCGGACTGGAAATGTTCGCGCGTATAAGTGGCTGGCAGATGGATGTGGATTGCCTTGTGCGCTCCTCTCTACCCTCTGGCACCCTTGCGTTGGTTATTGTGGCGTTTCCCTGCCTATATATCCTAGGAGGAGCACTGGCTTCAATCTGTCCCGTCGCCGCAAAAGCCTTTTTTCTTTTTTTTTTTTTCTTTTTTGTATTTTCTACCCTCCTCTTCTTCTTCCTATTTCTACGGTGATGCGGCACCTGCAGGCTATGACAAGAGCCCGGCGCTGTCAGAGTCCCTACAGTAATGAAGGTGTAATAACCAGCCTGGATTAGACGGACAAAGATGGCTCGGTGACGTCAATCGCAGAGTTTCATGTTGGAATGGGTGGCCAAACACTACAAAAGAACCGTTTTAAGGGTCAGGGTGGCGTGGTTGTGTCTGTAAACACGTTCATAGAGGCTCTGGGAGTGTTTCTCCTCACAGGCGCTGAATGTCATGAGCACGTTTTGGTCTAAAGCGCCTGCAAAGAAGCTTATTTTGATAGTAAGTCTGTATGTCAACAAAATGGCGTTTGTCGGAAGGGGGTGTGGCCAGCCGCGTATTAAATGCCTAGTTATCATAGTAAATATGGGCTGTAGTAAAGATAAACCGAACTCAACTAATGTCAAGGTTTCATGTTTGAGGTGGAAGATCTTGATATTTTCCCAAATGAATATTTTTGCGCATCTCATGCTGTAAATTGTTGCACTAGAGTTGGGTGGACTGATAAAGTGAGTCTATTTTTAAGGCATCTGTTCTCAAGATGGCCCCTGGGACATGGGGCCCACTAGTGTTTCCTGAAGGATTTGTCAGGATAAAGTGAGAAAATGTTATGTCATTTGAATCTGGGGGTGGAAAAGAATAATATGAGATTTCCAAATAAGGAGGAGAAACACTTGTCATATTAAAACAGGAATCATTTCCCCCTGAGTTTTAAGACTTTTCTATCATTAACCCTTAAAATCCTAAATACACCGCTGACCAAAAGCGTTTACTGATCTAAAATGTTAAATAACTTATTAACTTCTAATCTCATTAATACATGCAAATAATTTGGGTAAAATGCAGTTTCTTAGCTTTTCATCATCATCAGTTCTGATCTGTTTGGACGTTCAGAGGCTCCTCAGTGAACACAGAAACACCATCATGTTCTGGAACACTGATTCATCAATAAAATGCATGTGGTTTGACAAATGACTGTGGTTGTAGATGCTTGTTTTTATATATTTTTTTGTGTTAAAAGTCTGTTTTTCTTCAGTTTTCTCTGTTTTGTAATAACCCTTGAATTTATTTTGAGCTTTTTAAATGTAGAGCAAAAATATAAATAAAAAAATAAAACCTTCCCCATCATGCACTGTCACTTTGCATTTTACCTGCTCTAATTCTTATGTACTGTTTGCTTTAATTTTCTTTCATTTTTAAATGACCTTTTGTTTCACATTTTGCTGTAATGCTTTTAATGATGAATCACTTTGAATTGTTTTGTACATGACATGTGCTATACAAATGTACAAATATACCTGCCTTGTCTTTTTAGAAACAAAACAAGGTAAAACAAAACATGCTATGTATTTTACATGATTTCCTTGATTATGCACAGTCCCTTAAAGCAGATACTATTGGATTAAGACAACGTAAATCCTAGTCTCATAAAACCTACTTATGTACTGTTGAATACATAAGTAGAGAGTAAGTTGTTAAATTGTTCATGAATAGAATAGAATAGAATATTCTTTTGTCATTATATGTTATACAACAAAATTGCTTGTCTCTTGTATAAAAAATGCTCCATACAAATCAGCACCCACTGAAGAATTTAAATCATGGTCACTTAAAATATATGAAGTTTTTATTTTTTTATTCTCATTATTCATAACCACAGGGTGATAATAATCATACTGACAAGCTTTAACCACTATTTAAATAACATGTTCATAACTGTTACCTTTCTGTGTGTTACCTGTGCCACATGATGGTGCCAAAGGACCACTTTGTTTTGTTGCCAACACCCATCTCAGGAGGATGACTTTCATTTTATTCAGTTTCAAGATTTAGCTTTTATTACAATCAGGTTTCACTTTGCCTCATTGCATGGTGTTTACATGCATTATATGTAAATCATATTTAGTCCTTCAGTTATGATGATGTTATTTTTACAGTAAAAAAAAGAACAAAAAAGGGATTATTAAAGGTTTATCACTCTATACTTTTGTACCTTGTTACTGTTGTTCAGATTACAAATATTTTACATCTCCATGGGTGGCAGAAATGTGTAGTTATTCTGATCCTGCTTGTAATATTAAAGTTATTTTTACAAAATATGGTAATGTATTTTGATTTAATTAAGCCATATACAATGTACAATCTGAGATGTTTGTGAGAAAACATATGAAATCCTTAACTAGAGTAACTTTAAAACATTATAGTGAGGATGATATATTGTGAGTCTACAGTGACCTGTTTTATTCACTGAGAATATGAACAAATGCATCATCACGTATAATCTGTGCCAGTTACTCCCACCCTGTGGACGAAGAAAGAATAGAAATGCAGGAGACGTAGATACATTACTTGCAGCGTACCGTGTAGACATCTCTTTATCTATAATTGATCAAAGTCTTTCACTCTGAAAAATTTAAATGGACACAAACACTCTGCACTCGCAGTTACTCTGCTCCACAGTAAAAGTCTAAAATACTTACACTTTTGGGTGTTAGCAGAACTAGCCGATGAAAATAAAATGTCTTTGCGTCATGCTTTCGTTACTCTTCATTATTGTCACGTCAAAATTCCAAAACTGCTGCTTCTCTTTAAGGTAAAGTTCCTCAATTCAGGTTGGAACCGCTATGGGCCTGTTGTGTAGATCTGTATAAAATAACACACGTGGGTGCAAAGGAATGACAGAAGGCTGCGACATAGCAAGGGAATTTAATTTTTGTTTAAAAGTGCCTTTACAGTATCCCATGAGGTATACAATTTTGATAAAACAAGACAATAGAGGTTGCCAGTGACTGTTTTTGTGAAAATGACATTATCGTTCTATGGAAATAACACACATGAACAGAATCTCTCTTGCATGGCACAGTCTAACGAGAACAGAAAAACAACAATGAACCCAGAATCAGTGTTGTACATGATGAAATCCCTACATTTAAAAGTATGAATTTCATTCACAGTTGTGGTCCTGTTTTGCATTTACTCAACGTTCCAACAACCACAAAAGTGTGTGGCACCAAAAGCATTCCATAATCACCCAAAAGCCTGAAGCACACATGTCAAAAGAAACAAATAAAACATCCCTGGTGAGGCTTTTTTTTACTTTCTGAAATAAACCTTTCTACATATTGCTTTTTTTCCAGATACATACACACATACAGGTTACATTTGTGCAAAGAATCTCAATGACAATCACATTTACTAAAAGTAAACGCATACGCACCTGGGACATCACTAACTGAGAGGTTTTGTGTAAGGAGTGATATTGCGCTGCTTTTTGACAAACAAAAGGTATTAGGTTGGCGTCGGACATCTGTCAGTACACCCATGATACTGGAACCCACTGAGGGGAGGAGGTGGCGCTCTCCATGGCCTCTTCCACACCTTTCACACTTTCATCCACGTCGTTGTTGACCAGAACCACGTCGAAGAAGTGTCCGTACGTGGTCAAAATGGCCTCGGACTCTTTCTGGATCATCAGCAGGGACTCCGTCTGGGAAACAGGAGGTGGCATTAGCAGATATCAGACGGTGGAGTTTGTGGTTTTAACATGTTTAATATTCATACAGAGAGTATTCACCTGGGGAGCCGTGGTGGTGGGAGCGATGAACACCACAAGAGGAGCAAAGTCAGCAGTCCGCACGACTTTCAACGTCTGCATGCAAGAAGAAAAAAAAAAAAAAAAAAAAAACAGAAACAGTGGCTGTGATTGATGAACAACATTGATTTGGGGAATTAAACACGGAAATAAATGAAGGGGAATTAATAATGTCCTCTTATAGTCAAAGACAAGTTTTTATTTTAATCTTCATACACTGCTATCTTTGATTTTGAATCTGTACAAAGTTGTCTGATAACGTTTTCACATTCCTCTGCGAAAAAGAGAATGCTTATCTGCGCTCATCATAAAGCAGCATTTATGGCATCACAGAACATTTTAGATCCAAATCTGATCTAGTGTGAAAATCTAAACCAAAGATTTGAAGTTGCATGGGATGCATGAAACAATCATCACCAGATAAACTTAAAAAAATAAAAGGCATCTGCATTTGTGGGGTATTTTAGCGTGATTTTTAATGACGTTCTTGAACTTTTGAAAACTATATTCAATTCAAACTAATATTTACTGTAAAGCTGTGATGTTTGATGTTTTTTTAGCATCACCAGGCAAAAAAAAATAAAATCCATAAATACCTTAAAGCATATTGTCTTTCAAGTATTCTGAGAGGACATGACAATTCTGCATTGACTCTGGTTTCTTCAGGTTTCGGTCTAATCACACACCATTTCAGGCAGGTGGGAAGGTTCAATATGTGACTTACAGTTTTAATTACAGGTCACTCATCAGATTCTGTCAGATGCAAACTGGACATGATTCTATAACTCCATGTCTCAATGTGGAAGCTTAGAAAAGTGGCTTCAGTTTTCCACAACAGTATGAAACACAGCCAGGTCATCTGTGCTTACGTTATGTTTTTAGCTTTGGACTGAGAGCTGCAGAAGGGAGGTGTGTGTTTTCACATTCTGGTGTTTCCTGCAGGATTTTTAAGAAGTCCTATAACATGACTCAATGAGGTCTTTACGTTTTCCATCTAATTATGCAGAGTCTGACATGGACATACAGGTCTTTTTTTTTATGTTTTTGTGTCTGGTCTGCACTACATGGACAACAAAATGGTTTTCAGAGCAGGCAGAAAAACCAACCTGTGGCTCTATGTCCAGCACTGCGATCTTGCCTTGCTCATGGATCTTCTGAATGGTCTCGATTTTGGTGCCGAACATATTTCCTTGGAAGCTACCGTACTCCAGGAGCTCATTCCCAGAGATGCACTTGGTCATGGCTTCGTTGGAGATGAAATAGTACTCCTGTCCGTTTTCCTCGTCCTTGCGTTTGGGTCTTGTGGTGTCTGTGCAGAATCAAAGATCAAGACTGAGCCAGTGGGCACTTTCATGTGAGATGCAAGATCCTCCCTTGAAAATGAAGGTGGTTTTTACTCACGTGGTGCAGGGTAGCAAAATTTCTCAGGGTATTTGGTCAATAAAGCATTTTTGATATGGCTCCTCCCTACACCAGGGGCACCTAGATAGTCAGAATTTTAGATTTTATCCATGTTACTCAAGCAGAAACCTTTCAATCTCCGAGGCACAATCTACATATGCATATGTAGTTGAGTATAAGAGTCATAATGGCTTTAAAAAGGTGATATCAAAGAAAAAAAGATGTAAGTAGGGAGCGTACCAATCAGCACCAATGTTTTTCTGTTGAAAGCGGGGAGTCGGACGACCTCCTCGTATGAAATCACATCGAGTTGATCAAAAACTGGTGAAAAAAATAAATATTTAAAACAAAACACGATGCATCATAATTCAGGTAACATCCACAAATGCATGAATGCAGTGTTCTACTCACCAGAGCTGTGTTTAGCCAAGTACTTGTCTTTGCACTTCTTTTTCTTTCCAAAGGGGCTACAGGATGGAGTCCCCTCTCTGGCTTTACTTTTACTTGCCACCCTCCTGCATTGGAAACACAAGTTCTGGCTGAGCTCATAACGAGTTCTGACTAAGCTGATGTGACAAGTTTCACTGTCAGCGTGGAGTCACAGCGCATGAAGTATCACCAGGAACAATGTGACTGAGCTGTTTACCATTCTTGGAGCTCTGGGGAGGGTATGAGTCCAGCGAAGTCCGCAGCGCTGCTCTCCACTCGGCCTTGCCACCAGTTTGGATCCTGCTTATTGATGATCTGAATGATGTCTCCGGTTTTAAACTTCAGGCCTGCCTCTTTACACGGGATCAGGTCATCCTTAGTCGGGTCGTACTCAAACTGGGCCCTCATGTACATCTACAGGTTAAGAACACGCTGTAAATCCCCTTGTTGTTGTAAAAGAGTTAATAAGTATTTTTAATATGAACACTAATAACCTTTACAACTAATAAATAATTCCACAGCTATTGGAGAAATTGGAAAACACTCTCTGGTATCTATGATTTTTTTCCAGATAACTTATAGTACCCGAGTCCAGTTTAACAAACATGCAAACTTACCGTATGTAGAATATAACTAGATTATGAACTTGAATTTTTTGAGGTTGTTTTTATGTCTGATTACAAGAAGACATTAAAAATAGGTACATATAGGTTAATTGTCCCATCTAGTGTCCTGCTCACTGCTCCTAATGAGTGTGTGTGCTATGTGCTAAAGCTAATGCTAAGTGTGTGTATATTAGGATGGGTGAAATGCATAGACTGAATTTCTCTACAATAATGAAGCGAGTTAACCTTAACCTTAATTTTCTGGAAAATCTGTCACCAATAGACAATTATTAGGCTTAGTTACATATTGTATATCGTACACCTGCATGTATGAGTAAACTCCAAATCTCAGAGTCTCAGTGCACCACTGACCGTCATCAGAAAACCTACAGATCTATGAGAAAAGTATACTCACAAGAGCAGATATTCAATTTGACAATTACAGAGTGCATTCACATTCTGCAAATGTTAACTAAGTTACCCATTATAAAGAATATACACAGTCATGATATGATATTGTGAAGCTAAATTAATGATGTAAAGATGTAAAAACAATGTTGAATTGATTTCCTGAAGCTGAAGTTTGATTCAGTTGAAATTACATTGATTTTATTTCATTTTAGCATTTATTTTTTATAAGGAGAAGTATGTAGCATCGATTATTTCCACAGATCAAAGCATTTATAGCATAAGTCCAAAATAAAACATACTAAAACAGCAAATTTGGTGTATTTTCAGTGTGTGATTAGCAGATGCATAAAGTACATTCTTCTTATACTATACTCTACTACATCTTTATGTTTTTCATTTACTATTCAAATAACTTTGTTAATGTACAAAATTTTTCCAAACTGTCAAAGATCATGTGTATATTCTCCTCTGGGTAAATTAACACATGGTTAGTAATGAGAACATTTGTGGTTTTCCCAAATCAGTCTGTTGGTGTTTGTATTCCAACAACATACCAGTGAGTAAACCCACTGGGGTGATCTGGGTGACCAAAATGTTCTTTGGTATTAAACTACCTAAAGCCTCTTAATTAGACCTACATCTTAATGGACTACAAGCTTTAAAATAGCCTGCCATCATTGACCACAGCATAGATAGAGCATACTTTAGAATATTGGTCCATGTGGTTAATACAGCCAAATATGTTGTTGGATAATTTATCATATAGTAATGTGTGCGTATAGTAATATTGTATTGTTTTGGGAGCTACCAACAGCCATTTTTCAGTCACAAGAATGGCTGCTTGCTGCAAAATATGATGTGTTGTGGCCAGTGGATGGCAGAATGAAACACACTACCCAAGTGTTTCACCTCTAAAAACCTAAACTAATGTAGAGTATGCGATGCTCTTTTACATCTGTACTATTTTATAGTCACCTTGTTTGGTCATTGATTAACAGAAGATTCACCTAATAAAAAACAAAATATTGTTTAAAAAGTTTAACACTAGAATCGGATCTGAAAGAACAGCTTCTTTTCTGTTTACACATGCAAATTCAACAAAAATCATACAGGAAAGAAACACACAAACTGCAAACAGCTATATACAGTTAGTCAGTCAGTCATGTCGTTACCTCACAAGCTCGAGATCGACTCTGCAGGTTGGGAATGATCTTCATAGTGACTACTCCATTCGTTTCTTTCTGTATGTTAAGATAACAAAGACGTATTTATCTTAAAACATGAGCGATCAAAACTTGTCCTTAAAAAACAGACCCTAGCTGTGATCATACCAGGATCTTTTGCAGCTGATCTACAGTATGGGTTGTCACACTCTTTCCGTTGATCTCTGCTATTTCATCCCCTTCATGTAAAGACCCTATAGAAAGAGGAAATCATAAGACATGTGGTTACCCCAAATGTGTACTTCTATTATATTACAAAATACTAGCAAATAATGTTGTAATTTAAGACAAGAGAAGCATTCAATAATAAGAAATAATAGACATATGTGAGGCCATCATATGTCTCTCTATGTCTCATATGGTGCATATGTCTCTTTTTTTTTCTGTCCTGTCTCTGTCAGTGTATTTATCTGTTTCTTTAATTTTTTATTTAAATGTTCTGGTGTGTCTTTCTGGGTGTCTGTCTGTTGTCTCTGGCCCTGTTGTTGTGGGTCGGTGAGGTTGTCTTGTTTTGCAAGTATGTAACTGTATTGTTGCCCTATGAAAAATCAAAAATCTGATATTAAAAACACAAAAAAGAAAGAAATAAAACAGAACTGGGCATCAATATGCAAAACAAATTGTGTTATCACAGATTACAACTTAAAATGAAAAAAACTATAGTCTCATGTATTGTACACTATACAACAAATCGAGTTTATAATTAATGGACTTGGACAACTTATGATTTGACATCACAGCTGGACTTTGGACTGATAAAATATGTGCTGACTGAAATTCATTTGAGACACTTTATTGATGCTCTTATCCTACAGTTTCTAATCTGTTTTCCTCCACAGGTGTTCAGTGGTGAGTACGTTTAAAGACCACTTCGAGCACAGGACGTGTCTTATCCCTGCCACGGAAGCATACGACTCAGCACCACTTAGATCCAATAAATATGTACAGATTTACCTTGTCTGTGGATCATGCCCCCGTGCAATATTCTGGCCACAGTACATTTTTGTTTGTCGTTCAGTTTCAGAGTGACCCCCTGCAGACAAAGACCGAATTAGAAGGAAATAACCAATATGAATCTGCATGTTAAGCGTTTTTTTTTTTGTGTTTGTGTTTGTGTGTGTGTGTGTGTGTGTAAATGCTGAAACATACCATCGGCTCCGAGGGATTTTTTTGAAATGCTACTTCTTTCATCCTGGTCAGCTCTGTACCATTCATATGTCCAGCGCTGCCATTGGTGTAAACCTCAGCCCCCTTGTTTTCGTAGGTTTGCATATCTGCCTGTTAAAAAAAACAAACAAACATTACGATATATTACTAGATCACATACCAAAGGAAAATATAGAATCTGGAAATAATGAGATAAACAGATACAAACAATTACTATCAGTTCATTTCTTCGGTTCAGATCATCTTTTAATTCGGTTTTCCAATAGCAGCAGTAAAAGCCTTTCACTGATGCCAACAGCTATGTTAAATTTGCAGTTTCAACATATGTTTAAGGTTAAAAATTAACCCAGTGTTGTAACACCTGATTAACCACGTTCAGTGATCTGGTCGACCAGGTTAATGTGGTCATGGATACCACCAGTGTCATCAAAGAACACCATAGATGTGAGGAAACTAGTTCTTGGAAAATTGTGCAGAAAGTCATATTGTTGATTTTGCAGGAGTTTGGGATACCAGTCAATGAACAAAGAAGAGGCCTGAGGCATAATTTGATGATTTGTGTATTGTGGGTTCGGCTAAAATGACCCAAATTAAGTGTTTAAAGTAGGAAATCCCTATTCCCATCAAATGTCCTTGCTACTGCTGTAGTATCAACAAAGCTGACTTTAGTGTTGCAGTCTGTAGAACAGCTCAAAGAGGAGATCTGCACTTTCTAACTCATGTCAAGAAGGTCATTGATGACTAAATAAAGGACAACAGTCATGCACCACAACTGTCCAAGATAAGATATCCTTTAAATTGGCATTCTGGGCAGGAGCGCTCTTGTGTAAGACAGAACAATAAATGCGTAATAACAAAAAGTTCATAAATTAGTCACTACACTGACTTCAGAGAAAAGATTCCCTGCATCAGCACTAAGTTTCTGTGTGAAAATGACACATCAGCACTGCCTCAGCCAAAAAAAAAAGAAGTTTTCCAGCATCAGCACTACAATGAACCAATAAATGTAGTTTCCATCCAACATGACAGTGAATATCAATGAAATGCAAACAGACATTTAGACTAAAAATTCACTTCCCATAAGAGTTTTGGCCCTTGTCTTCTTTGCTGAAAACGAAATTTGTTTTTTTGCACATAACATTTTAACTCGCCTGACTTCTAAAGAATCTTGCAAGCTAACATATTCTAGCCTTTATACATGGTGACTTAACAAGGGTTGAAAACAGGGGTCGTGGAAACTAACCATTTGCTTTTTCTTTGCAACATGACACTTATTTACCAGACTGTGAGGCTGCACCCAGAGGGACTATTTACAAGGGCTTCCATGGTAAACAGATGATATTACATCTTGTTAGAAGAGGAATCTGTCCAGCAATCCAACAATCTTACTACAGATGATAAAACAGCATCATGGGATCCACTCTGACACACACAGATATTTATCTCTGAGATTCAGTGGAGAAAAAAAACCCTTAGAGTCTGAGGGTCTTTCAGGGACAACCAGGAATTGATTTTATGGATGCTGAAATTGTGGTAGAAATTATGCGAAGACAATCAGACTATTAGAGGAGGCAATGATCATATGCAGACATTAGATAAATATGCAAAATCATTAGTTTGTTCTCCGTCAAGAGATTTAAAATTTTTCCCCTTGAGCGGCAAAACATTGGATTCAATCAGAATGACACTGACAAAGGTTAAATGAAAAGGTCAGATATTATCAATGGAATGATCTGCTTTCCACAGAACTACTGAGGTCATCTGTAGAATGCATCAACAGAAGAACTCTCCCACCACTCAGTGCCAGAAACATTTGCATGATAAGATTTACGGCTTTTTTGTAATTAAACATATCTCTTCATCATTTTGACAATAGATTATAACACTCTGTTCCTCCAGATATCAAGGTGCAACATGATTAAAGGTAAGGCGAGCCAAAAGGTCTGTACTTTCAGGGTTTACGTCTTGCTTGTCACTTTGTTCTAATCAAATTTCCTGGCCGCTGTGAGAAAACCACCCATGTTTCTATCAGTGGGAGTCAGGAAACCCTTTCAACTCGAAGGGAAGTTTTGGGTGTGGAGAAGCAGTGGGATAAACAAACAGCTTGTCTGAAAAGCAAAACATATCCAGGAAAGAGTTGATTGTTTCCTTTTCTGGAGATAGGCCCTGGGTGCCCGATGAAGTCGATCAACAGGATACGGTGACTGTATTTAAAAGAATAACCTGTGGATAAGATAACACACGTAACATAACATGATCTACTGTGATTACATTAGAATACACTACAATGGGCTTCTTCTCTGTAAAATAAATCTGATTGACCTTTCAGGCCAAGGCACGTTAATTATTAATCCTATCTTTGCAGGGATTTGGGTGGGTCCACTGCCACGTGGGAAAAAAAAGTTATTGATCTCTAAAACACAGCACAATAGGAAGAATCAATAGCACTGGTGTACAAGTAAAATGCTTCCAGAATAAAAGTAGTGAAATTGCACCATGTGTGAGTCACTGATAGAGAAATATCAAGTCAAAAATGCTGGCTGAAGTTTCCAAGACACAGTCTTGGGTCAAAATGTGAATTTCGAGAATTAACAAGAGAATGGATTTTACTAAAAAAAACAATATTTGTGTCAGAGCTACCAGATCTACTTCAAAACACTGTCTGCACATTATAATACATTCACTTTAGAGGTTCTATCTAGTGGAATATTTATAAATCTATAGTATAAATGTACATAAACCAATATATATGTGCAATAACACTTTGTCATATACCTTGAAAACATCAGCAAACCTGCACTTTTGTCATTTGTTTTCCAATTAATCTTATTAATATATGTAACATTAAGCACATTTAATCTCTGAAGCTAATAATTTCTAAAAAATTGTAGACCAGTGTAGTTTGCCTTTATTGAACTCCGTCTTTAAATAAGGGAAAAGAGAAAACAGAAGCATTGTTAGGCAATCACAAACCACTTAGAATACAAACTGTACATCAGATTAAATAGATGATCCAGGGGCTGCGAGAAGGGGTAATGACAGTAGATATGTGTCTTAGAGAAACCCAGACCCTGTATTTCATGCTAGGCTTAAAAACCCTGAAGCCACACTTGCCTGAACCTGCTTTGCATGTAAAATTTTGGTTGGTATGAAGGAAAACAGTTAAGGGAGCAAAGAGATATGGGTGAAAGATGAAAAAAGCTGCACAGAGGGATACATGAGGGTTTGTTTTGCCTGAATTAGTCAAGTTCCATTAAAACTAAGCTGGAACACACAGAGACAAACTACCACTGCCTGTAATCACTTATGATAACAAATCCATAAGGTACAGTTAATTACCCATAAGCGCCCATATACTAAAGTGTGCATGCACATGAAAACACATGGACGTCCACAGTGTCATAAAGGAACACGTGACCCCACTTAAGATCCGCTCATCGCTGACAAATCACCACTGAACAGGAGAACACTCTGGCAAGATTCCTGCTGGAGGCTACAAACTGCAGAAATGCTGAGGTCAGGAATGGAGTTTCCTCCCTTCACCGTTTCCCCCAGTGGCTCAGTGCTGACTTATCAAATTAAAAGAAGAGCAGCACAAAGAGTTCTTCCACTATTACTGAGAATGGAAAAGATTGTTGAATAAGAGGCTGTTGAGCTTCTTTGTGGTCACACTGCTCTGTCTCAGTTTCGTAACATATTTCCTAACACACTGTGTGAAACCCTGGAACAACAAGTTGCAGATCAGTACAAAAAAAACCTGAAGTAAACAACCTGACCAGCCTCAGCTGACTGTTGACACTAATCCCACTGAGGCCCTGCATTCTGCTAGAGTCAAACTGCATTACACTGTTTATAGGTTGGGCTTCTTTTTAACTCTATTTCTATCTATTACTGTTGACATGATAACATTACAGGTGTGTCAGCTGTCTTCTGACCACAGTCTCACACATAGATCTCATACTGTCAGTCTTGTTTCCCTAAATTTCCAAATATTTCAGTGTAATGCAGAAGTGAATCTGCCAATGCAGTGTCTTCAGGTTTCCAAAGGCTGACTGTGCAATGCAGTAGTTACAATAATAGTAGTTACAAGCCCTGATTTGCACATAGACCTCCATGTCCTGGTTTGTCTTTGACAAATCAACACATTTAATCGCTGCACAGCTATTTTTAGAAGTCTTGTAGAGGAATAAACAACAGTCATGTGCCCCCTCTCTACTTCCCGGAAGCAAATGTATAGACTACACCAAAATATAGGGGGGGGGGAAATAAGGTATAAGTGTACTGTACCTTTTCAGACTTTGGTTTGTTTTGAAGAAGCTGCTCCAGGTACAGATCGGAGAGGGCTGTCCGGACACTGTTGACAGGCTCTAGTATAACAGCGGGTTCGTTTTTATTGGATTTTAACGTCATCTTTGCCTGTTAGCTTAAAAAAAAACCCTGTGAGCCCGATGTGCCCCCGCTCAAAGTCCACAAGAGGCTGGACAAAAAAAGAACTGCTGCGAGGGAGAAAACTGCTGATAAGGGGTCCTGAGGATGTGATAAATCACCTTAAGATAAAAGTCCAAGGTTCTGATCAGCAGCAGGTGAGGTACATATGCTATCTACTGCGCAGACACCGCTGACAAAGCAAGTAAACACACCACGGACTGCTGCTCAGAGGGGCAGGCTTATGACGCCTCCAGGAGCTGCCTGTAAGCTCGGAAATCCTAGCACGCAAGTGGCTCCCATAGATTCCACCGTTTCGACAAGGACAGTGAAGGAGTGTTGCGTTAACAGATGTGCTTCTGCATTCTGTGGTTATATTACTGCATCCACTCGTTAATAACAGCCTGGCTATCATATTACTCAACTGAAATAATGCTGTATGAAATATGCTTCTGTAGCAAATTTATGTAGTTGTTTGACAGGGATAGTTCTTTGCACTTTCTGCCATTTCTCATCGACATCTGCCATGTAAACGTTTTCTGTGTATTTTCTGTTGCCTGCATGAATGTTTATTGTGTTGAATATTTTTAATTGGGTTGAATTTTTATTGTGTCATGACAGCCTGG
>JAPQRQ010000007.1:12347570-12369708 GCA_037367365.1 Apogon talboti | reverse complement strand
ATTCCCATTTTATGCAAATGTTCTGAAAATCGTTACAAAAATCTAAAAATTGTTAACTTGGGTTAAAATGGGTTAAATGTCGGCAGGATTATTGGTTACATCAGTAGCTGTTCAGGTCTTTAAGGCTCATATAGCTGACTCTTGTCCGTGGTTGGTACTCTTGTGCCACTTTGTTTTTCTTCATTTGCTTCAGAGAAACCACCTATGGAAAAATGTGGTGCTTCACTTCAGACTTTTCCAGAGGAGACACAGCCTACAGCCAGCTGGCTCTGGACCGTCACACTGACACTTCATACTTTCACGAACCGTGTGGGTAGGTTCAAGAGGGATGGGGTTTCCATACGCGCAGAAATGCTGTCTCTTAACTGTTTTTGCTGGAACTGATGATCACTTTTTCAACCTCTCTAGAATCCAGGTTTTCCACTGCCTCAAGCACGAGGGAACTGGAGGAAAGACGCTACTTGTTGATGGGTTCTATGCTGCTGAGAAAGTCCGCCAAAGATCTCCTGAAAACTTTGAGTTACTTACACGCGTGCCCATCAAGCACGAATACATCGAGAACACAGACAAACACCGAAACCACATGATGGGTATTGGCCCATTGCTTGAAGTCTATCCCTGGAATAAAGAACTTTACATAATCCGGTAGGAATTTTTACTCATGAATTAGTGAATTATCAGACTGTAATGACATGACACTGTTTGTAGACCTCTGATTAACAATATTAATGGATTTAGAGGATGACACATTTACAGATTTGACAGATATTAGTACACGAGTTAAATTTAACAGGTTTTTATTTATTGATGGGTTGTTACAGTTGGCTTCAGTTAGGTGTTAGACATCACCTTATCACTTGGATGTGAACAAGCACATATTGCTCATTAATTTGTGAATCTGTAGTTGCAGACTGGTTAGTGATTGACAAATGAGAAATTAAGAGCTTGCTTGTTCTCTGAGCTCAGGGTGTTTGGGAAAAAGAATTTACCAGTAATGAAATGTATTTATTTATGTAAGAATTTATGAGACCTATATTTGGGTGCATGTGTATTTAAGATTATATATGATATGATTTTAAGGGGATATTTATTTTATATTTATGTGTTTGTTGATACCCTGACAGAGTCTGAGGCAATGATGCTGTATACACTGTTGTCTGTAAAGTTGGAATAATTTTGTTTTCAAACACATTCCTATTTATACACATTAGTAGTCACCAGAATGAGTCCCAGTTACACTTTATCTATCAAGAATAAAACACGTCAATCATTTCATCAGAAGCGGTACAAATATTTTATTCAAAGTTAATGGGCAACAGTGTGGAATAAATGTTTTTATGTTGGAAAGTTACTTAAGACTAGTGCTTCTGTCACTCAGGTAAGCTAACACGCACCATAAGTCAAAAGTCCCAAGTGCTGGGTGAAGGAAAAAAACAAATGAATAAAGAAAATCTGAAACTGGATTTTTCCAATATTTAAACCCAATTTATGCATCAGATATGATATGTGAGGTGTTTGTGCATCATTTCATATGCATTTCTCTCCTTGGTCTGGAACATTAATTGAAGTCTGTGTGTTTGTGACCCACGTGTTAAACACAGAGTATTAGAATCTGTCTGTTAGCTGTTGATTTCCAGGTGAAATTGTGAAACAAGGGAACCCCCCTCCAGGAGAAGTAAGAATAAAAGTAGTTTTTGTGATTCATCTTATCTTATTTAAATGTGTTTTAACAGATACAACAACTACGACAGATCAGTGATAAACACAATCCCTCATGACGTTGTTCAGCGCTGGTACGTGGCGCATCGAGAGCTGACCACAGAACTACGGCGGCCAGAGAACGAGTTATGGGTGAAACTGACTCCAGGGAAAGTAAGAACGCCATACTTAAATATATATGACTCATTTGTTTATTTATTTATTTTTTTAATGCTTGAAGTGCAGTAAAAAAGAATTACAGTGCTTCTCAACGTTTTCATTTAAAACTTGGATGAAATTTAAGAACTGAAATGAATAAAAGCAGTACTGAAAATACCTGACTTAAAATGAAAAATATTCTTTGAAACGTTAATGTAGATCCACAAACCGTATACATACAGGACTGTGCAAAATGCTCAGTCCACCTTTAGCCTTGTCGGTTTGGCAGGGTCGAAATGAGCATACATATTTATTTGTCATTCTCTTTTATTTGGGTACAACAAGAAAATACTGGAAATATGTGCACAGCCTTAAAAGACACAAAAAGCTGAAGTAAATGTTTTCTAAAGGTTAAAGTCACTATTTAGTGTGACCCCTGACCTCATGACAAGAAGCAGCACAAACAAGTTAGAAACATCTGATGTGTTTTTCCCTGAAACGTTTGTTTGTAAGGCTGTACATACTTCCCATATATCCCAATTGTATCTTAATACAGAGACTGAGAATTGCATATGTGTGGTCATTAGACCTTTACTAAACCAACTAACAACGAAAGTACTGCTTGGATGCTATGTAGCTTCCTTGGGACGATATTTACAAAGTTTGTTCACTGTTTTGAGAAATTTAGATTTTGGAATTTTTGATGAATTTTTGAAATATTAAAAATTTGCCTTTTACTTATAATGGGCCGTATTTTAATGGCTTATAACATGGAAATGGTCAGGGATATCAATACAGTTACTATTGAGCACTGATAGGAAGTCATAAATGGACTTTGATTTAATTTGTTGAGCTCTCCAGTAAAAATACCACCCACTTCTATTGGGAAAATGATCTCCTGCATCAAAACCACAGGACTCTTAACATAGAACAGAACCTGACCACCTCACAAATTCAACTTATTAATTCTTGATAGAACATGTGTGAGACACAGGGCCACTGGTCCAGTTTCTTTGTAATGTCATCCTACATATTTTCCCCTTTTCATTTATCATTAGGTACTTTTCATCGACAACTGGCGTGTCATGCACGGGAGAGAGTCTTTCACTGGTGTGAGGCAGCTCTGTGGATGTTACCTGACCAGAGATGATGTCCTCAGCGCTGCACGTGGCTTCGGTCTACAGGCCTAACACTGGACAAGAGGATCCCTATCCCTCAGTGCCCTGTCAGCTTTTAATGCATATTATAAAACTCAAATTTTTAAGTTTGTATTACACAGCTAGTACAATTTTTTCCACTGTCACTTGAATTATGCTTTAAACATATCAATATTCAATAAATATTAATAGTTTTGTTATTTAATGGATAATGTTGCTGTTCCATGTTACTCAGATGAAATCCTGTTTTGTTTTAGATAAAAGCATGTGACCATAGCATTAAATAGTCACACTGTTCCACATATTTGTTTCTATGTTAAGACTTGGCCAAACTGACTGTCCCTAATTTGACAGTAGGTGTTGTGCAAATTTGGCAAAGATGTATGATGTTAGGGTTGTCTGTGCAAAGTATTCAGGCAAGGCGATGACTAAAAATGAAGCTAGTATAGGCACTAACATGTGATTGAGTCATAGTATATACTATATATAAGATCATATATGACTTTGGCTCCATGTCGCTGTCAGACATTTCCCATATATTTCACAGTAATAGGAAAATGAATGTAGGTCTCTCTGCTCCACTCACTCTTGCCAAAACCCCATCAAGCATTGCCAGGTTGTATTACATCAGATTTACTGATTTGGCTGGTTCACAGAAAGGGTTGTTTAATATTTACTTTTATAATAAGATTGAGCACTGCAACATTTCCATAATTCATTTACAGCAGGTTATGAGTTTGGAGATTTCTAGCTGCGTACAACTTGAACTTTGGCATAAACTGGTTTAACCATCTACAAGTTATATTACTGAAACATCTAAGTCATACCAAACAGTACAGACACTGTCTCCCTCCACTTTAATTACATTTATTGTCACACAGTTTATTACCAAAAGTTTACAAAGCAAACATCATGTAATTACTACCTGAATGGTTGAGTCATTTATATGGTTTGAATGCCACACTAACACTAAATCTGTAAGAAACAACACCCTGGATCTATAAAAATGAAAAGTTTAGTTTAAAAAAAACAATGAACAAATGCTGAAGCTGATGAAAATGGAGCTGTCAAAGAATTCATGGTTTGCATACAAATACAAACTTATATATGAACCACAGCCCCTTTGATTCAATTTCAGAATGATACACTTTGTTAGTTTCCAAACCCTCTTTTAGGCTTGATGTTCGTCTTCATCAGCATGGAGGTTACTGTCAGCTGTTGTCGTGGGAACGCTGTCAGGGGCTGCCTGGGCCTGTGGAGCGCTCCTCCTAGTGGACAAAGAGAGTTAATGTAACCTCCTCTAAATCAAAACAGCTGCTCCTCCACTGAATGAAATGTCTTACTTCATCTCATTGGCCTCTGACACATTGACCGCTTTGTATTTCTGTCTCTTCACTGTGTGAGCGATGAACCACACGACCAGGACGATCAGGACACATCCGAGCAGAGCACCAATCACTGCGCCGGCAATCACCCCATCACCTACGTCTATACAAACAAAAGGATGTATGTGTATCTGTGACCAGGGCTGGAAGTGGACACAGATAATCACAGTGTGTGTGTGTACCTACCAGGGCTTAACTCCACAGTGCAAATGGAAAATCCCACAACGTTGGAAGCATTGCACTGGTACTCCCCAAACTGAAACTCAGATATGTTTCTGATTTCCAGGATTCCACTTTCAGTTGCTGTGGAAACAAATGTGAAAATGTTGGAGGGTAATCATTTTTACATTAAGCCTTTGTACTCAAACATGCACACACACACACACACACACACACACACACACACACACACACAGTACTCACTCCTTCCCATCACAGGCCTCCTCGCCTTGGTCTCATCCAGTCTGATCCAGGTGTATTTTGGCTTTGGGCTCCCATGCTCGCTGTGGCAGGTCAGTGTGACCAAGTGACCCGATTCCACATCACCATGGACGGAGCAGTAGGGAACAGAAGGCCTCTCTGACGGATCACAGTGACAGCACAAGGGACTGAAATCCATTTTACCTTCTCATGCAGCACATACATCATCAACAGACACTATGACTAAACTGATTTCTTGCTTCTTGATGCCCTTTCTTTAAAATACTGTATATAATTCAGCAGAAGCCTGATATGTTGTATCCAAAAACAAAAAAAAAAAAAAATATTTTCACCATCTTGTCACTAAATACAATACAGCTTTAAACATGTTAAAACCACAAAATGAGCTATCAGTTGGAATGGTCTGATTATTTTTATTCTAAAACCATCTTTTATACAGCACATGGTGAGGCAGCTCAACAGTGTTAGGTTTTATTCACACATATAATGTATAACACTGATCTACAAGTAAAACGCTTCCAGAATACAAGTAGTAGGAGTAGTAGTAAGTCAAATGTAGGTCACTAATAAAGAAAAAATAATTCCAAAGTGTTAGTTGCCTGCAGTTTTTATGATACATTTACAGATTTGGTCAAAATGTGAAATTCTATGAATTATCGATTCTGGGTTTTACTCAAAAGGAGTGTTTGACACTAAACTACAAATTCTACAGCAAAACACTGTCTACATATTAGAATACATTCCAGTGTAACATTTATAAATCTATTATATACATGCATGTAAACCTATGTATATATGTCATAAAACTTCATCACATATCTTATGAACATTTGCCTACCAAATTCATACACATGATCAATGACAAATCAAGAAGCAGCACTTTACACATATATTAAGCATATGTATCATCATCCATGAAGGCTTTATCACAGTGGGAACAGCCTGTTGTGTCGTTAGAGGTACGTTCTTTGGTGACCGTACCTTGAATTGGATGTTACTTGTTCAGAATTAGTCACTGTGACATATAAAATACACAAGGTGTGGCCTTCAGTTACTTGTTCCTCAACCGAAGCCAACTACTTAAGTACTAATACTTGCCTGCTTATCATTGAGCGTCAGTACACTTGCATGAAAGTTCAGTTATAACATTACCGACATGACATTCATTTATATTTCTTTACATAATTCCAAAAGATTATCGATTGAGAACATACTGTGCACTTCACTGAGTTTTCAAACTATAAATTATGATGGACTCCACATTTGTCCCTAAAATGTCACCATTATTTTAACTATGTAACAGTTAGTGAGGAGGAAAATCATCTTTGATCTCCTAATAATCGGTAAGAAGACAGCCATACATATTCATACAGCTCTTATGCACACATTCCATTTAGAATGGAGAAGCTGTCTGACAAACACTTTCATAAAGGCAGAGGTTATGAAAGGGAGGAAGTGTGGTTAGCATGCAGCAGATGCTGTTATATATTCTGTATGCAGTACAAGGATGCAGTCACAGTCCTACTCTAATTTCCAACACTGACAATGAGGAGACTGCTGCAGTTACCATGGAAACTACTGAGGATACTGAGGCCTGCTAGGTTGTCGTGGTAACTCTGTGAATGAGAGGATTCAGACTGAATGTAATTCTCTAATCACACTATTCAGGGCCATTATTTTTCAAAGATTTGTTTATGTTACGACACCGGTAATTGAAACTGCAATCTCAGATGTGAAAAGTTCATTGACATATTTAATAATAAGAAAAAAAAAATCAAAGAAGGAATTATAAGATAAAGGTAGAACTCTCACTACTTCTGTTTCACTTACTGCATTTCTATTCAGTGTTAGTCACGTTCTTTTTGTTCTCAGAAACCAGATGCTTCAGCTTTTCCTTTCCACACCCTCAGTGGCAGAAGAATAAACACCAGGAGGTTCAGAAGTGTAGACAGGCACAAAGTGTAGACTATTTAGGCTTTTCTCTGTTTAAATTACATGGTACCTCTGAACAATCTGCAACTTCTGCTTTTTCGAAATGCAAATATACCCTACACATACATATACACATATATATAATATACCCTACACATACATATACACATATATATATATAATATACCCTACACATACATATACACATATATATAATATACCCTACACATACATATACACATATATATATAATATACCCTACACATACATATACACATATATATAATATACCCTACACATACATATACACATATACCCTTTAAGCTGATTATGGTCTGAAATACCTTCATTATGTTTTATGATGCATGCTTAACTTATCAATTAGAGCCAAGAAGACACAGATGCTCCATCATTAAACAACTTACCAAGAACATTCACAACGATGCTGACCTGAGACTGTCCTTCCACATCAGGGAAGTTGTGAACATCACAGGTGTAGACTCCAGCATCCGACGGTTTCATGTTGGTGATTAATATTGAGGCATTCCTGGATGTAGCGGGAGCAGACGGAGGTGTAAGCCTTCCTTCGAAAGCTGTCGAAATGACATCTTTTCCAGACTGATAGTAATAGACCTGCCAGCGAAAGGGCAACACATCAACACATTTAGCTAAATATTTTTACTGTCACATATTGTATCGTATTAAGTGATTTATGGAAGACGTGCACATGTTCTTAACTCAAAGGTGATCAAAAACAACTACAAATCATAAAAGCGTATCTTATGTTCAGTGAATGGCAATGACATGACCACCTGTGGCAAACAATGTATTAAATATATTAATTAAAACATTAAACATTAAACATTCATCAGTAACTGGTGTCTTTCTAAGCTGTTTTTTTTAATTCCAATTCGGTGTTATCTGATTCCTTAATCACAGGCCTTGTTGTTTCAGCAAGGTGTGTCTCTTAACAGTAACATGGAAATGTGTAGCATACTGAAGGAGGGAAAGGGTTATTCTGTCTTAAAACTCACTTTAACTCACCAAATCACATTTTTTTTGTTGTGTTTTTCATCTATCAGAGTCAATAATTCTACAAATTCTTTGTTGAGTTTATCAGACCTGTTGAATTGGAAATAATGCTCTAACCTGAGCTGCTTTGAGTATCTACCTGTTGTATTTTCACATCAGTTGATGAAGAAAATTCCCACTGGATGTTAAGGTTAGTGGTCTCTTCGGTAGTGACAAAGGTACACTGCAGTAGGATGGTTCCACCCGTTGTGACATTGACATGTTTCTGCGGAGTCTTGACTGTGATTAATTCAACACATCCTGCAAAAACAGTAATTTGGTCAGTTAAAAGGAAATCACTTCTTTGCAAAAATAATTCAGTGATTGATAATTTGTCTAGATGTAAAGCGCTTCCTAAAACACACTATAAAACAAAAATGCAGGAAATATACTTACCCATCAGGCTTAAAAGCACTGTCAGACACAACATTTGGCTCATCTTCACAAAGTCAGAGTGCACTTACAGATCCTAAACAAAGTCAGAACTGATCTGTCCACAGTCGTCACTACTCTCTGCCTTTAGCAACAGGAGAACGTGTCCGTATCATAGGTAAGGTTAGAGTAAGGTTGGTGTCAGACTGGCTGATACTGGACATGGTGATAACATAGAGTTTGCATATCTATGTTTGCCAGACTGGGTGTGTGATGTTAGTTTTCGAAAACCATTCATTTAACGGTTGAAAATTTGAGGGCGGAGGCGACTGAAAAAGACGAATGATGAAGTAAATTCACTTGTTCATGATGTACAAATAGGGTTTTAAGTGAAAAAGATCCTAAAATTACATTTAGTGCAACGTATTGTGTGTTTTAGGTTGTTGATTTCACACGTCATGTGGGCACCACAGTTGTTGTGACATTGATGGTTAATTCATTTTCAGCACTTTGGCAGTAGTTTAGCTGCAGCTCATCACTCCTCCTTGTCTTGTAAGTCATTCTGGGTCAGGGCTTCTGGCGAAGGAATTAATGTAATTTAATCTCCACCTGGCCTTTATCGCTCGCCTCAAGGAAGTGTAAGCCAAAGCACAGCAACATGCTGCTTATCATTGGGGAGTTGATTCCCTGGTGCTGCGTACTTAATAAAGGCAGTTTCACCTTTGTCGCTTTCGTTCACACATTGTGGAGTACAATGCTGTTGGAGAGACAGTGAATAACACATGATTAATTGTCTGCAATTACCAGAGGCTGACATAGGTGATTAGCAATGGAAAAATGTTGATTAGGGGTGACTGAAGGGGTGAGGGAGGGAGGCTGTGGATAATATGGGGAGTGGAGGGAGGCATGTAGAGCTCATTAACCACAAGACACTAACGTGACAGGTTGGGAAGTTAGACGATCTCTGTGACTTTCTCTGAACAAACAACACATGTCGGCAGCTGTGTGTTTGGGGAGAGCTGTGCAGCAACCAGTGGCCATCTTTAAATAAACCAAACCAACAGCATGACTCATCGTGACCTACTGATCAGCGTTCAATACTGAGGAACATTTATGAAGAATCAACACACAGATGTGAGGAAACACAGCAGAAGAATAAAGCAAAGAGAAGACATGTTTGGACAGCACTATTGTGTGTACAAATAATTTCACAATGTCTTTTTATTCATTAAATTTCACAATAGTAGGAGCTGTGGTAGACACTAGGTTATATAAAAGAAGGATGTGAACACTAGTGAACTATCACAGACTGAAATGAAGGTTGTCTTGCCAGGCAATCCCGGACAGACCCACTCAAGCCCACAGCAGGTTTCAGTGAAATACCTCTACACAGACTTATTCATCCACCCACAGCAACCAGTGTTTTCCTGTCAGCAGACTGTGAGGAGGTGTGATTCAGAGCTGTGGCTCAGAGAGGGGGATTGCGTGGTTGAGGTAAGTTTTTTTTTTTTTCTCTCTCTCTCAAAGTGGGGAGAAACCTATCTAAAGGCTGTCATAGTGCGTAAAAACTATACTTCTTTAAATCACTACATTACTTACTTTGATTTAATTTCTTTGATAATATGAGGGTGTGATTAGTTGAAAAGTCAGGGGTGCAGTTCAGATGTTGGCCAGCAGATGACAGGCCTGGCTATTAGATGCTGAGAGTCTGTGTGTGTATGTGTCAGAGAGAGAGAGAGAGAGAGAGGGTGTAGTTGTGTATGATTTTGTGATTTGCAGAAAGCTCGAGGCAGCCAATGGCAACAGAAAGAAGAGCGCCACACTCGGGCATCAAAAGACTTCACTACCTTCCTTTACAGCACTCATAAAAAATCATGTAGTATTTATATGTACATATTTACTGTATATATAAACACATATACCGCATATAAACACACTGCATGTCTATGTGTATCATATATGGGGGGGTGTATGGTTGTTTTATAAATTTGTCTGCTCAAATGTGTGCTCATATTTCATTGTTTCTTTGGTATCAGTTATTGGACAGTATTTCCCATCTGATAAATAAACATATGGATAGATATTGTTCACACATATAGAATGACTTCACATATAGTTTCTACAGCTCCCAATCTAGCCACATATAAAAATAGTAATATCAAATCGAATTGTATGCAAGAATAAAAACACACAAAGAACTGCGTGAAACACCTCACAGTGAAAAAAAAAAGATCCCCTTTGCTTTACATTTTATTCTTGGCAGTAAAATCCAAATGCAGTGACACTGAACTATCATCCTGCATTGGCATCAAATGCAAGAATGAAACACTACTTTCACAGAGATTGACACAATTGAGCAAATAAACCTAAAAAAGTGGGACACAGGCAGTCAGAGGCAACATCTCCTGATACTCGCGTCATCTCTGTCATTTTTTTTTTTTTTTTTTACAAAGGTGACCAATCAGGAATTGACTAAGGTGGAAAAGTTTACATTGGAAATGATGAAATACAAAATCTGCCAGATATTTGATCTATAGTTTTCATAAAATAACATGTATGTAGTTGACCCTTACTGGCAATGGAGGAACATTCTGCTCTCATAAGGCTCTTTATGGTCCTGTTTCCCCTTTGTCTGATGGTATTTCCGATCATCTAAAATCTGTCCTTCACTGAATGCCTCCATATTAGGGAAAATGTCAAAACAAATGAAGACGCAGGCTGTTAAAGGTATGCATTTCATGTGTTTATCTTCACCATCTAACTGCTAGATGTCATTTGGTAAGAAGATATTTCCAGGCAGCATGTAAGACAGTTTTTTATGGTGTGTCTTCTACTTTGTGTACTTGTACAACAATGAGGGGATTTGCTATATTTTACAAGATCATTTACAGTGATTGTTATTCATAGGATTCTCTAAACGTTGGCCGCACTCATCACGTAGCTGTAAAAATCTCTTTTGACATTAATACTACGAGTGCACACCTAGCTGATTCATCATACAATATGCAGTGTTCGCTCACACATATAGTCTCACCTTTAAACTGCCTTGCCAATGCATCCTTTCTGCCATACACTAGGATTTCTAAATGATGCCCCTGGGGGTGGGTTTAGTGGCTCAGTGATGGTCACATTGCATAAAAGAGATGTGTCTTAATATTTTATTAGACACATTATGTTTCCACTCTTCTTCGTCTCTTCACTCTTTTCTCAACCCCCAAACAAGAACCCCATGAACATGCTAGAAATGGAAAAAAGACAGACACACTCAACAACGGGAGGAACAAGGCCTAGCATTTATGTCAAAGATGTAGGTTTATGTAAAAAAAAAAAAAAATCTTCATGGTTATATTAAATTGCGACTAGATTTGAGTGAAAATACTTTTATTGCAGTAAAATAATTTTCATTTAAATCAGTGGCTTTACTGATATTCATAGTTTTATTTCTGTGCTGTTAAATTAAGTGCTGTATGTAATGCTGGTCTCTTTCAAGTATTACATGGCCATGGCGAATGCTAACCTGTAACATTACATTTTGCTGCACAAGCATTACTGCCTTAATCATATTCAGTCACGATTATAGGTTAACTTTAATGCCACACTGAGGCAAGACTCAGTAAAGTCAGCTTATTAAAAACATGTCCCTGGCAAATGCAAAAAGAAGCATTTTAAGTCAAGTAGCCAAAGCATCTGCTGCTTTTTGGCCACTTTCCTTTTACGTTTTTTTTTTTTTTTTCCAGAGGAGCAACCATCAATTTCTGACCCATGTTAATGCACCCTTTCAATATTTGATGTTTTTATATGGAGTGCTGACAATAGAACACGGAAATGGAGGGCACATTTTGCCGAGCTACTTCACTGGCTCTGTATCCATCTTCTTAACAGAGCAATGCACTCCAAAGCAGAAAGACCATATCCATAGAAAGGAAGATGAAAATACAGGCAAACTTGCAGAGAGGTGCACATTAAAATGTTTATCTTCCATCCAAGAGAAATATTTTCATAGTATGGATAAAATATTTTTTATTTTTTTATACTGCAGTTATAATGGTGAATTGTATTTATTTGTAATGAATAATATATAAGTGTATTGCATGTTGGACATATTATTTATGTACCTCAGCTCCTCTCAAGGTGAACTCACTTAGCGGCATAATCAACTGTCGAAGTGGCTGGTAGAGGCGACTGAGAGTAAATTAAAAGAAATCAATTAGGAGAGACAAACTTGTGCATTAAATCTGCCTTGTATCTGTAGGAGGACATGCCAAGAGGGGATCATTACACAGGTCATACTCTTGCAGTTAGAGGAGGCTAAGCATGATGAAATGCAAACTAAGCTGATGAACAGTGTACAACACCCTGCACTTACTGTATACTGGATACAATATACAGCAGCAAACAGTTTCCAAGATGGAACTTTTAGGTAAAAAGACTAAGAAATGTTACCTGTGTTATGTTTATATACAGAAAAATAGTTAAATCAACATTTAAAGAATTGGAATTTATTTTAAAATCTACATTTAGCCATTCCTTAATGCTTTACTATTATTTATTATGATATATTAGGATTTAATTTACTAATTAATTAACGGATCATGTAGAAGTTCAGAGTAAATGCAAAGGTTATTATATCAAAACAGAGAAAACTGAAGAAAAGTAGGGTTGTCAGCAAAATTAACTGTACATAAAAACAACTCTCAACAACATTTGTCCAACTATATGTTCTAGAACATGATGGTGTTTCCATGTTCACTCCAGAGCCTCTGAGCATCCAAATGGATCATATCTGATGCCACTGGCTGCTTTTTACTTGAATTATTTAAATGTATTGATAGGATTAGTGGTTCATAAGTTATTAAAACCTTTATACTGGTGGTGCTCTTGGTCGCCAGCTGTTAAAGCCCTATGGTTTGGAGGATTAATTGTAGGAATACACACTATTGCAGTTCAGAGACATATATCCAACTACTCTTCATAAGGAGTGGAGGATGTGATGTGAATAAATGTAACTTTAGAACAAGAAATACCCTGTTGCCAATAAAGTTGGAATAGTTTTGGTCTGCTTTTTATTCCTATTTATATTCACAACTTTGACCTGGTGCAATGATTACACACTGAGTGCCAGTTACACTTTATATATCAAAAAACTAATGTCATGAGAGGTGGTAAAATATTTTATACCCACTTTAAGGGCAACAGCGTAACTGCAGCTATTGGCCAATGATGCTGAGGTGTATAATACTGAGGCAGAAAAATTGAAAATTATACCCAAAATATCAATCCCCAAGTGAGGCTCTTTTATATGCCAATAAAATGCTGTGACGGAACAAAAAACAAACCCATAAGTAGCTTTGAATTTAATGATACATCAGAGCACACTCAGTTCTTCTCTAGAACGTTGTGATCGGATTCCATTTCATTTCAACCTGTCAGATTGTCTGTGGACTGAAGCTACATTAGCTTTGATGCGGCTCCATTATCTCTGCTGCTCACATCATTGCTATGAATTATATTTAACACAACTGCATAACCACAACTTTTTATGACCTTCTTATTTGTAAGTGGATTGATTCTGTCCAAGTATGAAGGTGCCCTGGTTAACTGTTTTTAATTCCCTTTGAATCAGTATTTGACCCTTGGCCTCAAATCATTCTTGTTAATATGTGTAAATTCTGGTTTTAACAGGGGTCTGCTCAAGACGAGTAATTGAAGTCACAAATCAATTGTTTGCCTGTGAAAATCATTATAATACTATCAGATTTGGTATGGGGAACACATCTTAAAAAGAGAGAAAGAAAGGCTAGAAAACACTTGTAAATGTTGTATAATCATTTAAGAAAGTGTATTCACTAAATTCACTAAATATGACCCTTAAACACCTTTGTTTCAGTATTACAGTATCATTAGTAATTGAAAAAGGTCTAAGAAAGGTATGTTTGTGATTAATGATGACAAAGAAGTGTTTGTTTTAGCCAATTTCACATCTTTAAATCTGTACATCTTGTTACTAGTAGCCCACACCACGATCTTTGTTTGTGGAATAATTATATCTAATAAGCAATATATAGATATGCAGATATATATAATGTAGAACCTATGCATGCTACATTTGTGCACTACCTCTAATGCTGATACATACCATATACTGTGTACACTGCAAATTTAAACAATAATTCTGCCCCCTCTTAACTGTGCTGCTGCATGCCTTTTCTTGCCCCTATGTATAATTTATTGTAAAGCAGCTATGTCTCAAAAAAGAACTGTTATAGAGCAGAAATAAAGGAACTGGGAAAAACAAGAGTGTGGTTGGCTAGAGCTATTATATTTTATGCATACAGGAAAAAAGGTTTATTATTGTTCACGTGAATATATTTAATAACTCAAGCCTCTTGCAAAAAACTTTCCTTAAGATTTTATACTGTATTAGAAAGAGCTTTACTAAATGAACTGATTGGGAATGATTGATTCAAGTATAAGGTATCTGTATAGTGAATATAAACGCACTAAGACTTCCTTACAATAAGCAAAATGAAGCAAGAAAGCAGATTAATTAAAGAAAATATGCAGTAAGAGCATGTGTATGTATTATCTATGTGTCTTTTTGTCATTAGTTGCCAGTTTTTTTTAACAATTTTAATGTAGTTTTACTGATTGGTAGAAAAAAAACCCCAAAACATTGGCACATTATTATAAATCAGGCTTTCTGGTGAAAAATACATGGCTGTCATTCCCACATTCACATCATGAGCAGCCATTAGAAAAATCATTTTGAAGACTTCATGTAATAACACCATTAAATAATGCATTGCTATATCCCTTTCTTGTGTCATCTCCCAATTGTGCTGTACTTGTGATATGTACAGTGCACTGTGCAGAGATACTCTGTCACATGGGCGTTCCTTTTTTACATAGAGAAACTTTTAGGCGATGCACACAACGGTGCGAGTGTCATTTGTATGCATGTGCACCGTTTACCCATGAAGCCTTGGGAGGTGATCCTGATGACAGTGATGTATTAGTGTCTGGGGCTGTCACAGCTCTAAAATCATTAATGATACCTGGAACTAATGAGTATTTAAAGCCATCAGCACACAATTAATTATACGGCGCGTGTGTATGTGTGTTGATTTTAAAGGCCTGGTCAGCTATTTATCAGATTAAACAAAAAAAAAGAAAAGAAAAATCATGGAAACACTGACACTGTATTTACATATATGATTGAGTTTAACGTGTACTCGAGGCTCATCCATCCTTTCTCCAGACTAGAGATTCTGTTCAGGGAGTCGGCAGGCTGCAGCCAATCCCAGCATGCTTTGGCTGTAAGGCTTGGACATCTTGCCAGTCTGTGACAGGACTAACACACATGCAGACAGACACATTCACACCTGCAGGCAATTTAGAGTCTCCTGTTGACCAATCCTGCATGTCTGTGGGATATGGACTGGGGGAGGAAACTGGAGCATCAAGAGGGAACCCACACGGAAAGGCCTCAACCACCTACATGTACAAAATTAAAAATGAGTTTTTTAGCGCTTGCCAACTGATAAAGCAGTACTGTAGATGTGTTTTATGATTTGGTGGCTTATATAATTAAAAATCTTTCAGCTGTGATAGTAGGTTCATATCCTGTGATGTGAATTTCGTTGGTGGGGCGACTCTATACTTGCATTTGAAGCACAAATTGCGCTTATAATGACATTGTTGTTTCACAAAGGTGGCATCCAAAGTGATCTTTAGACCTACCCAAAGCTCCGCTGCTGTGAATGTAGGAAATCTGTTATTTCCGGATGCATAATATTTCAAATGTCGCACTAGATCATTACCGTTCACATTCAGAGGCTGTTCTCCACCTTTATCACCTAAACACTCGGTGCAGTTCAAGAGCACTGAGCATCCAGAAAAAAAAATATCCAAATGTGCTTCCATTTATAGACTCATGTCCTCAACCAAAGGACAAAAAGTCTCGGCAAACAGTTGCAATTGCATCTGTTCTTTTGACAAAACTAATTAATCATCTGACCATTTTTAGGTGCACAGCTCAAACTACGTTTATTTTTACTGCCCCAGACAAATCACAAAGCATCATTGTTCTATCTGCGCTACTACTATATATCTGCCTTTCTCAAACTTATGGTTGAGACCCGAAATGGGTTGCAAAGCTGTTTTTATTGACCTGCCAATTGTCTGAGTAAGACACAGAACAATAATAGAATACATAATTTAATTTTCCAAATAACTATAGTATATATGTGCTCCGGAGAAGGGTTTATTTATGTTGACCTAAGTGACATGCAGAGGAGTGGCAACATAAAGACATGAACGAATATGAAAAACATGCGACAAGATGTAAAAGATAGAAGATGTAAAGGACATAACCAGAGGAAAATGATGTAAAGAATGCAAAAAAGATGCAACAAAATGGAAAAAGAAACAGGATGTAAAAGATATATAGCCAGATGAAAATAATGTAAGAGAAGCAACAAAAAAAATTTAAATATAAAAAAAAAAGATATAACAAGATAAAAAACGTAGAAGTCCTAGGAAGATTTAAATAATGTAAAAGAACTAATAAGAAAACAATAAATGCCATAACAAGATGAAAATGAGGTAAAGATAAAAGACACAACAAAATATAAGAAATATAGGATGGAAATGGTAGAAATTTTTTTTAAAAAGATGCAACAAAATGCAAAAAAATAGATGTAAATGATGTAAAAGATCTAACGAGAATGTTCTTGTAAAAGTTGCAGAAAATGTAACTTTTACTTAGTAATGTAAGTATGTTATGACTAGATGGAAATGTTGAAAAGGTAAAAGAAGCAACAAGGCAAAAAAACATAATAGATGTAGCAAGATGAAGATGAAGTAAAGGTACAAGAAGAAACAAAGTGTAAGAAGGGGGATGAAAATGATGGGGAAAAAAGAAAAAGATGCAACAAGATGCAAATAATGTAAAAGCAGTAATGAGAAAAAAAGGCTTAAAAGATGGAAGTCACAAAATATAAAAAAGGGACTATCAGACACATTGTTTTCATGGTGAAAGTAAAATTATGGACCTTATGGAGAAAAATTCAATGCGTATTTTTACTAATTTGGTCCCAAGGAGACATAAAGTTAATTTTTTAGGTCTTGAGCTCAAAGTTTGGGAACCACTGCTCTAAAACATTTTTTATTTTTATATTTGCCATCAAACTTGTTTCATACTAGTTTCATAATTGAAAAAGGGGCAAATATTACACTTGTCAGCAGGAGTCACTTTGCGTCTTTATTCAGGAAATAGGGTATGAAAGGAGGTATATTCTCATAAACGCGCAATGTTTTGTAATCAAATTAAAAGAAGACACTCTTGATTTCTCTTAAATTTTGTTCTTGGACTGTCATATCCAACAGTCCTTATCAAAAGCAAGACACCAACTAAGAGGTGAGAGCTCTGACAACAACCTGGAATAGCAATGGTAAATACCTGATTTATTCTGCAACATTGAATGCTATTTACCTTTTGGGGACTAATACGTCAAAATAAATTAATAAAAGTCAAATAAACCCATATAGTATATTAGTCCTCAAAGGGCAAATGAAAAGACTTGCTTGCTTTCTTTACTGTATAAGCCTTTATTTGTAAAAAGTCTGTTGTTTGAATGATAACCCTTTTTATACCACATACTTGAACACCTTGTATTTGTAAAAAACACATTTTGTTCAAACACCTAAAAAAGCTGATTGACACTATAACATTAATTTGCACTGACAAAAAAAAATACAACTTCATACTACACAAATGTTGATTCCATGAGTACTGATACCCCAAATGAAATCAAACACCTTATTAAACAACTGAATCAAATAAGCGCCCAATGTGAACAAAACAATTACAGTACAAAAACCAAATGCATTTTTCTTCCAGTGCCAGTATATCAGATGAATTACATTTCCTTCTTATGATAAAACAACAACAACAGTAAGAATAACAATCCATAACAAATGCAACAAATACAATAAATCAGAAATGAACACATAAATGAATAAAATCATTTACTAATTCATACTTCAAAATAAATGGGCTGTTGGTTTAGTGGGTTTCTTTCTTTTTTGTTGCCAATTTGCTTTTTTTTTTGTTTTTTTTTTACAAAGTGTTGGTGGAAAACCTTTCTTACCTACTGGTTGAACATGACACAGTCTCCCTTGTCGGGTATTTCAGAGAGGGAGGCATACTGATGTGTAACTGGGAATCAGCACAGCTTCTTGCAAGTATCATCATACAGTAATCGACAACAGACCATAACCAGAGGCAACTTATTAAAGAGAAAATACAGGGTACACCCACTCAGTGTGCAATCACATGGCTTACGTTCAGATGCTACTGGTGAGCATCCTTTACATCCTTTGTAGTTGAAGGGCGACTGATGTTAATGCTTATGCTGAACCTGATAAAACTACAGCATGCACTTTGTGCATCTATTCCAAATTGCGTGATTTACAGTAAGTACATTTTATAGAAGTACATAGTCATGATTCACATGAATCACATGATGTACGTTCTACATTTTTCCTCCAGTTTTACAAACAGTTTGTTTCACAAGATTTATAGAGCTGGCTGTAAAACAAGTGCAATTTGAGCATGTAAACACTGGATCTTTCTTTTTCCTGGCTGTGGAGATGGTTCTGATGGTGTGAGTAAAAAACATATGAAAATAAACCTTTTAAAACTTAGGTCATGCAAAACAAAACCTACAAGGTATACAAAATAATGAATGTACCAACAAAAGGTCTTCAAACAGTGAGGAGTCTGTCAGTATCTTTCTGGTGTTCAGTGGATGAAATCTACATGTGTGATTCTAGTCCACCTTTATTTTTTAAGTTATTCTATGACAGGGGATGGTGTAATCCCAGACAAAATGCCAAAATACAAAGTCCTCAACTTGCTTGAAAAATGCAGCAGACAACAAAAGTTTGAACCTCCCTATGTTCCCACAAACATCTTAATCATGCTACATACTAGGCTTTAACTTGCACAGAACCAGGGGACATTTGTGGGACATTTGTGGGACCGGGACTCCTGCTGTCCTCCTAAATGTACTGCTGCATTCTGAAATGCTAATGATATTAACATTTTCTGTCAAGAACAAGGAGAGGTCATTTTTTTATGTCGACCCGGGGAATGATTTTCTGTCAATACCCCCTCGCTCTGCTGAAAATATTTACTTCCCAGAGCTAGCCTGCACAAACTAGACTTCTATTGTTGGCGGGGGAGCAGCTGCACTTGAGCAATTGGTTGCTCAGTTACCTTGATCATGTGTGCTCAAGGACACACATGACATTTTTTTTGTAGAGGAACAGGAAAACACTTCTCACTCACCCTTTTAAGGCTATCCTGCTCCTCTTGCCTGTATAGGCCAGCTAGGAGATTATGCCCTTAATTTCATCATGTAGAATGATAGCTGAGGTAAACGTGTCAAGTAATGTGCTGTAACTCTCAGGTGGAAAAGCCCACTTAGATGTATAGAAATCATATTAGAAGAATTTCCTTCTGGACGACACCATCCCATTTGCTGAAAGTGAACCAAGGCATACTGTAATATACAGGCATCTTTACAGGAGCAAAAATTAACATTGGCCCCGTCCTCAAGGGGACACATGCTCACACATCGACAGAGCCACCAGAAAACTCCCTCACTATGAGCAGACTTTGCGTTGATTTTTCCATTATTTTGTTCACACCATGTATTTCTTGTGTTTCATTTTTTAGGTTTCGTTTGCAGAAGTATGCCAATGCTAGAGAAGCTGTCCATGCCATTAGCAGTGAGGCTAGCTGGTATTACGAACTGCCATGTTTTTGTACATGCATTAAGAACTATTAAGTGAAAGATATCATATTTACAGTACAATTCACATGTAATTACACATATACACTAGAGGCAAGAAAATTCACATTGAAATCAGTTCAACACTTTTTTTCCTCTACTCCTTGAACATATGTGTCAAAAGAAACATATTTTCTCTCTTGTATAAGCAAATATCCTAAAGTAAAGCATAGAACAGAAGATCCTCACAGCTTTTGGGATGAATGTGCTGATTTCATGTCCAGAAAGCAGATAATACATGTTCTGAGTGAAATGAGTGGTGAATATATTTACTGCGAGCATGCAAGGGCTGCTAGTGTTTTTTTGTTGTTTTTTTTTTTCCTTTTTCCATTTGTATGTGTTTGGAATTCATTTAAGATATGCATCTAAGATCTCAAAAATAAGAAAATACCTGAAAAGGCATATTTGTAATTTCTGCGAATAAACCAACCTGAATTCGAAGTTCATATTTGTATACGTTTACATTGCAAAATGTAAGTGCATTTCACTGAACCACAGATGATTAGGCTTCCCTCTAGATGAACATATTCCTCTGTTTTAGTTGAAATAACACTTTTGGTCACCTTTAAGTCCCATATTAGTATAAATAATGTGTGCTCTGCGTGCACTGGAACAAATAGAGTCCTCTGGCCCCTTAGTCTAGTAAAGATCCATCATATTGCCTTTGAACAGTTTGACAAGCTGTTAGTGTGCAGATCAGGATGGAAGGAAGGATGTAACTCCCACTGCCCAACCCTCTAAAAAAGCACAAACTTCACTTATTCACTAACTTTTACCACCTTTCCTAATATTTAAGTGATCAACGTTGGCTGAAATATAGATGTAAAAGCACATTGGTAATCCCCACCTCACTGAAAAACACAAAAGTGCACAAATGTCCCAAATGAGACGCTACAAATACTGTTATTAGATCCATGGAGAAATATACTGCAGGAACGCAATCAAGATCATTGCATAACCACCTAACAGCTTCTCCAATGGAAACTGTAAAGTAGGCATCACAGAGGCTATAATGACTATAATAATGACTAGTCTGGCAACTTGTGGTTTGATAAACTACATGTAAATCTTTGTTCCGTATGGAAATGTGTATTTGGCACATTATACCTTACATATATTTTCTACATAGTACCTTAATCCAGCCTTAGTGCAAATTGGAAATTATATATATATATATTTTTTTTTTTGAACATATTTCTCACAATACTGTATTAGCCACAATTTTGACCCATTGTCACTTCTCTCATAAGCAGCAGCAAATTTGTTCTCTTCACAATTATTACCAAGTCATTTTTTTTTTAAGACTACAAGACAAAACAGATTGTTCAGCTTCAGATAGAAACATCAAACTTCAAGCTTCGACGTAAAGCTTGGGCCACATCACTGTACAAACTTCACTACAAGTTGCGGAGACAAATTGGTTTCTGATCAGTATTCCTTGTTGAATACTTCTTATGCATACACACCCTGCTCTCAAGGCGGGAGTGGATATTTCTGATGACAAATTGATACTCCTGCTTTACCATCTTCATCTCATTACTCTGCAGCCCGTCCATCTTTGTCTTTTCCCCCCATGTGTTTTTGTATATGACAATTTTCCTCTTGTCTATTTCTCAGGGACCACACTGCGCCTATATTGTAATGACCAAATAATTTTTTCTGCTACAGGATCCAATCATTTGTTTGGTCATGTTGGGTTTGCTCAGAGCCCGTTGCTCCCAGTGGAGGTTGGTTGTGCCTGAAGTGAAAATGACAATGATGGCGATGATTCTGACACTCAGGGACGAAGACATCTGTACTTCAGCTGCTCGAAGAAAAGCATGTAAGGCTTTTCAGTCCGCTGTGCTCCAGTTTGTCTAATGCTCTGACGCTTTAACTTTGGTGAGCACACAACGCAAACTAATTTATCCCTCAACCTATGAATACATATGACTATTCAGTTTGCTTCCTATAATAGGTCTGAAAAAAAAATCAACATCCTACAGTCTCAGATAAATCCTTTTTTCTTTACTAATGAACCTGAGCCCTGTAAATACAGAGTGTGTGTGTGTGTGTGTGTGTGTGT
>JAPQRQ010000007.1:12321811-12338688 GCA_037367365.1 Apogon talboti | reverse complement strand
GTTAGGTACCATGAAGTAATGGTACTAATGTAAGTAATGATGTTCAAAGGGATAATGTGGATGTGGACAGGTGTCTGAATCAGTACTTGTGTTGTTGTAATGTTCTAAAAGTGATGTTCTTTTCACCTTACATGTGCTTTTCTTGTATCTTTTATATATGTTTCTTGTATTTATTATTATTATTATTGTTCTTTTGCCACTTACGGGTAAGGAACCAAATATGGTAACTTAATTTACCTTAATTTTCAACAAAATAAAAATGTTTGAAAAATTTCACAAAAGTAATAAAGTCTTCTTTCATCCTCCAATAACACACTAAGGTTGAAATTTTGAATTTCAGAGCATTTCTATGAGTGCACTATAAAGGGTTAAGATAAAGTACAGTAAGGTATGTTATCTGATGCCGCGACTGCTGTATAGGATTTTTTGAGCTATGACTCAGCATTAGAGAGCAAATATTCACAGTGCTGTCAACAGAGGATCAGTATTTCTCCTCAGTTTTAAAGTGTACCTCAGACTTAAATGTGTGCACCGAAAAAATTTTGCTTTATAATGTGTAAATTTACATTGTGCCAATATCAGTCGCTGCAATATCTAACAGTCGCACCCTTTTCAAACTGGACATGGAAAGCCAACACTGTAAAAGCCTGTATAAACCTTTATCCAAGCATGACACCCACGTCATTTACAGGTTAAAAAAAAAAGACAACCGAAAGTGAGGTCCCCAATAATAATGTTATCAATTTCTCCTTGACATTCAACCATGGAGGGACGCCCCCGCCCAACTGTCAGACGGGAATAGCAATCAATGCCCATCACCAAACACTATGATTTCTTATTTATTCCTTAAGGTAGTCATCAAGTCTAGAAGTACAATGTCTGACAAATGACACTCCACTGTCTTCTGTAAAGGTTACACTGACATGAGTTTAAGCTAGTGACAGCCAGCATCACTTTCTGTTGATCATATTTAATTATGAAACAATTAACTTGGAAATGCACTTATAGTTTTAATAGGTAAATTGTCCTGTGCTTCACTCACAGCTTTCAATTTCCAGGGTGCAGTTCTGTTCATCGAGAGGGTATCTCCTTAAGTCCATCATGCAAGCAGCCGTAGTTGTTATTCTACAAGAAATAAAGAGAGACAGAGGGGAGAGTTAGAAATATGTAAAGGCACAAATGGAAAAGGAAAGGAAAGAACACAGATGATTTTATGTGATTGTGATTAACCCTCAAAGACCTAAACAGTCACTGGCAACCAAAACAATCAACTAATTTAAAATATTTAATCATTTTTTAACCACTAATCCTAGCTAAAAATGTAAATACTTAAGTTAAAATGACGTTTCTCAGCTTTTCATCAGCATCACATATAACCCATTTGGACATTCAGAGGCTCTGTAGTTAACATGGAAACCATCATCTTCTGCAACATTGATTTGCCAGTAAAACTCATGCAGTTCAACAAATGACATTGTTTTTATTTTCAGTTAATTACATATTTTGCAGAAAAATATACTTCTTCAGTTTTTTCTGTCTTGATATAATAACCTTTGAATTTACTCTTAGCTTTAATGAACATTGGTGTGATCGGTAAATTAAATATAGGAAAATACCCCATTATCACTGAAAGATGCAAAATTCAGAGGCTATTGTGATAAAGTACAGATAAAGAAAGATTACATGTAGACAAAAATTTACTACAAAAAATATTTCAAGGTGTTTAAGGGTTAAAGAAAAGGTCACGATGCATGAGGAGGTGATTTAATTCACCTCAAAACATAGCTAATGGTTGGTACACTGAGCAGAACTAGTTCTCCAAGTAAACCTTTTAAAGCTGAATTGCATGAAGACACTTGGCTAATATTACAAGTAACACATCATGGGGTTTAAGATGAACCTACACCATCAAAACCTTACACCTACCCATGACTGAGTAAGGCTTTGCTGTATCAAATAAAAAATTTGACTACATTCTCTACTTTCTCTTATTTGAATGTTTGCAAGACCAGTACGATTTAACTCTTTTATATGGATCACTAACTGCTTCATATTTGCATGAGATTTTGTCAATGTGCCTTATTTATTACTAGTTCCAAGATATGCATTTCTGCCAGGTAGTGTTATAAAAGATGTATGCATAGCAGTATATTAATGTCAATAAATCCAGTAGCTCAGGAAAACAGCACTGGCTACAAATAATACATGTAGGACTCTTTTGGCAGTTAACTGAGATATTTACTGGGGCGGCACATTCTAGTAATTACATTTCTGCTGTTCGTATGAGCTCTCATTCACTTTACTGCCCTCCTTTGTAAATGAAACAGAAAGATTAATTTTCAGCTCATCATTTCGGTGACAGAAGTGACCACTGACACGTTCAGAGCAGGAGTATGATGTGCGCACTTCGCATCTTTGTGTATGTTAGAGCATGATGAGAGTGGCAGGTGAGTTTACCCTTTAAAAATGTTTTGCATGAATTTTTAATAATGTTTTAGTCAAGGCCGCCAATGCTGTTGCAGTCTGTGGTGTAATAAGCAAACGTAGGCCGACATCTACAGTACAGTACACAGAATTATTACACTAAATAATAAGGCATTTGCATTGAACACAGAGTTTGTAAATTGGTCATGGTGGGGTAAACAGAGTGCTGTCAGCAGGTAATTGGAAAACAAAATATGTTTTACTAAAGCAGATTGGGCCAGATTAACACACAGGCACGTGGCGCTCCTGGGACTCTGATGGAGGAAGGCACCAGAAGGTTAAGGAAAATAATGCATAAACAAAATATGTGACAGGTATATATTTATTATTCACAGTGACACTGAGCTGCATTCTGCTGCACAAGCACTGAGCTGCTCATAATGCACTGTGTTCTGGTCTCCTGTACGCTGCCTCCCTGCTGTCTCACAACCCTCCTCTGCTGAGGAAGTGCAGCAGGACGACTACTGAAACACACTGCGAAGAGATAACATCACGTCTAATTACATTAATAGGAAAGTCACTTAGCGATTTGCCACACAAAACTTTTTTTTAAAAATCCAGTGTCACCATTAATACCATGGCTCCAGATTGGTATGCATATCCAGTTCAGTTTGAACTCGGCTTCAGTTTAATGACGACCCAACATATGTGCACATTTTCATCAAATATGTCACCTTATTTTAAGCACCTCTGCATGGCATTACATAGTCATGACCAAATAAAAACCAAGAGAGGACTGTCATCTGGTAACCTGGAAGGTCTGTGGACAGCTGGAATAGCAGATGTATGACCATAACGGGACAGGAAATGGAGATGGGCAAAGGATTCACAGAGAATAAGAGATACAGCAAGATTACAGTGGGATGAAGGGCTTACCGTTCATAGCAACGACATGCAACTCTATTAGTCATTCTTAAGGTCATATGTTATTAGTAATATTCATTAACTGAAGACCAACAAGTGTCAGAAATCAGGTAACAAAGGATTTATTTTTCATATAGATAAAAAGAAAGACTAAAAATGGTTATCTGATAAATAACTGCATTTTTTCCAATAACCAGAGGTTATATTATGTAAGCAAATGTCTATTTATTTGGATCATTAACTTTACCGTGCTAATATATAGTGCTTAGTAATATTATAATAATATTATATTCAGTAGGATGACTAGTAGATCACTTATTTGTTTTAGTTATGAGTTGTCTCTTTGAGCTGCACATGCTTGTAAGGGTTGACAGTAAAATGGAGTAAATACTGATGTTTTGAGAAGAGTTTTCTAAAAAACAAACAAACAAAAAAGTGGTGCCCACTTGCCATTCACATTACAGAATCCTGAAAATACCCACTACCAAAAGAATGTGACATCATATTGCCCTGCTTTCTATGATTATACTATATATGGAGGTAGCTAAAGCCCTATTTTCATGGGGCTAGTATTACCTGTGGACCTCTGGTCGTTTGTAATAATTGTTGAGGTTGTTTGTGATCTTAATCCCTTGTGAATCTGCCATATTTGTAATATAAAAAGTAAAAATTCCAACCCAAATTACTTTTGGTTTTTCAGCAACAGAATATTAGTCTTGTGCAAATAAATATTTATTTGATTTGTTGGGATTTGCAAATGTGTTTGAGTCTGCTGCACATTTATGTATCTTATTTTGTGGTTGATGGCTGTGGAGGCTGTGCTGGCGAAGACAAATTAATGTTTGTGCAGAGATTAAGGAGGCTGAAGTCACGATATCGCATTGATATTCACCAAAAGAAGGAACTAACAGCGACATCTCAAAAGATGATGAGATTAATGACATGCTTGACAGTGTACAATAAGGAACATTTTTCTATCTTTCAACAGTTTTCTGTAAGTAGGGAGCCTGTCCTTGACATCAGAACTGGGAAATAATGTCAGTAAATTTGAGTAAAAAAACAGTCTTTGCTAAACTTGTGTGAATACACTGCATGGATCATAAACAGCAGTAAGTTAATTCCAAACTGGTTATATTAGTCCTCTCCCAATAGTTCTTAAGAATTACTAATGAACAAAAATGTGATAATTTCCTGGTTATTATTCCAAATTTAATAAAGGAATAATCAGTTTTATCAGGATGTGATCAGGTTTCAATGACAGTACAACACAGGCAAAAACACTGTTGTTACATTGTTACATCGATTGAAATGTTGCTGAGCTCTGATTCATCATCAGGAAGATGCAATACATAACATCACCTTTTCCAAAACCGCTCCACACACTTCAAATGAGTGAGAAAAGCAACTACAGGAAATGCATACAAACAGTTCTATTGTGGACGTCATCCCTCAAATAAAAAAAAAAAAAAAAGCAATTCCATTCGAGCCTGCAAATGGAATTGTCTCTCTGTGTGACAGTTAACAAGTCAAGGGAGAATCATCATTGAGTAGGCACAAGTTCGGACGGCTCACAGCAAGGGCCTGGGATTTGGAAATGTCAGCAGATGTAGGTCAGCAACTTCCAGTCCCACCAGAGATGGTCAGCAGCAAGCCTCAGACCTGAGTAGGCACTGCAGTCCACACTGGCAGCCTGTCCACTTTGTAGATTTCAAGATGATATGCAATATTAGTCAGTCTGCTGTTACGATACTAGGTGTGAGACGACTACGCAGGCAATATTTTAAGAGTCTAGGAAAAAAAACAAAACAGTGAACCGTTAAGGCCAACAAAGCCATTAATTGCAAATGTACTTGTACTTATGATTGTACTGTAACTTTTTTAATGTCTGTCCAGGTAGGGTGGGGAGGTAAAACTTTTATTTTACAATTAAAGGTGCATTCCATTAATTTTTAGAGGCCAGTCTTGGCTTTTCTGACCATACACTGTGCCAGCATTATACAACAACTAAAAGCAATCTGGAGGTGGATCCCAGAGGCTCAGCGCTACAGACAGGGAGGCCTTCAGATGCAATATGTGAGCAATAGTTTTGACACCTACACAGTCTACTCCTGCATCCTTTTCTGTGAGGTAGCTAGCTTACCAAAGAGGATGATTGTACTATCACAATGCTACAACATGGTTTAATAAACAGAGGAACATGAAAGAGCAGAATCAGAGGAAGAGGAAGACAGAAATGCCATCTGGTGAAAGCTTAGCTCAACAAAGCCAGCAATGCTCTACGGACCCAGGACACTACTGTTTGCTAATGAGGATTCAGCCTCTAAACTCACAGCCAAGGTAGAAGAGTCCGCTCCATACTGGGACGAACTCCAATTTTGTTATTGATATTTTCAGTGACTTTGTTTATTTGCACCATCAATGCTCCAATTATCTTCTTGGACTAGTCTTAAGAACCCACCTCTTTAGATTAGAATTAAATAAGAAATTGTAAAAGAAAAAAAAATAAAGAAAAAAACATACAGCAACAATCTATAGTTACTTCTAAAAACAGAGAAATTGTAGTTGGGTACACCTATGGACAAAATTAGCAAGGTGGTAAAATGATCTCCAGCACTGTCATATAATTTAAGCGTTGCATAATTTCATTAAATATGAAGACAGTAGACCAGCAGGAATAACATGACACCAAATGCAGGTAGATTTTTCATTTTAGATTATTTCCAACACTGGCAGAAAAATATTTACACCAAAATAGCCATGCAGGAAAAAATTATGCTGAGACTCTGGTCTGTGTTTTGTTGTGATTTATGAGTTCACTGTGTCCTCCCTACTGTTTGACAAGAACTTCATGATGCATTCAAGGACACCTCACAGACTCAGGAAATTATTCTTAATTAGCCATGAATGTTGTTCAAAATGAAAACTTTTCTTTTTCTTGTTTGCCTTTGTTCAAATATATGAGGGAGAGTCAAAAAGTTCTCAGACGAATGTAATAAAAAGTTCATTTTATTTAATTTTTTAATTTTTAATTTTATTTATTTTTTGGATGCCACTCCTTTGACTGAATTTTGCAGTCTCGGTCAAACTGGTACATCCAAGTTTCATTCCCAGTGTAACTTTCCCTTGTATATGGTCCTACATCTGTCTCTTATACTAAGGATGTGAAAATGCAGACCCATGTTACTAAAAGAAGTTAAACTAAAACCTCGTCATCAGGATGCCATTGAAACTGTCAAATTACTCATCATAATAAATACTTCTTACAAATAATTATTGTGATTGCATATTTTACAGTACTGCCTAGTCCTATTTGAGTATTTACTTTATTACTCTCTTTAAGCCTCTGTATATAGAATTATTATTTTATTATGAGAGCTTTCATGTTTAATTTTTTGGACAGTGTAGAAAAAACAAGTTATTCTGTGACAGACGAACACATACTCAACAGAAGATCAGTAGGATAAAGCTGTATTTAGCAGTCCTATTTTAAAGGTTCAAAAACCAGTGTATCATTAGGTTGGATAAAAAAAAGAGCTCTGATGTGGTGTTAAAGGTGTAAAGTATTGTATTTGCAGACAGATGTGTCACTGTGAATGTATGTGACCACCAGAGGGAGCAGTGACTCAGTCTGATGGTCTCTAACACAAAAAATAAGGTAAAGGCCAAGTCAAAGATGAGAAGCAACTTTTCAGAGTCAAAGGAAGTGACACAAATAAAAGTATTGTCATTGTTTTCCCCAGTGGACACAGCTCTCAAGTCAAATAATGAAGTTTGATGCTGAAAGCAGTGTTTTATCTCTCCTGGTGAGTTTGATTATGACACTTCTGAAGGTAAAATATTGAGAAACAAATAGTTATTGACAACATAAACTGTGCAGAAAACAGAGGTGATTTGTGGTTTTGCTGCTTTCTAAAAACACAGCTAAGCTATAATGTAAACTATCAGCTGAAGAAGATCATAAGACAGTGTTATATTGAACGATTCTCAGTTTTTGTCGGAATGAAAAACCTGGATGATATATGTATAATATAGACATGTATAAACACAGATTTTCATACAACCCCTTTATTCAGTGAGTGATACAGTCTGTGGAGAATGTAGCATTAGTCTGTTGGTGGTTTTGATAGCAGTGAATGTGTAGCGGTACACAACCTCCCCCCAACTGTTGATAATTTGGAATATCAACCCTACATACAACCCTTTTAAAAAATAAGGACATCATCCTGAAGCAGCGAAACTATATTGGAAATGCATCTATCCAAATCAGCACAACTCAGATAAAAACCTCAGTAAGCAAAAGGAGCACAGGCAAATAAAGGCTAAAAACTACAAATACCAGTATCAGCACATTTCACAGTGAGTAGATAGGTGAGAGTCCACAAAAGCCAGCAAGGTGCAGTAGTGTGTGTAATGTGATTGTCCATAGCTTGTATTCAACTGCGCTCAAAAGTAGCACCGGGAAAAACAGGCGGTCTTTATGGGGAAATTCATTTAAGTCAACAAAAACCTCAAGCGGCCCAACATTCAAATGAAGTGAACTGAGAACGCTACTTCTATTGCGGCACTTGCATCTATTGTTCTGGAAAAAATGTCCACACAGCCCTTGGGCAAAGTCAAACATTTCAACAAAGGGATTCAATTTCAAGCTTACAGGAGGCATGTAAAGGTTCGGAAATCACTTTTGCATGTAGATTATGCGCTGGCTCTAATTACTGTACTGGTGCAAAACTGGTCTGGAGGACAGAACCAAGGGCTCCACACCATCTGCCACGAACCATTACTGCAGAGGGAGATGAGTAAAAACCCTTGCGCTGGTGCATTTGAAGATGAGATGTTGGAGAAATGTGTCCCCCGCAAACAGCGTCAGGGTTGTGTTAATGCGGGCACAATGCCAGCTGAGGTGCAAATGCAGGTGTAATGCCATTTTCTCTTGGCCCAGGTCCACTTTACTATGCTTGTGCCCACTCTGTCCCTCTGTGGCTCTAAAGGAATGCGCGTGAGCTGCTGAGTGACGCAGCTGGTACTGTGTTTATTCAGATCAGGTGTCGCAGTGTAATTTTGGTACCATTTCGCCATGAAATTGTTCCTGCTTTCCCACCTGCTCAACCACAGGAAAGCTGAAACCCACGGAGCATTTTATCATTTGGTAGAGGCACACAAAGGGCGGCCAGATAAACAATGACGGCTATATATTAACCCTCAAAGACCTAAAACACCAAAAATATCTACTGATCTAAAATGTTTAACAACTTTTGAAGCACTACTCCTATCAATATATTGAAATAGTTCTGTTAAAATGCAGTTTACCAGTATTAGATACGACCGATTTGGACGTTCAGAGGCTCCACAGTGAACACGGAAACACTGAAATTTAATGTAACACCGATTCATCATTAAAATCCATGTGGTTTGCCAAATGGCAGTGTTTGCAGATATTTGTTTTTAACATTATGTCCTTGTATATCTGCTTAACTCGCTCATTTTACAGTTGATAAATTTTGCTCAAAGTCACTTTTTCTTCAGTTTTCTCTGTTTTGGTCGAATAACCTTTGGATTTACTCTGAGATTTTACGAACATCAGTAAAATAAAAATAGCAAAATATGGAATTTTCACTGAAAAAAAGAGGACAGAGGTATAATAAATAGATGACTCTGAAAAAGTAAGATGTCATTTGGAAGTCACTGCAAAAATAGTTGTAGGTCTTTTAGGGTTAATGCAAGGATGACTTTGCACAAAACTATAAGAAACAGCTGGCCACGCCTGTATGCAAATTTGTCCCAAGTTTGCATCCACATTCGTCCACAGAGAATAATGAATAAACATCTAAAATGAATCAGTTAGACAGATATCTGCAGCGTGCTTTTCAAGAGAAATGAGGGCTGCATTTGAACTATCTTCCTGTAATATCTTAAAAAAGAAAAGCAAAGCAATAAAAAAAAACTTCCGTTATTTTTCTTCTTTTGTGTCAGTGCCAATTCAGTAATTCAGACTTTCTGAATACTGATTATCACATTAATAATTCATTACCTCATATGATCTAAACCTTGTCATTGCCATTTCCTTTTATACATGGAACAAAACATTCCCTGCTTCTTTGCTTCCATCAAACTACATTACTTTAATGACTTGTGTTAAGAAAAGCAGCAATTCATTTTGAGTGTCTCCAAACCTCAGGACACTTTCTTACTTTTAGCAGTCCCCTAGGAAATTCAGATGGGTCCCTGCGTGTACAGTCACTGTTGACTGAATTGTCGAGTTTGTCACAGTGATCTAGCACATTATGGTGGTGAGCATTTGGAACCTTTTTTTAGCCTCTCCGGGCTGATGAATCCTGGAATTAATATACTATATCCTTCCAAAATATTGTTTTGTGTTTGTCTGAGAACTTTGTAGACTATTAACTTTATAAATAAACCTTTTCAAGCCTGTTTATTAGTACTCAAAATAAACCTGTCACATCCAAAAGCTACATACAGGACTGGAAAGTGTTTATCTGGTGCCAGATTTGAGAACAGGTAGTCTAAAGCTTCACTGTCACCGATATAACAGTAGTAAAACTAGAGTTTAGCACTTAAAGATTAAAAAGACAAGCACTTTTAGACTGAAATATATCACTCTGCCTTTAATTAAGAGCTCTTGTGGATATCAATGAAGGAGCACATTGTGATCTTAGATGTTTGAAATAAATACTGAAATTCGGCTCTTTATCAAAACTCTGATGTGTAATCATGTACTGTATATACTGAAAGCTTTATCCAATACAAGCATCCATTTCCTTTGCACACCCTGTTTAAGAACAAAGGCAACTGGAGAAGATCCCTATGACCACTGTATGAAATTTACTAGAGAAAGATTGACAAATTAAAATGTTAAAAAAAAAAAAAAAAGACTGTCGCAGAGTAATCGAAGATCAATGTTAAAAAAATACTCAATGTAAAAAAAATATCTGAAGCATTCGCAACAGTGTTTTTGCTTTTTCTGTATTTTCATTTAACCTGCGCTTTTCCTCATTGAACAAATGCTTCCTTTACACACATCTATTTTTTTCAGTTGAGACACCCACTTCTAAAATTTTTTTCAAGACTGATCAATTAGTTTTGCTGATGACTTAATGGCAACAGGACGTTTACAAACAGGCAGCATCAGCAGAAATGGTCTCAAATACGGGCCAATAGGTTATATCAGACTTTTAGATTGAAATAAATAATAAAAATAAATAAAATAATATCTGAAAAAAGAAATAAATAAAAACCGCAGACAGAATTGTCTTATTTACTCGACTAATTTCATAATTTATGTCTTATTTTAACTTAAATATTCAATTTAACTGTGATCTAGCTTCCAATAAGATAAATTCCGAACAACATTGGAATTTTTGAGGCATTTTCCTGGTAGAAATTGCACCATTTAATGTACATTCACCCAATAAATAGCAAAGACAGTCATTCCCATTGTTTGATTAGTGGAGACATGAGGAGGAGATGAAAACCAAATATAGATTGTGTCTGACTTTTACCCCCACTGAGCCGCAGTGACAGAAATATACCACTATACTATATACATAATGAAGTATATCCTTCTATTATTTAATTATTTGCTAAAATAGTTACAAATAATATATATTCTATTCTATAAGGGACATAACGTCATTGCAGCAGGTCAGACTCAGTGCACACTCTGAAATAGAAAACTGTATGATTGTCCACAAAATAAAAAAGGTAATGCTTCTGTAAACCTGTACAGAAACAGAAGAGAGATCAAATAATAAATAGTAGCTGCGTGTAATAATAGATACAGGGCAGAGTTTCCAGTTTCCACTGTCCTCACCTCAGTCCGTATAAGACAGTGCCATCAGGATGTAGTCGGATCATCCGGTTTTTTACTGTCACTCCATGCAGGAAGGACTTCTTGTCATTAAGGAAGTAGGTGTCTGGGAGCCACAGTTGGTCTGCTACGCGATTATCCAGAGTCAGGTTTAAGTTCAGCTCACCATAAGCCAAACGTTTATCTCTCCAACTCTGCTGGAAATACATTGTGATGGTATAATCCTGGGTAGAAGAAACAAAACAGACACTGTGAACCACACAGTATTAACAGCTCTCTTGAATCACTCTATCGTTTCTGTGGGTGTGAATTTTTTTCTATTATTTGTATTTTCTCAGCTCTCACACACAAGGGATTGTTGACCGTAACGCTTCAAATATTTTTGTTAGGTTTATGATCAAATTTTGATTATGTGTCTTTGGTCATGTGTTCTAGAACACAGAGGATTCATGGGCTGTGTTGCCATGGTAACTGCATCAGTCAATCTTAAAGGCTGAGGCTTGTTTCCAAATCAAGTCTGATTAAAGACCTACAATGTAACACAGCATCACCAAAATGCTTACAATATATCCTTAACTTCACTACTCAGTATCTAGTATTTCAATATTTACCTATTTTAGCATTTAGAACACATTATACTGGCATAATACTGACAATCTAACAGTTTATTCTGTCTTCTATAAAAAATTTTCAAATCAAATATCTGAATAAATCTTAATCTCTTTCTATAATTTCAAAATATTTCTTCCAATGAACACAGACATGTTTTGAAGCAATAGCTCAACGATTTCAATAATGCATTACATTTTGAAAAAATTAGACACCACTTATAATAAATACAAAATATACATTCAGTATTTCACCAGTGAAGATTCTGTCTGTGATCCTTCCCTGTATCCTAATATCTACCAAATGATTTTTTTCCCCTATTTTTCTCTCATAAGAAAATCCAGTAAAATCCAAAAAAAAGAGAATGTACGATAGACAGATGACAGGAAATAACCCAAAAGAGAAAAGCTGCCCACCATGAGGGAGGAGTAAGCACCACTGTGAGTGACTATGTCACACTGAGTAAAATAAAGAGACAGTGCTAAGAGACGGATGACGTCATCACTCAGACACCAGCCATATTGCTTTCTTCAGTGCTCAGCCTGCAACTCTGACTGCTCTCAGAGCAAAGGGATGTGTGCTCTATGTTGTGTAAAGCACTATAGGGATTTCAATTATAGGTTGTTAATGTGTTTTATTGGGAAAACAAACATTTAGGGTAAAAAATGACCAAAGATCTTAGAACTGACAGGGTGGGTGGCCAGTGAGGGATCCTTCTGTTTCTTCTTCTTCATACATTACTGACTATCTGACTGCCTGCATTAACACATTAACTCTTTGTGAGAACAAAGAGGAATGAGGTGAACTCTCTTTCTACATGTATAGGTATTTGCTAGCAGGTGAAAAGAGGTAGATGAGAGGCAGCATGTGTTTATCCACAGCCCCTCTCATGTCAGAAGTAAAGGTGGCAGTGACTGTAGTGTAAAGGTGAATTGGACAGATTGGAGAGAGGACAAAAACGGCAACAAGGTTTGTAACTCACCATGTTTACTTCTGAGATGGAGTCGATGCTCGCTATGTTGATACTCATTCCTACAATGACTGGAGGACCTGCAAGAACAAAAGGAGAAATGATGTCACTGACAAATCTCAAAGATACATAAGTGATGTTTTGAACAAAGCAGACTGAAGTGGTGCACCAGTGATATTGAAACAATTGCTTTTTTTCTTATTTGTTGCGTGATATAAGCACCGTCTTATCTCCTGTGGTATTTGTGTGTGTGGTAGCCTCGGTGTTAGAGTGACTTCATCTTCTTTAAGATGAAGTCAACCCTGAGGTGCAGCATACACATTTTATGTGATGCAGATGCATGTACACTAACCACACATTACCTCCCAGAAAACCTTGTTAAAAGACCAGCAACACATACGACTATGCATTATTTGTGCACATGTTCCACTACATTAATGAAATATGATATATTTAAGCGGGCCGCTGCATAAAAACACATGCTACTCATGTCCTATACAATACACCAGTGACAAAGCCAATGCAAACCCGTTTCTGTTGCTCAGAGTATGTCCATATAACAGAGAGTGTGCAAATATCAGTTACTCTCAGAAGCTCATGTAACGGTGCCGAGAAAATGCACTCATCCATACAAATTTCTGGTTTAGCAATTCATGTCAGAAGCGCAAACCATGTCTCATCTACATGATTACAGTACATGCTGCAGACATGTAAACAGCTCGGCCCATAGACTCTTGCACATGTTCCGTAAACACTTAGTCCACTGCAATATTCAGACAACTTTCAGTTTACAAGGATCATCCATTCAGAGTCCCCATGTACAAGTAGACACTGTAGCATTCAGCAGAAGATCTGACATTTTGTGCGACTATGGCAAATAATCACCATCAACTGACATATGTATAAAACAGCGTACTTCACATCTGTGCGCTTAAAATACACTTTACATCTTGCCATGATGAATCACCATGTTCCAGGTGCTACAAAAGCCGCAAGCTACTCTTGTAACACAGCACTTTTAAGACTCATTTTTACGCAAATTCATGATTATTCACTTCACAAAACACAACCATATATGAAAATACCTTTTCTTCTGAATATATTACATTACACTTTCTCCACATCCGGCTTACCTAACATCTAGAAGACTGTCCAGCACACAATATGTGAGTTGCTGACAAATGAACACAGAAAATAGCTAAAATGCAGAAAAGCAGTATTGCAGAAGTATTTCCATACAACGCCCTTATGTCTCTGTGTGCTTAACCAGGCATATCAGCATATTTATGAATCTGCAAAGGGACTTTCTTATATGCTTTTAATGCAGAAGTGCAGTAGGATGATATGATGTATGGGAGCAAAAAGCGTCTGTATATTTGGTTGTTTTTGTTCAGCCTTCTTTGACTTCTATCACTCTGCTTCTCCTTTTGTCTAGGTCCTTTTCGATGACTCATTGCACAAATTAAGAACAAAACAGACAACGTGTACACAAGAAACATACTGAACAGTTAGGAGCCGGGAGATGTTTGTTTGGCTTTATCCTTGTAGTTCTGCTCAACTAGCTCTTTTTCAGATTTGTTCTCTTTTTAAAATTTTACAAGGCCTAATTTCCTTCACAGACATATCTGCCCAATGTGCCACATCACATCTCTTGAAACCTTTAATATATTTCAGTTCGCTGTCAGGAGGGAATAATCAGTAAGCAGTTTTTTAAGTTTTGTAAATGGTTTTAGATTTGATGCCAATGCTTGTAGCTCAAAAGACAAGTATCAAGTTGAGACAGTCATGGTCCACTGTGACTCAAAGAGGACAGAGTGATTTATTTCTAGGCTTGGTAGATGGGTGAACTGCACAGGGCCACAAAATAAACACAGAAAAAAAAAAAAAAAACACATGAAAATCTCGTCTGCGTTGCTTCTGTCTGACCCAACGAAATCTTAAAAACCACGATCTTGACAGTCACTGTATATTTTAAGTCATATTGATAGGTTGCAGACGTACACAGTTCAGAACCACTAAAGAACTGTGACAATCTGTTACAATTGCTAATATAACCCTCATCTGTCCAAAACCTCCGCTAAACTGAAATGGAGTGACAATGCACCTGAAAGGGCTATCTGACAATGCTTGTGATTACTGCATGTGGCTAAAAATACATTCAGACATCTCATACATCAAAACCAGTCTGCACTTTGCCCTCACTAACTATAGTGTTTGTGAGGAAAATAACAGCATGTACCTAAAACTGTGTCTGTCTGTGATTGCTTGGATCATAAAGTTCATTTTTATATGTGAACAGAGAGCGATGATACAAATAGTGAATGAAGATGTATTATATTTGATGTGATTATCAATTAACCCTTTAAAAACTTCCATCAATAGGAAAAATGGATTATGTGGATTCAATAATACAGTACTTCAACTGATGAAATTAATGACCCGTTATCTGTTTATGTGACTAATACCCTATAGTGCAGTGTTCCCTAAGCTTATTCAATATTTCATTGTATATTAGAACATAACATTTCATCGCATACTCCATTTGTACTTCATATGTGGTCATATATGAAATAATATCTAGAAACTAGGGCTTCGTATTATGGCCAAAATGTTTGCATCAGTCCATATCATTAATTATCACTTCATTTGCTTCCGGTTTTTGCTGATTTTGAGTTGAAGAAACCAGACTGTTATTTGTGTTGTTAAATGATTTATAAAACACATGACAAGATGAAAATGACATAAAAAGATGCATCAAGAAGAATACAATAAAAATCAAAAGAAAATGACGTGAAAGACGTTAGAAGCTATAAGTAAGCATACCTGTAGATAGTGATTTTGTGATGTTTATTCTTCTATGCAACACTAAATCAAAAATAAGCGTATTTATTTGTTGTTTCGAACTATTTTTTATGGTCAGATTGTGACAAAGACACGTCATAAACCTGGAGGTAGAACTGTCCGAACAATTATAATGAAATAACCCTTTTTCATCAATGTCATGCATGAGTAAAATTAGCTAAAACAATAACACACTGATGACTTCTGTGTTGCAATTTGTTATTTACATTGCAAAAATAATCATTATTGTTATGTGAGAATGATATCACGATAATCACATCCACTGAAGCAAATTATTACATTATAATAGAAAAATTATAAAATAACATGATTTGCTGTAAAATTATATAACTGTCATTATCCTATAATTGTGAGCCCTATTATACTATATACATAAATAAAAGTCAATAAAGTTACTTTATGGTTTCCTAAAACTTAACCTAAAAATTAGTTGCTACATTGATTATTATTTTGTTGATGATATTTTAACATCTGCACTAAATTATGCTTTTTAGATACACTAAACATCTTACCTTTAAATGCCTCTTCTATAGAACCCCCTCATACAGAACCCTTTTTTTATGATATTCATAATCACCATGGTTCCCTAAACACTGGTGCTAAAATATTGACCAGGAAACCACTTGACCGAAAAGGCCCATTTATCCCCTTTCTTATACTCGGTAATCCTGTTTTCTCCCCCCCACACTCGTCCCACAACACTAAATGCCCCGAAGCTTTGTCATATTCCTGACCCATCTCTTAAAAAAAAAAAAAAAAAAAAAGAAGGGCCATTTTCCATTGCACTTTGTGAAGGCAACCAGTAACAGTTTTCCCCAGAGATGTCAAAGTACATTCGTTCGCTAGATGAAAACAGAAAGCACCAAATCCCTCCTCTCTCTCTCTCTCTCTCTCTCCTTCTCTCTCTCTCTCTCTCTCTGCATATTTTGACCCTGCTTTAGTGAAACAGAAGCACTCACTTTGTCACCACAGCTTTCTCAAAATAAATCTGCTACTTGCACTTGCACTTCACAAGTCAGTAGGAAAAAAAGAAAGAAAAAAAACACTCGTCTAAAATAACCTTCCTGTTTTTAAATAAGCACTTTTTTCATTAATTGTCAACCAACATTTGAAACTTTGTCTGAAAATGCTTGATTTTTTTTTCCCACTGATGAATACCTGGAGAACCTTTAGAATTATTTTTAAATTAACCCTTTATCGGGCAAGTGACTATTTTTGGTAATTTCTGCACACATTACAAGACAGTGACAGCAACAGTTCCAG
>JAPQRQ010000007.1:12303343-12315762 GCA_037367365.1 Apogon talboti | reverse complement strand
CTCTAAAATGTATTTGTGATGGTCCATCTTTACCGTTTTTCCTCCGTTAGTTGATCTCAGGTCAAATAGAGGCTTTGAGGTCTGCCATGTCTGTCTTTGATTGGCAGGTCTGTATGACAGCTCGCTTGCCTGCTGAGTCAGACATCAGAGTTTCGGTTTATCTAACAGTATGCATTTTTCCCTGACAGACAGACAGCTGCACTGTACTTGTGGTTAATACGTTACAATAACAAGACTCTGCAATTACTTCATTTAACCTTTTACCAGGTCAATAAGCTAGCACTTTGTTTTATCTCACCTCTGACCCTTGGACGACTGTAGTCCCACCCCTTTCATCAAAGTATTGCCACTTCAAGCTCTAAAACGGCAACATTCATTCATTAATTTTCTGAACTGCTTAATCTTTGAGATGGTTGCGGTGATGCTAGAGACTGTGCCAGCTACCATCAAGCGAAGGTGGGCTACACCCTGGATGTGTCGCCAATTCATTACTGTGTAGAAGCCAAAATTACAACAGCCAGTTCCTAACTACTGGTTTCAAAACAGCAATTCAGAAACTATTTATTTATTTATTTGTTTGTTTGTTCATTTATTTAGCATTACTGTATTGTGAGCAGTCGTGCAATATTTTGAAGTGATTAAAGAAAAGCCTTTTTTGTAGGTTCGGAATCAATAACATCCACTTTTTTCCCTTTTTTCCATCCACTTTTTTAGCAATCTATAATTGATATACATCGTGCATATAATGTTTTAAATGATGCCATGGACCTTTTATATTGTGTCAAAATTATATAGATATATGAAAACTTCCGTGCTGTTTCTTCATTTTAGTCTCTACGCTATGCTAAGCTAACTGGCTAGAGGCTGAACGCTATATGACATCGTATTCATTTAGAGTCATTTTGCAGGGTAAAAAAGCTGCTTTCCTTCAAAGTGCCTAAAATATTCAAAAGATGTTTTAGTACTGTAGATCCCATCCTGATGATGTTTGTCTTACACTGTACTTGGCTCATCTTTTAAAGGTGGAGTAAGCTGTTCTAATCCAATACACTTTAGTCAAATTCAGCGGATATCTCTTCACAGTCCGCTGGTTGTCCATTAGCGATGTGCACTGAAAAATACATGTGCTAAAGGAAAAGAGAAAAAAAACAAAGTGGTTCGAACCAATCCACTCAACACTATTTATCAGAAACATCCATGATATGTAATGGTATGCAACCACAATGTTAAGCCATGAATTTGGGGGGACAGAGCTTATTCCTCCAGAATGGCTTAGTCCATCTTTAAAGGACAACTTCAGCCTGTCTATATTAGTAAACTAAATAAAAATAAATAAGAATAAATAAATAAATAGTAATAGTAATGATAATTATGCATAAAATACATGTGAAACTATGCAGAATGGCAGCATATTAGTCTCTGCCGCTGTAAGCCGCTGTTAGCTGTAAAATTGCTAACAGTGACAAAACTAAACAGATATAAATACGCAGCAGAGTACATTGTTAAAGCAGCACAGCGAGATCGGTAATTTCTGGTGAATAAGGGGAAATCATTAAAGCAGTTCTGCAGAGAAAAAGGACAGTGGGGAAGGCAAAAGAGAATGATGATGTAAAACAGGAGAGCAGTGGCAGTACATCACAGGGAGTCAGAGAGACAGAGGATAAGTAAAGGTGGCCTCATCTTATCGTCCTATCCTGTCACAAACCTTGGCCCTGATATATGAAACCTGCTTCGATTCTACACTGAAAAGCTGCACATGAACAATGCTCCCTACTTACATACATAGATTTTGTCAGTGAATTATGAAACACTGCGCATATTACCTGTGGACATTCCAGCTCATAAATCATAATCACACAGGCAATGTTATTAAAATACTCAAAAAGGGTGAAGAGTTAAAAGGGGCAAATTGGAGGTTTACGTTAGCTTATTGGGTTTAAGTTTTGACAGGTATCCATGAAATAAATATTTCATGTTAATATGTAATTGGTAATGTAATGTGTTCAGATTCTGTTTTAAATGAAGTTCAACCCTCAAAGACTGAGAATCATGAAAGACTGAAAGACCATCTGCTGATCTAAAACAATTAATAATTCTTTAATCACTAATCCTATCAATATATGCAAGTAATTCAGGTAAAAATGCCATTTCTCAGCTTTTTCATCATCAGATACGACCCATTCGGACATTCAGAGGCTCTTTAGTAAACATGCAAACACAATCATCTTCTGCAACATTGATTCACCAGTAAAAACGTATGTAGTTTGACAAATGAGTGGTTATAGATGCTTGTTTTTATGTTCGGTTAATGATATATTTTGTTGAAAAAGTTACTTAATCTTCAGTTTTCTCCGTTTTGACATAATAACCTTTGAATTTACCTGAGCTAATCTGCATGATAAGTAAATTAAATATAGGAAAATATCAGATTTTCACTGAAAATGAAAACACTGAGGATAGTATTATAATAAATGATGATACTTATATCACATAGGAAAGGTTAAATAAAGAGAAAAAAAAAATAATCGGAAGTCACCACAAAAATCGTTGTAGGTCTTTAAAGGTTAAAAATGTCAGATGTATTGGAGATTCGTTTCTTTCTTCATGTATTGGTATTTGAGGACAAATTGTGCCCGTTGCAGAATTTCTCCTGAAGCCATTAGGAACGTTATTGGCTCAAGCAGTGTATAATTCATTTATATAGCCCTGTATGGTTCTCCTTATAATTTATTTACTCCCAGGCCTAATTAATTTAGCGTGTCACACATTCACAACTTGAATCAATGTCATTATTTTCCCTATCCATTTGTCATCTGGAAGTGCATATTTAGTGGTGGAGACTGAGTAAAGATGTTATTGCTTTTAAGCCTTAGCACAGCTCTGTTTACCTCTTTCATTTAACTCCATGTCTCAAAGCTAATCTCTTGAGTGACTCTACATGTACAGTAAAAACCCACTTACTTAAGTCCCACACACTGGACAAGACAGTCTTCTCAATGTATAATTATTTTAGCATGTGGTGATTATATGTAGATCCTCCGCAATGATCTCGTCCAGCATGTCTCCAAAGAGCCAGGTTCATGATATATTCATGAGTCGTATTCATATTTACATGTAAGCTAACACTAACTGTCCAATCTGTACTATGCAATGGCAAAGACATTACAGAACTGGACTTTGGATGTTCCTGCTGTGGAGTTAACCCTCTGTATGAGTCAGGCTGTATGAATTTCATCTACATTTATCTACATATCTACAAATCTGCATATGTTCTAATTAGAGTCAATCTATAATAAATGACGGCCACAACGAATATGAATGCCATTGTCTTACATTTCCGTAGGATATAAGAGAGGCAGGATATGAGAGTTAGACTATGAGTGACGAGAGGATTTCACAATGACTTGTGTGTGAAATCAAGAAACATACTCTTCATTTATTAGTCTTTTTTAACCTTTTTACTCATGTGAATCTCACTACATAGTGCTCTTTGCTTCTCCTGCACTGCCATCTAGAGTTTAGAGTTCATTTATTTGCACATAAAATGATAAAACACCAAAGGAACACAGAAAGTCACATTGCACAGCTGAGATAAAAAAAAAAGAAACTTAGACAAACAAAGAAAAAAAAACAGCTTGACAAACAAAAGTCTGGATAACAGGGGCTCTAAATGACACACTCGTAAACAAGAGAGGAGAAATATGTGTATCAAAAACAAACTGCATAAATGTAAAGTAAGAAAACCATAGACCTAATGAAAAAAACTGAAATCAAAAGAGAAGTGACAGTGCACGCTGAGGGGATGTGTGCGTTCAAAGACACAAGAGACGGTAAGAAATACAGAAGGTGTGTTGTGCTGCTAAAGAAGAAAACTTCAATCAGTTCAGGTTGTCACTCGGTTGATTTGTACATCTATATTTGAACAGCAGAGGCATGTGACCTCATAGGCAAAGTGGATCTATCTAATGCAGATGGGCTCCTCTGCATTTAATGAAGCCCGGCGATATAAATCATAAACTAAACGAGCACTTTGCAAGTAAATGAAGGTATGTGTTTTATGTCTGCATTTTATTATCTTGGGACCATGTTAGAAATAAGTGTTTGCACTTTAACATGGGATTCATTGGCCTGATTTGTGTGTATCCATAAAAAAAAATCTAATTAAAATTTTAAAATTCCAGTAGATTAATTTAGACGCTGTCTATATATACAGTATGACATAAAAAAGGACACACTATTTGAGTATTTGGCCAACAGTCAGTCAGACTAACATGATGTATAACAGTCCATCCAAAATACACATCTATATACTAAATACACTATATCTATACACACTTCTGAGTAACAATAGGATATACCACACTAGATGCAATGCTTGGGGATATGTTACCTCCTTACAGCCTCCTTGCAAATTGGAGGCATGTCACCTTGGTAACCCCTACTGGCATGTGCGTAACACTACAAACTGTAACTGCAACTACAATATTATTTGCTCGACACTTCAAACTGTACCATCATCTGTAGTACTACCAACAACTGGTTACTGGGCTCCATGTACCTTCTGTCAACACAGCTGCATTGCATTATGTGACATTTATGCTGGTGGAGTATCCAGAGCTTGAATTCTGTAATATTTAATTGAAACAGTGTGCAATTCATATACTCATTAGTTTCATGTTTTAGTTTTGGGCATAGAAACAATATCGCATGGAATTTTGGACACTGCCTTAGGCATTTTATGGGCAGTTGTTTTCAATTAAAAGGTAGTTCCAACAAGCAACCATTTGCATTCAATTCCGGCTAAGTTATTTTCTTTTCGGTGGTAATAGAAGCAATTCAGACATAGTGGTTGAAAGATATGCCATAAATGAGCCTTGTCCATGTACACTGAATAGGCTGAAATGCTAAAGGTGTTTAAGAGTTGGCTACTTAAGCTCCATTTTATCAGAGGAGTGGAGACAGGAATCATCCGCTACCATTGTGGAATAGAAGAAAGAAAATCTGTGGGTATCTTTACTTTCAATCGCTTTCAACAAATCTCACTGATTTTAGGAAGCATTGGTTATGTGATATTGCCACAGTGCCTTTGCAAAATTGGTGACAACAAAAATACTGGAAAAGAAACAAAAAAAATTGCATGTCTTTGTGAACTTTTTCGGTGTGAAGTTGCTGCAGTAACATGCATGAGGTGAATGAGAGGAGAATACAGACCAAAACAGTGGCAGACTGACAACTAAAACCATTTAAACACTACTTTATGAACATTTACTACTTTTTGAACATTACCACTGCACATAAATTGCTGATGCATATCTGTTGCATGTCGAATGATAAAACCAGTGCTGACCAGTAGATCACATTTTCATTGTCGATCATAAAGACTGCCTGGAATGCATGTGAATCATAAAAATCATTTTATTTTCATTGGCTATGCATTCACACTAAGCATGCACAGGTTTGGCCATACAGATGAAGCTCCAGCTATCCTCAGAGTACTTGGTGGCTAGTAGACAATAGTATTGTATGCTGCAGATTTTCCTTCTATTGTGCAGGCCAAGTGTCTTGACAGGTACGATTGTACTCCGTTAACTGGTTACACAGCACGAATCAGGGTGCACTGGTGTTGTACATAAGCACAGTTCATTATAGAGAGACAACTGACCACGCCTATTATTTAGGTTGATGTTTCCTTTTATATAATTTCAATGGAGTAACTTATATATAGCATATCCGTGGATTTGTAGCCTAGACTGGCTTGAAGTTTTGCTTCATATGGATTACAACAAGGGATGAACATCTGACATTTCCAGTCCTGATACCGATGCCTGGGGTTTAGGGTATCGACAAACACCAAGAACCAATCCAATATCCATGTTTAATTAATAAGCTGTATACTTCACTGTACAGGAGAGGCCAGGATCATTCTTTCATGGCTAAGGAATCATCAGGCTTGACTTAATGAAGCTTGATTTAGTCAGCTGTGTTACACTCTGCAGTGCTACCACAACCCCTCAAAACATAGACTTTGCAGATATTACACATAGCCACAAAACATGTTGGCAAAGCAAGTGTGACATATCTCCAAACTGTTGACCCACTGTTGTTTACTCCATCCATGCCATGTTAGTGCTCCTTCTAGCAAAACATCCACTGGGGCAATGCTAATTCATGACATAGTACATACATGTAGACAGAAATAGAAACATATACAGGAATAACATAGAATTTCATTGAATAGATCGGCCCATTATCATCAACACCTGATCAGTTATTGAAGTCAGTATCTGACCAGTATCAGTTTGGTGCATGCATGAAATCACACATCAACTACTCATAATTTCTGCTTCCAAAATGCTCATATATGATCACTCTTTTCCACCCTTGTCACATAACATAGCAGACAGAGTCAAACATTAGAAAGACAGCACCACAATTAAAATCTACTTTAGCATATTGATAAATCTACAGTGAAGCCTTGGCTAATTTTAATGTTGATCTCATGTTGTTGACTTGGACATGTAACCACGGCCATCATAATTTTCCTCCAGCTCTGCATGTTGCGCACATCATTTTTATGTGGAAACCCTTTTTATACAGCTGGCTGCTGGAGTTCAATAATGAGATGGGCTTTTAAGCATGCTTCCTGGTAGTGGGGCTGACGGCATCTATCTCCAGATGCTGTAAATGACATTTTTTTCCCGTTGTTTATCTATGTGAAACAATTGGAAAGCTGCATCTTGCCCTTGGCCAGCCTATCCTGGCCCTGTCAAGGGCGCACCTCCCATCAATCACAGTAGGTTCAAAAAGTGACTCACTGGGGACCTTAAGAGAAGAGTCGGAAAGGGAAAAAAATGCCCTGCATGCAGGATGTCTCACCAATGCCTGACCCAGGGTTTTGTACTTTGCAGTCCACTGCGATACATTCTGGTGCAATTCTATCAGCATTTTTCTCCTTCATTTCAAAGTTGCTGAAAACAACACTTTGAATGGGAAGATGAAGTATGTCCTTTCTCCTGCATGCTATCTCTCAGCACCCTTGCCCCCCTCTGCCTGCCTACATACACACCTCATTTAATTCAAATAGAAAATCTAAGTGAAGGGAAAAGGGAAAAGCGCCCAGCTTGAGCATTTTTCCTGTGTTTCCTCTGTAATAAATCACTGGGCGGTCTCTCTTCATCAGGAGAGATATCACTTGTACATGCCCCAATATCCATCCTGCGATTCTGACAACACGCTCCTGTTTTGCGCTGAATAGGCATTACTTAGAGACTGAATTACGATGGTCTGTGCTATCAGCCCATATGCAAAACAGCTCATCATTTGACATGTGGCAGCACACAGACTAAAAAACTGTCCCCAGTATTGCGAAGGTGTCCACTGGCCTTGAAAGAGCGGCTGCTATACATCATGTAATGGCTGCAGCTGCCAAAATGCAGGTTGCAACTGATGTCCTGTGCACATCAATCAGCAGCCATGTTCAGAGGAAGCAAATCATCACATGGTAAGTGGTGTATGTGAATGGTATTCAAATGCACATTACATACAGTGAAGTACATTAGACACAGAATATGAATTGATGTTGCTCCTGCTTTTACGCACATGTTCGGGCTTTCCCTTTCATATTCAGTCAATTAAGTGTCTATTCTACTCACCAGTCTCACTGCAACTGATCTGCAGTTTCATGGCTACATTTACTGCTTTTCCATTACAAACAAGATCAAGCTGCAGCTGGGACTCATTTGGGTCAATGGGAAATGAGATCAGTAAAACCCAGGCTGCGTATGGCAGACAGAGACAGGTGACCATACTTTGATGACATGGCTGCAGGGTGAACTGGAACAGAGCAGCATCAGTCTAGTAAAATGAGTGCCGCCTATAACCAGAGATCAGGTGCTTACATTTATGGCCACAAGCTGCCTCACAGACAGAGTGCAGCTCACATTCCTCTGGTCCTGGTACTTAGTGATGCGTTTTTATACTGCAAATCCTTAAGCTGGAAAATGTACATTATATTCAGATGGAATCATCAACAGACACACTTCAGTAAATGAAGGAAACACCCAACACGGTCCTAATAGCGATGAGATACTAAACGACATTGGTTCTATTGGGAAAAAATGAGGAGATGCTATATTACATTATAATTTGGTGCATTCATGGTGTGCACAGAACCAAATCACACATTTAAAAACAACCGACACCTCACATTCCCAGTGGCAAATTTTCTGTTGTTTAAATACATAAAAATGAAAAGTATTTTGGTATTGAAGTGTGCTTGCTATGTTTTATTCACAGTAGAAGATCAGGACTGTAAATACAGGGGACAGACAAAAAAAAAAAACCTAAATAAAAACAACAGCTTCTAATAGATCAGTCGCACATATTAAATGTGTGAATCTTTGAGTATACTCCAAATATTCACAGCTGTAATGCATAAGAAAGGACTCATCAATTTCTATTGCAATTTAAAGGTTGCAGTTTGTGGGGATAACATTCACCAGATGGATGATCTCAGTTTCAGTCAGCAAATAGTCCCTTCAAAGAGCTGTAGGTGATGGGATATACACTGAATTCACATTTTTTTATGTTCTATGTTTGTTTTACATTCCAGAGGGTGTATTCATTATGTGCTGAGTATATTTATATACATAAACTGCATATATGGACTTTAAGTTTGGATTAAATTGTAGTAATGACTCTAAGTGTCATAAAACATCATTTTCATCAGATACTTGTTTGATTTTTAAGCTTCTTCCTGACTTTTTCCAGCATGTGTGTTATTTGTGAAACACACAATAAATAATTAATTATGTTTCCAACCATGGTGATGGTATTAAATTGACGCTGCATATGATCCTGACCTTGTGGTCATACTGAAAGTTTATATGAGGTTTCAACCAAAACAACTTTATTTCAGAGACCTATCCACGGTGAAACAGAAAACCCTACCACAACCCCCCCAAACCCTGAGGGACAGTCACCTCTTTCATCTTTCCCGTGTTATTCTCAGCGGGGCTATACACCGGTATGACATTACAGTCCTAGGACAGGACAGACCGCCTGCCGAGGTGAACATTCATTAATACATGCAGAGAAACGTTTCTAAAGAACCTCTCAGGCACTGTACACGAGTTTATCCAAAACGATTACAAAGCAAATTACCGCTTAGATTCACATGGATATCTAAACCGTGCAAGGCTATCTACACCAATAGACAACGCTTCATAAATTACCCCAGAACAGCAGATTGTGTCAGACATGTACACGCTCTCCAGTTTCTTTGTCATCCTGTTTATGCACACTTACAGTATGCTCTGTGAAATTCATTTTCTCTCTGCTGCACAAGTGATGGAATAATATTTAAAACACACTAAGCCAGTATCACTGTTTATTGCACCAAACAAGGACAAAAAAAGGCGAATGAGTAGCTGAGGAGAGCATCACAGAGCTGATAAATCTAAATTATGTTCCGAGTACAGTATTAGAAGAGGGAAAAGATAATGTAAATGCTGACATAATCAACAACCACCGCAAAACAGCTGAATGGTTGAAGTGTTCGCTATGCACTGTACATTACAAATCGGACAAACAGAGCAGTAATACCAGCCAGTCGTTCCAATTTGAGAGACTGGGATGTGTACAAAGAGGCGAAACGGAGATATGGCAAGAGCAACAGACAGCAATAGGCCTGGAGGGTCCTAGTAAATGTAGCAGTCTAAGACTAAGAAACCACAGGCCACATTTAATCAACTAATCTTCTGATTGTCGCAACTGAGGGGGCTCACACTTGGGGGGCCGAGTGGATCGGACACACCTGGTTTGTCATCACCTACATACCAACAAGCAAACAGAGGGTCTCCAGACTTTTCTATGTGACGGCATGAAACAGTTAAACATGCACTTTAATCAGTTTAAAAGCATCGAAACTGTTCCTCAATGATTTTCTCTTTTACAACAACTTGCAGCTTTTTGCAATCACATTAAACTCTTGTGTTATTTAGTGGGAACTGAAAAAAGACGCAGTAAAGAAACATTCGTTCTCAATGCGCTTCACCACTGCCTTATGAAGATAAAGAAAAAATAATGTACAGTTGAAATGGTTTTACTGAAGCATTGTGAGCACCGTACTTTTTTTTGGGGAGGGGGGGTTTTGTTTTGTTTTGTTTTTTTTGCATCAACTGCTATTTAACAAATTAAGTGTAGTCTTGTATTTTTCTGCATTGCTTTGAATTCCAATATTATGTCTACCACTTCTACAAACACATCCCAAAGTCACCATTTCAAAAGTGCTGGCATCAGAAACCCCTCTGGACGTTTGTAAAGTATATTTAGTGGGGGGTGCGTTAGATGTCAATGTCTATGCTGTTCTTGAGCAGCGCTGGTGTCGGAATTACATACATATTTTGCTCCGTCATGTTCTGGCCATATACAGTCTACTTATTTAAAGAATGATAGATGTGCAGATAAATGAGATCTCAATAAATGGAGCTCTTTGTAGTCCTGTACGTAGTTAGAGATCAGCAGGACGGATGGCATGTTCTCAGCATTTGTGATGTCACCCTTCATGCTTTGTTAAGGGTGGACACTGAGATCATAAAACCCATTCCCGTGACGATGACAGATTTGAAATATGTCCTCCAGAAGGACAAATGTGTGAACGAGGTGGGAGCTGAGCTGAGTCCTCTTATCTCTTGGAATTGACTAGGCATCACTCGCAAGATCATTACAGCGATTTCTCCAGGCGCGTTTTTGCATATGGAAATGCATCCTGCATATAGGAGACCCATAATTCCACATGATTTCAGTTTAAGTGTGAAAATCAATACTGGTGTCAGGGCGTTGTCTTCACCTCACCCCTTTTTTAAGACCAACAGCAAACAGAACAGTCTGTCGTAGTAAAAAACTGACAGAGGCCATCTCTTTCTGGATGAAAAATAAAGAGGTGAAGCAATATACAGTATGTGACCACCCATAAATAAACATAAATCATGCAGCTGGCAAGGCTGTACAGCTACAGACAGCATTTGTTTTAATCCTGTAGGTAGAGCTAACATTACAAACATGGTTTACTCTTCAAGGAGCCTCTTCATGCACAGAGGTAACATGCTGAGAAACACGGTTGTATCAATAAATTATATGTACAACATGTCTGAACATGGACTTCAACACATAACAGGTTAAACTGTTGTTGAGTGATACACAGATAAGGGACTTAAGTCACATTACTTGACTCAAGTCATACTTAAGTCACAATCTTTAACAAATGAAAGACTTGTCTCGACTTGTATTAGTGTTGACTTTACTCCACTTGTAAGCCAACAACTTGACAAACTATTGTACCCAAAAACATACTATAAAGTCATGTGTGAATCTGAAACATGATTGGGTGGTTTCTAATGTGTCATGTGTCAATCATTGTGAAGAAGCTTCCAACTGAAATAATACGAATAGAAGGAATGAAGAATGTTGTAGACTTTCAGAGCAAAACACACCATGATTGTTCATGTGGGAGCCTTGTATTTGATAACTTAACTTTTCACATAGGATACATCATCTGTACATCATATGACTCGTCAGTTGCTTCACCTGAACAATGAAAGACTTGTCTTACTTGGCTTTTGCAGGGCCTCTACTTGACTGTCTTTATTTTCACCACAGACATCTAAGCCTTGCTTGAGATTTAAAGGTTATGACTCGAGACATGCTTTCCGCTTGCACATATGTGACTTACCCCACCTCTGAGCTGATACAATATTATCTACTGCGCAACAGTAACAAACTAGCAAAGCTGTTTCTACTGCAGGAGCTGCATAAGGTAATGTGGTTTGAGCAGCACAGCCATTTGTTGGTGCCATTTATGCAACTCTAAGCTGGTTTTCCAACAACAGAAGAGAATGTCAAGAAACATGAAGGAGACAGACATGGTAAATACAAAGTATTATGTGTTTTGACTGTGTTTTGCAAGTGATTTTTTTTAACTGAAAGATGAGCAAATCCTTATGGAAAAGTCAAGTTTTCATCTTATTTTCATAGTTAACCTTAAACCGTCAAATTAGTAGGTGTAAGTGTTAATAGTGTTAGTTTTGCCAAGTCTCTTGTTTATGCTTTAAGTGTTCACATGCTCATGTGAGCCTTTTGTTCTTATGGAAGGCCCAAACAAAAGATAAAGCATCAAATGGACTGAAGTATGATATAGGTATTGTATTGTAATATACTGTATATTGTTACTGTAATTGGTAAATTACATGTGCCCTGATAAGTTAGATAGATTCTATCTATGTTTCCCAAACCTAGTTTATACTGATACATGCTATAAACTGATGATTAGCCATTAATAAAAGCTCATAATTGCTGTCATTATAACAGGTAAAAGCTTATTGCAGTACTATTGTAATTTTGTTGTCATTCATTTTATTATA
>JAPQRQ010000007.1:12256148-12296526 GCA_037367365.1 Apogon talboti | reverse complement strand
TAAAATAATGGAATCAAAATGTCAAAAGGTGCAAACTAATCCTTAGTGATATCTAACTAAAATCTTATAACTGAGATTGAGGGTTACTGCAGACAAGGAAAAGGAGTAGGCCACAAGGGATACATCAGTGTCTTTATCAACAAAACAATAAAAGGATTGACCAGGAGATTCTGTGCTGATGATCGTAGGGGCTTGTGTAGTATTTCACAGTGTAAAGCCCGGACAAAGGCCTATTTATTGAGACGTTCAGTGTTTTATACCCTGCCTCTTATCTTGGGAGCATCAGCAGATGATGACCTGCTGGGATTATTTTTTTCGATTTTGACTGATTTGGCTCCGGTCAATAGAATTACTCGAACTGGGAAATTACCTCACGTGTATGGAAATTTGAAAAAAAAAAACTAATAATAATAATCAAATAAATAAATAAGTAGGCTGTGGTGCCTTATAGGAGTGTAGACTCATACATCTTGCCGCTTACCATAGCGTAATCAATCGATCGGCGGCTGATTGATTAAATCCTATCATCTAATCATCGCCTCTAAGCCTACTATAGCCTACTCAGAGCTCATACTTTACGGATGATCACAATTAAAGATACACATATTAACATCACATTTTGTGATATTTGGAGTAGGTGATGTTTCACAATAGACTTGATCTTGTGCACGCGCATGTTTTTACGCTCGCGCGCGCCACAACACCATCTAATAGAGCATATATCGGTGGCAATGCCCCTAATAAGTAGGCCTGGGTACTCCGTTAATGCGATTTGCCACATCTCAGCCTTTTATTGAACAGTAATCAGGTTTATTGGTGTGAAAGCTTTTCCAATTGCGACATTTTCTTACCTTTGAACAAAGCATACGAAGGACAAAGCCGCCAGAGCAGAGAAAATTCCACATAATTTATCTTCTTGACGACCCAACATCTCCACAAATCCTTATATATAGTTTCTATAATCCAACCAGTCCAGTGGTCCTCCCGAAAATACACAAAATAAAACTGGCAATTTAAAAAAATTGCCTTGGAAAAATGTCGAATAAACTAGCCTACATCTACGCATGCAGTGTCTTCATTAAAACAGGTTTCTTGGTGGGGGAAAAAAAGAAAAGAAAAAGAAAAGAAAAAAGAAAAAAAAATTGGTAATTGGCCCCCGCTGTTTTCCCCAGCTATGGAAATCAGTGCAGGTCACAGAGCCCCTCGACCAACACCAGAAGATCAGACATCTTGCTCAAAAAACAGCATAAACTATACTTTTAAAAGTGATGACAAGTGTTCCTCTCCTTAAAAAAACAAACACTGGCATGAATGACTTAGCAGCAGCCTCTCGGTGATCAAATTGGTGGATGAAATTTCCCAGTCCAAATCTGCAGAAGAGGCATGGTTCCAGCGATGCTCTGGCGCCAGACTATTCCACAACGTGATGTTGTTAAAAGATATTTGTTTGAGCTGTAAACGCTGGTCGGCTGAAGGGGAGCGGTGGGCTTAAAAAAAAGAAAAATGAAATCTTCATTCCCTTTTTTCCGTTGCTGCTGATGATGATGTAGATCAGCGCAAAGTCACTGAGGGGAAAATGCACATTGAAAAAGCACTGGGTAATATCTGATGCAGACGTCAGAGCAGGCTATATCACTCCTCTGGTGAAAAAATTAGATGCCGAGAAATATGGATGGCCCCTGATACGCCAGTGCATGTATCACAACGTCGGATTTCATATCAAAGATGCAAACCTATGTGAAAAGTCCAGTTGCCTCCGCTGTCCAGCGTTAAATGGCGTTTGAACACGTTAATAGGGTCCGCTCGGCACCTCCTCGAAACACTGGACAAATGACAGAGATTCAGCAGTCCGAAGACACACGATGAGCGAATCTGTTTGCCTCTCAAATTTGACTTCTATGTTGAAATTAAAATAATGTCCTTAGGGGGAGAAAGGGGGGGACACCTAAGGTGAATTCCTTAGCGACAGCCTGTTCATGCGCTGAATGGTCTGCCTGTTCTCTCTCAAACCCATTAGGATGCTGCGAGTGTGTGCCGGTGCGTTTTTAAGCATTTCTTCCACTTTGTCACAATTTTGAAACACACATACACACATACACGCACACACACACGGGCACGCGCGCGCACGCACCCACGCACATGTATAGGGGCTCACGCGTGAACACACTAAACGAACACGCACAGTCTCTTAATTTCACTGTCACTTATTTCCTTATCATGAACAAGGAGTCGCTTTTGGCTTTTGAGACAAACACCCTTACTGGAAATTGCTAATACGCGCACACCACAATGCAAGAATCATACAAGCTTGTGTTTTATACAGAGGAGGAGGTTTTCTTCAGGGATCTCTGTGCTGTCCAGTTGCTAAGCAACCCAGCCAGCACTGATGCAGTTGTGGTGTTTCGAAGGCTATGCGCAAAGGCTCATTTAAAGGAGTAGACCCACAGCTGTCGCCACTGTGGTGTCAGTGGGACAAAAGAAGATAGCAACCAGTGTACCACTGAGCCAGTTCTGTTATATTACTGAATACATATTATTGTATTAGAGCAACAACAACAACAACAAAATGTGGTGTGTCAGTGAAACCCTCTCTTTGGCATCATCATCCTCATAGACATCACTCACAGGACCATCTGACAAACCAACTTTATTGATTTTTTTCCCCCTAGTTTCTGAACATGTTAATACCTAACAGGCATTTGTTGCTTTTGCTGAATACTCCTGCTGCTCTACACTCAAAAAAAGGGAAAATTCAGTTTGTCTCACCCGTTCACAGGTGATGTCATGGCACTCAAAAAAAGGCCATGAGTTTCTGATGATAAATGAAGGTAATGTAACTCAATACCACCAATAATAACAATCTATTGACATATTTTTTACATATGCATTTGTAAATTTTATACTGACTGTAGCCTACAATCAAATAACATTACCAGAGGACATAAATACCCCTATTAACTAGACTGTCCAGAAAATAAGGTGTTTTTAAGTAGAATATCATTGCAATTACATGATGTGCATCAGAGTACCATACCCTGACTGACCGTGACCTGGCACCCATGAGTGGACAATTAACATGACATGACCTGCAAGACCCCTACTGGCTGGCACAGTTTCTGTTCATCGAGTCACTAGAGTTTAACTACACATACACTCATACCAGCTTTTAATAGTTTGATGGTTAACACAACAGGCATTTCATTGCAACTGACATTGGAAATGGAAAAAAAATATTCTTTATATTTACGCCACCCTTGCTTTACTACAATTATCAATTTGGGAAAATACATACATTCATAAAATTAAGATTCATTTATTTGTTATCACAGTAACATTTGCAATGTCACAAAAGAAAAGATTAAGACAAGAGCTAAACGACACATTTAAGACTTGAATTGAACTGAATTGAATTGAATTATATTGCATATTGTGAGAGAACAGTAATATTTCTGAAACATGACACATTATTACTGCAACCTATTTATATTTCAAGCTCAAAGTTTTGTTTTTTTTTTTTTAAACCAAAACTTTTTTTTTTTTAATTTTCTAAATTTGATTAAATAACACAAATGAAAATTTATCTACCAGGCAATCTGAGGACAAACTAACTTAAACATATGAGCTCCTAAGGTGTGTATATGCATGTGAAAGCATCAGTACCTGGATGTTGAATAACTGCTGTGTAAAAGTTGTGTATAAGGGCAGTCTGTCCTCTGCAGGTCCTGTTGCAGTGAGAGATCCTAAATCAGCACATATCTGAGTGTAGTATGGGGTTGGTATATGTGCAACAGTATGCTAGATGGAGCCTGTGTGGCTTCGGGGATGCCCATTGTGTCCCTCCTCTACAGTCAATCTCAATCACAATGGCGCTCCCATTCACAGAATTCCCTGATTACTGCAAATACAACTAGTCTAACTATCATCTATGACAAGGAGATCCTAGCCTCTGAGATGTGTATGTACCATGCTCCGTTCCTCCATTCATATGTTGCATAACACATGTGAGTTACTGGGTCACCCTTGCTCCTCTGATATAAATAGTATCGCATGGTTAATGCATTGGTGCCTCCCAGTCACTTGGTTTTCCTCTTGCTGTTCATATCTGTCACACCAACACCCCGATCGACTTTAACAGATGATACATTTAACTTTTGTGCTTAGTGATGTTTCAGCATCTTCTCTTCATGCAACTTTACAACCAGTCAGTGACAGGAGTGAATATATGTGTGTAATAAAAAGGGGTGACTTTACAGGGGGAGTATTAACTTGACATTAATGTGTTGTGAGATTGGAAAAATAAAATCAGGGACTGTAGTGTGTTATTATGTGTGGTCAGTCTCATGTTGTTTTTACTATCGGGACGTGACCTGCCTCATTAACCCTTTTTCACAGAAAATAGATCCATATCCACATAAATACAGTATGTTTTGTCATATAAACATAGTATACCTACATTATGTTTTGTTTCAAAATAAAATGAATTAACATCATTTTTGAAGTGACAAAATTGTTATCTTGTACATTAATATAAATATTACTCTGCTACTAAAAGACCTTTTCTTAAATTTTTAAATGCATTATTTAAACCGAACCACCTTCTTTTCCTGAACCAAATCAATGTGCATTCAATGTGTTGACCTAAACACCAGCAGGAGTCAGGATATTAACTCTAGTCTCTGGATTTTGTGTGTCTGACATACACACCTGGCACCTGACTACTTCCTGCACATTAAAGAAAGAAGGAAAAAGTAGCTGTAGATTCCTCACTGGAACATTGTTTCCTTGTAACAAAATCAAGACACTGATTACATTTGTAGGCAAACTGAATAGAGGAGGAGTTATATTTATCATTATATGTTGTGACTGGAAATGTAGATATGCAGTTTACTTACATGTGAGTGTCATTTCTGTGAGGAAGGGTTGGCCTAAAAGCTCTCACCTTGGTGTGAAAAAGTAAAGTAAAGACCTCCCTGGGGAGAGACAGAGGCTGAAATATTGGCCTGATATCTGTACTTCATTTCTTATGTCTTTATTCTGGATATTTTGTCAAACATTTATGAACTTTATGAATATTTTTGGGGGGATATCAGTCCCTGGACTTGACCAGACTGGATGTTAAAAAGAATCACCATTTGGATGATGATACATGACTAGGGTTCCAGACAGCTGTACCACCCAACAGATCTGTAAGCAGGAGGAAGACAGACACACCCATTTAGATGTTTGGAGGTGAATAATAAAATGTGTGAAAACAAAGACACCACTAGTCCCATGAGTACCTTTCAGACTCAGCGGTAAGATCTATGAATGCTTTTTCACTTCTTGTGGTTAAGTTCTTTTGATGCTTCTAGCCACACACACACACACACACACACACACACACACATTTCGTTTATTTAACCCTCAGAGACCAACACGGCTGCCGGTGATCGAAAGCATCTTTTGATCTAAAACGTTTAATAGCTATTAAACCAATAATCTCAGCAATACATTTGAAGAATTCAGGTAAAATGCAGTCTCTCAGCTCTTCAGCGTCATCATACAGGACTCATTCTGATGTTAAGAGGCTCTGTAGTGAATATGGAAACACTGTTCCCTTCTGCAACATTGATTCAACAATAAATAAAAACACATATGACAAATTGGCAGTGGTTATAGACGCTTATTTTTAATGTACAGTTAATGATATATTGAGCTGAAAAAGTCTTATTTTATTTCCCAGTTTTCTCTTTTTTGTTATAATAACCATTGAATTTACTCCAAGAATATATGAACATCTACATGTTTAGTAAATTAAATACAGCAAAATACCTGATTTTCACTGAAAATGCCAAATGCAGAGAATATAATAATAAATGGTGATAAATTGGTAGGTTTAATAGTAGCCTGACACACTGTGCAATTTTATTTCTTACGTAAATATGTATATAGTCCATAAAGTATTATTATTACTTTGTGTTTTTTGCTTTCTTTCTTTATGCTACATGCACAATTTCTCCGCGATATCATGTTGCTGCTTTAACCAGTGAATTTCCCTGTAGTGGGATGAATGAAGTTTCATCCTATCTTATCTTATCTTAGAGAAAAAAAGGAAAAAAAAACATTTGGAAGTTGACACAGAAATAGTCCCGTCTTTAATGATAATGTATATTGTGCTCAGAACCCATGCCTAACAAAAGGACTAACTTATTTCTCTTCTGCTTGAAATTCACTTTGACCTAGTGTACCCAAATTTAAAACGAGAGTATAATATGACTTCTGTATTTGCAACTAAATCGGCAATGTCTTGACCGGCCATTCTGAAGCATTTTGGAAATCCATTTGATGTTTTCCACGGCTGAATGTGTGTTTCACGATTTGCCCTTATGACTGTATCTGTGATCACACTGAAGAATCAAAGCAGCGCGGTGTGAGCCTGCCTCCCCATTGTTTCGAGCCTTAACATGCACCTGACAAGCTTTGAGAAAATGAAGGTTCAACGTCAATGTACAGCACGCCACTCATTGACCGCAGTGATGAGATTGGAGGCTTTGAAAACACACGGCACGCGGCTCTGAAGCACTACCTTGAAGCAGGCTACCAGGCAATTGTTGCTATGCTACCATAGAAAGCCCAATCAAAGTGCAGTGTGTTGCTCGTTGAAGCTGAACTGCTCCACAATGTTCCAAATACTTGTGAGTAGTGCTGTTTACATCAAACCATAAAACAGCAGGAAAAAAGAAGGTGAGCGCATGCTGATGTGAATGATTTGTCCACCTCAGCTTGCAGGGAAAACCAGCATGTGAACACCACATTTAATATCCACTATTGATCATTATAATGCTGTGTGGCCTTCAATATAAATTAAAGGATGCCTAATGAAAATCATGTTTGACTTAGACCAGATTGACATTCATGATTATTATAAGCACGTCCATAAAAATGAATAGACATTGCTCCTTAACATTTACTATTTTCAGGATTCTCCAGTCGTGCCGTTTAATTGCTCACAGCAATGTGCTGAGGCACCGACGTAATTGGAAATTAATGAACATGTCCTGATTGACCATAAACAAGAATGTCACACCCCTTGAGGAAAATTGAGGAAAACATTTAAAAAGATCAATCACAATGACATGAGGTACTTGTCCTTGGGGGTCTGAATAATACTAATACGTGTTCGTAAAACCGTTCTCACAGTTAATTTTCTCGCCGTTATATGTAATGCCACATCACATACACAGCTGGCCAGCAGCTCAGCTCCCATCTTACCTGTTCATCCTTCTAAGTCAGAAAACCGAAGACTCGCCACCCTGCAGGCGACACACAACTAACTGACCTGAAACACTCATCTGTCCTCTACACAAGAGGAGTGTACATCTCAAACAGTCACATGGCTTGTCGGCTCCAAAATTAGCATGGGTGAGGCACAACACTTGATGCTAAGTAGCTATTGATGGAGGACGCACACTAATAGGAATCAGTAATTCTGTCCCTTACCTCACCCATGTCCCTTTGCAACTCTCAGTGCATTTCATTTATAGACAGCTGGCCTGGTGCATATTTAACCAAACCCTTATAGCCTTTATAGATACAATCAAAATGAATAATTAAGTGTTTGTAAAGGTCTGGCATGAGGTCAATCTTCTCAATGGTTTATCAATATCAAAACAGAAACGTCTGTGAAGGTTGACCAGTGAAGTCCTTAGTAACAGCTTTCCCTCTTTTCCTCTTGAGTGTGCATATAAGTGTGATTTCGCTGTTTTAGCATATGTTAGTACATGCTGTCTGGTTGTGTTCGTCATGTATTCCTCTTCATTTTTATACCACATGTATCTTTTATAATATGCTGTCTTTCTGCTAGATGGATTTCAGCATGTCATTGATTTATCTTTTATCAAACACAGCCTTACTCTTTCTACCTGGGAGAAGGACTTAAAGCTATAAGGCAGAGGTTTTATGTGGTCATTCCGTTCCTCTCGCAAAAGGGCTCATGTAACGTTTTTATATGTATTAAAAGTGTTTTTATTGCGGGTTTACTGAAATGCAAGTAACAAAGCTTAAAGCAACTGCTTTCCATCATCTTGAAAACACAGAAACAATGAACATGAGCGCTGAAGTAAACATGGATTCACCACCATGCACCAAAAATATGTTGCATTTCATAAATAGTATCATTTTGTCAAAAATAGCACTGTAGTATCCTTTCCTCTTTTCCTATCTGTATTCTACGTGGGATTTCTACACAGGACTCCTACGAGAAAGGGTTAATGAATTCCTCACACAGATAGATATTGCCATGGAAACAGCTGCGTGACTGCTTGCAGCTTGTATACACATAGGAGAAAAAAAAAAAACAATGGTACCAAAGATATTTTAAAATTCAGCGAGCAGAGGCTTTCCAGTGCACATAGCTGCATTTAAGATTTTTTTTTTTTTTTTTTTAACAAGCACCGAGCCAGAAAGAGTGAGGAGTAGCCACCTTGCACTTCACCCTCACCCTCGGCCCTCCTCCCCTTTCTCTCCATCTTTCAGATTCAAAGGAATGTGATTGGCATTGGAGATGCATTTGCAATAGCCATGGAGTTAATGCATTCAAAAATATGAGGTCTGGATGTGGTAGATGGGAAATAATACTCTGCTCTGTCATTTCCTTTGCAATAACAAAGTACACACACACACACACACACACACACACACCGTAAAACACACATATGCGTCCACACACTCTAACACAATTCCAGCAGAGAATAATTAATTCACAATATGAAACAGACCTTAGGCAATGTGCCTCGCAGTTGAGCTGAATAAGAAGGAATAGATTGAGTGATGCTGTTTACATTCCCAAATACAAAAATGCGCATACATACAAAACCCTGCACGCATGCATACACGCGCTCACACTCACACACATGCAATAATTATTTGTCGCTTAAGATTATACAAGCCTGGCCATGTTTTCAAAAAGGTGGTACAGTACACTGTGTGGTGGTGGTGGTGGGATAGCGTAATCCATTGCAACACAAAAACGTGTTCTTTTAGTGCCATTAGCCATCCTCCCAATACAAGTCAATAGTCTCTCACTGCCCAAATGGACTTTTATGCTTGAGTCTGCAAATATGACTCTATAGGTTGATTTCTGCAGCATTCACCAGTGGCACTCAGTTGCTGAAGCAAAATAACTGTATTTAGATTCATAAATATTTTGAGATGCATTGAAAAGCTTTTAAGTGCATAGAGAGGACTTGGCATAGTGATGCAAGGAACTGTAGGTGCAGCAAACACAGAGCACAGAACCTCTGGTAAATAAACAAACAAAGAAAAAAGATAAATCAACGTGAATAAGCAGTGAGATTAACCACAGAAGAAGAACCTGCAGAATTCTATGTGGTTTCCTCCCTATTTTGGGCTAAATGTTTGGCATGTACATGCAGTTGCTCTTTCCTCCTTTAATCACAAACAAGACCAGGGAATTCTCCCAGGAACTGAACCACATTCCATCAGCATGTGTCCTGTCCATTACACTGGATGTTGAGTGTGTAACATGCTCCATTTCTCAACACTATATTATGTGGTAGGTACAACATTCTTCATGCTTTCGGTCAGAGGCGTTACAGTGCTGTAATAGATGTTGCAACTGAGAAAAGTTAATTCACCATTCCATTTTGCTGTTTTACATTTTGTCCGTTTATGCTCCGATTTTCTGGAGTTTCAAGTGTCTCTGTTGTTATTGATGTTGCATTTCAGAAGTTCCTATGTAACCCCTTTAACTCCTGATGTGTCTGTGGTTGAGCGTTCTGAATGTATGATTTATTTTAAATATTTGTAAAAATTCAACCGTTTGCTCAATAGGAAAAATTTCAAAACTCGCTGATAGAATAGACCTTGTTCTTTCCATAGACATCATGAGCATGCTCAGTGTACCCACACTGCCTGTGTAATGGGGGGAAAAACACAGAGCAGTGAGTGTGACTGACTTGCTATAAAAATACGGTTTTGACTTTTACTTTTTTTTTTACCCCTCTTTCCTTGTTTTTTTGTTCGTTTGTTTGTTTTTACAGTTCTTTGCAGTGTTGTGATGATTTTCCTTTTTTTTTTTTTTTTTAATTCTGTTTTTATTGAGTTTTCACCCTGTAACCCAAAAACAAAAAATACTGGGCCTAAATTCAAATAGTTGTTGTTGTTCAGTGTGTTCCAGTTCACACTTCATGTTCAACATCCTAAATCTCTTATTGATGTACATTCTGAGTGACTAATTGAGTAAAAACCTGTCAGAATTCAATTCCTCTCTTTGTCTTTTCCCTGTTATTCCACCCTGTTTTGACTCTAAAACAGACAGTAAAGCAAAACTACTGAAGAAAAGGAACACAAGCACATAGTCACAGCAGCTTTTATGACACTGAAACAGACAACAATTCACAGCAGCATGTTTACCTGAATAATGTCTCAGGGGTTAAAGGGTTAAATGGCAGAAGGTAAGCAAAAATAACATAATCACAGCAGTCACAGAGATACATTGAGCAAATAAGATCTCGCCTTTTCCCCAAAATCAGCTATAATTAGTCGAAAAAAGTTGCAGGTATGGACTCACATGGGGATTCAGACAAAGCGCCGGCCTACTCTGTTAAGTTTTGCAAACCACATTCATCCAGGTTAATTAAGAGGAGATGGACTTCAGCAATCCCCTCATCACACAGTAGGACGGGCTGTGGTCAAGTATAATTACACAGCTGTAAGCAGATCATAATTGGATAATAATTTTTTAGTAATTCCTTTCGGGATCCAATTCTCCTGGGAATTTTTTAATTGATGAGATAGCTCATACCTCACACTGGTCCACAAGTTATAAGATTAGGTGACTATCATAGCTTATCGCACAGGCACAGAGTCATAAAGCAAATTAGTGGGAGGCTCTGTGACTTTGTCAGGCAGGTACGTGAAGCGATATTATCTTATTTGCCAAATGAGCCATGAATGGACACTATAATTTTTTATGGCTCCACATTACATGCCAGTGTTTTTACAGCGATGTGGCAGGAAAGAGCCAGTTTTTAAGACTTAAATTGTGCTTGTTTGCCAAAAATGGAAATAATTTACATATACTTTGAGTGAGATGATGCGGTTATTCTGCGGAACTGTAGAAATATTTACACCCTCGTTCAGTTTATTGTATTTTGTTCTGCCCCTGCCCTCCAATCAAGAACCAGTTTCAACCCAGATCCACTGGAGTCATAAATCTCCAATTCCTTTTATTAATGCCATTGTGTTTTTCTGTTAGTTGCACGTTGCACACATGCATAGTCACATGCGTGGCTTTTTTTCCTCCACTGTGTTAAGACTAATAAAACAGCGGTATTGATGAAAACCTGTGTAGGCCTGTTTTTTTCACAAACACAAAATTGATCAGGAATCAATAATGGAATGGATAAAGAACTGGACTGTTAAGCAGAATCAATAGTGACACTTGTATCTTACCAAATTAAATCAAAGTAACTTGTAATTTACCTCTTAAGTGCATATATGAGCTGTACAGATGACAATCACAGAATAGACAAGAAGAGGTTAATTTTAAGAGCAGTTATGATTAAAAAAGTCCCATCTGTGGTTATAATACCAGATTTTTCCCTCCATATCCTCATCTTCTGTTCTCCAAGCACACCCTCATCATCACCAGAGTAAGTACCAGATCTTTCTCACACACAGACACACACACACACACACACACACACACACATACACACAGTCGTTGCCAGATTGTTGTTCCTTTGTCTGCCATTGCCTTCTGGCCCACTTTCCTTATCTTTCCTTGTGTGTCCTTGTGGTTTGGATTTCTACTTCTGCCAGCCACTCCTAGTTAGTTGTTTTCCTACCTGGTTCTGACTTCCACCTGCTCTCAGACTCTGCCTTCTCCTACATAAGCCTGCCGATTTGCCTGGCAGCCTGTAAGCCTTATCATCTTCAATAAAGTCACGAAACTACTCTTGCTTGTCTGTTTGTCTTGCTTTCCTGTCCTCTACCCTGTTGCTAAGTGCTCACGCTCTGACACTCTGTGTCTCCCAGCATGCAGGTGGATCGCACTAACATTGTCAGGTCTCAGATCCTCATCATCCACACCTGCAGAATAACAGCTGTGACTGACATAAAGTCACATTTTCAGAATTCCTAATTAAATCTTCAGCCAACAGAGACAAGAGCTGTAAAAAATAAAAAATAAATAAATAAATAAATAACATATGGTATATGATCAGGTGATATAACACAATGCAGAATGACAAGACACTATATGAGAAGATAAGGTCTTGTGATGGTTACAACATCACAAGTTGTTCATTTTTGAGCAGGTGAAAATGGAAGCAAGAAGAAGCAAGGATTTAGAGTGTATTCACACCTACTTCGTTTGGTTCATTTAAAGCAGACCAGAGTTCGTTTTCCCAGAAAGTCCAGACTATTTTTAGGTCTGAATACAAACATGCAAACTCTGATTTGAATCAGACAAGCGGACCGAGGTGGTCTCCGTCCACTTCCAAACCAACTCTAGGCCGGTTCACTTCTGGTGTGAATGTAACCGGCCTTGAGCCGAAACAAACCAAGGAACCATGTGCTTGATGAGCCACTGTAGCTGTTGGAAGTAACCCAGCCGCATGGGTAGGCAGAGCTAATAGCATCCGTTGACAGACGTGGAGCAATGAGGAGATTGAATGTCTCACTGACATTTGGTCAGATTCCTATATTATGAAACTGGCTCCAAACGAGCTGTTCTTGACAGTTAACATTATCTTTGTGCCTGTAAAAATAGAATACATATTCAGAAAATGATAACTGCACGTAGGACCTCCATGTTTGTTTTCATCAACACCTGCCGTCTCTGATTCACCCCGCCCCTGACTTTTCAGTCCATTGCCAGCACAGACATACATACAGGCGTGCTTCTGTTTACAAATTTTGGTCTACTAGCAAAAAGTGCAATGAGAATGTGATCCGACCCAAATGAAAAAAACATAAAGTCTGCATTCGATCTGAATCAAATAAGCGGACCAAAGGACTTTCCAGGTGTGAATTCCAATGAACAGGAAACTTCAGCTCCAGAACAGAGAGGAAATCTCAGCACCTGGTGAGTTGTGTTGATTCACTGATATCGATCAAGACTCCTATTAACTCACTGCAGATATATTATGGTCATTTTGTGCTATAGGGCAGTAAAATCTTACTTATTACCCCTTTACAGTAATGTGGAGCTTTTATTTATTACCAACATCATTTAGCTTGATATTCACTTCTGAATCAGCTGAGACTGTATGCTGACCTTGAGTCTCTGTGTTATCACCACATTTCTTTGTCTGTACATTGGACAGACAGTCTGAAATTATCTGAAAATTTGCCTTTTAACAGAAGTTCAGTTTTCGAATTAAAACAAGGCTTGTATAGGGCTGTGTTTCAATACATGAGTAAAAAGATATTTCATTAAGCTGGGCTGAAAGAACAGAAAAAAGAAAATCATCGTTTCTTACTCTTTCTGACAGAAGATATTTCTAGTTTATACATTGTGTGATATATATTATTTTACATGTTCTGTAAACCTTCATAAATCTGAAATATGCCTTTAGTTTCTTTGTAAATATAATAGCCTAACATGTTTGATCAGTGTAAATTCCCTGTTAGAAATTTGACTTCATTATAAATGTTATGCAGTTGCTCAAGTGTTCAAGTTCAAGTGTTGCATTCAGTTACACAATAGTAGTCACTGTAGGGGTGGATTGTGTTGCATCACTGAGCGCCAACGTACAGTCATAGCTCAGGACATGTCTTCAAACACAGCTGCTTACTGACCTTCAAACCCTTGCCTTAACACAAACAGCCAATCACAGCCAATCTGTCAACATGCCCATTTCTGTCAACGCGTCCACTTCTGTTGACACACCTACCAGTTTATGTCAAAATGCCCATGTTTCAGCGGTGCATCTGGCTGAACCTACCGCATACTGAGCAAAAACAGTGGTAGGAATGCAAAGGTTCTGTAGCAAAGGACTTGTTTTACACTCCGTTGGCTGGTGATTAATAAATAACACATATCATGATCAATTTTCACTTCTTCCTGTACCAGTACAAGAAAGTACATCAGACTCTTAACACAAAATATAAGTTAATATGGTGCTTTGTTGCCCTTTTTTTCCCAGATGAAGAAATATCAGCCTATTCCAACTCCCCTGTCTTACATTGTACCTTGATGTTCTCTGACTGACTGCTCCACTGGTGCAGCTCACAGTTGGCTACAGGAACTCAACATCCTTTTCTCATATTCTTTCTATGGAGAAAAATTTTGCCAGCAAGTAAAATGCTTGCTTGGGTCCTTCCAAAAATACAGCAAAAGTCTGCTTTATCTCAGATGTTAAATTTTGAATAAAATTAGACGTACTAAATAAACCTTGCAGGCAGGTTACATGGCCCCAGTAAGGCAATCCATCTGTAAGCAGGCATCCCATGCTTCAGAAGAAGGCCTCAACCACTTATCTGGGCAGATAGATTACTGTGCCCACACACTTAGAGCCAGAAGCTGTCAGACTCCAGACTTGCTAATGTGCCCTGTGCTACTGACTGACCTGTTCCAAAGGTCAGTCACAGGAGAGAACCCGGGGCCTTGGACAGTCATTGTAATCCAGAATATAGCATTTTTAATGGGTGAGTGAGCAGCAGAGACAGTGGTGGGCCAGTGTGACAGATGGCTTACGTCTAATGACCCACAGTAATCACCACCATCATGTCTTGTGGATTGCTGTAGAGTATGATCCAGACAAGCCATGGACAAAGTCCAGGACAAATATAACAGTCCAGGGTGACTCCTCCAGGTTGACTATTAAATGAACCCTTTTTTCAGTTAAGATGATTGTGCTCAGCTGTCCCAGTTCATAAACAGACCAGCTTTCCAAGTCTCCATCACTTGAGGCTTTGTCTGAATTGGCTGCCCACCCTGACTACAACAAACAGCCATGGTAATCACTGAGATTATGAACAGATACAGGATTTACAACACAGACATATAATGAGTCTGTAAAATCGCAGGTCTCTCAAATCTTGGCTTCAATAATGACTTAAAGGTTCAGTGAGTAAAATGTAATGCCATCTAGTGGTGAGGAGCCAAATGAATTACGCTCACCCTGCCCCTATGGTGGCTACTGTTCAGAGCCCATTCTGGGGTTTTTGCTTAGGGGGTTATGAAGTCTACAATCAACACAGTAGGTGAATCTAATGCATCTTAACAGCAAATGTCTTCAATTATAAAATGAAGCAAAGAATAAAAGGAAGTCCATTCTGGGCTCCTGTAGAAAAATAGTCACTTAGTGGATGCCATAGAGAGGACCAGTTACAAACAGCTAAACTTAAAAAAAATACAAAAATAAACCATATGCTTACAATTACATCCTTCTAAATCTGCAACCAAACCCTCTAACATCACAAAATGACTTGATCTTGTGTCTAATCAATAAGCAAATCAATCTATGAGCGGTAACATCTCTTAGTAAGTTTAGTTATGAGCAGGTCCAATAGTCTGAATGATGAGATATGACCAGGAAAAATTAATCCTCCACGAGAAATGAAGATGTAAAACTGAATAGCTAAAATAGCAGGATTAACATTATAGAGCAACTGCCATTATTTTCAATAATACTGTAATATTTACTCCTTTCTCAGTTATGAGTGCCTCTAAAACTTGGATAAGACAACAGGAAACCCATTATGATGCCTTCATGATTACGCAGGACAGTAGACCTTTGAGGCATGTGCCCACAGGCGTCGTTCATCTCATAATCTATCCAAGGGTGTGAATTGTGCCATTTATCAGTGCTGGAGACCTGGAAGCCAATATCTTAAATCACACAGGTAGTAGACCAGTGATGTACAACAATATGCTCCATCTCTCTCATATTTCAGCCGTGTGATCCCGTCAGTGGCAGGAGTGGCACAGGTGTCATTTTAAAAGAGGAAATCCCCCCTGCTGGAGACACAACGGATACAAGTAGTTTCATTGGCAGAGATACAATGGTGGATTTATAGCAGATATTTTAGTGGCAAAAACAGTTCTGTCTAGATTTCCGAATCCTTATATTTGAATACAAAGCCAATCTGGTGGTTGGTAATCATCAGATCACACCATAACAGTTTACCTTCCTCCTTGCTGAGACTTTAAGGTCATACCGAAGACACTGTCAGACAAAGACAAAGCTTTAAAAATATGTCATAAGGACAGAAGTTATGAAGCCACATTTCTGGGCATCAGAACAAACAACTCTACCCTCTATCTCACTGTGGCCTTTTCTTGTCATTTATTTTACACGGCCCGGTTGAACTGTGTGACTGGATGGTGTGTGGAATATTCAGATCACAACACAAGCCAAAAATACTAAAGCACATCGTGGCTCATCAAATCACACTCAAAGCGTCCAGACCAACCAGTTAATCTATCCTGGCATAACTGGATGATAGAAATGTCAGTAAAGCATTGTCTGTCCATTTGACACTATGCTAACTATGCCGAGAGCTCTCATGTTTGACACCAACATATGCATAGTTGTAGTGGCATACTGCCACTTTCAATTTCAGTGTTGACACTTTTTTATAGATTTCTTGCTGTATCTGCTTCTCTGCATAGATAATGAATGGGATGTCATCACTTTGCAGCTATTGGTGTGGCTAATAGAATTAAGTCATTACTTTGGAATAGTCAGACTGTGAATTACAGGATTCTGATCCATTTTTAATGTGTAACATACTGCTACTGTTTGCAACTTTCTTTTCTTATAGTACAAATCAATTTAGTAAAATAAAAACTATGCATCTATTACAAGTTCCTCTATCAGTCTGCTTTTAGACTTCACACTGGAGTGCAGAAACCAAATTTTGGTATGTGGACTTGAAAATGATCCCATCTTTCATTGTATTTCATGGTGGTATAAAGACCTAAGGCTGGTGCTGTTTAAATCATGAGCGACCACTGTAATGTCCATGCCTCATTGGCCCCACTGATTGTGAATCGATCAATATATGGACAGAGTGATGAAGGGGGAGGTGTGGTGTTAATACTGTCTCTTCTTTCCCTTTAGAAACTTAAGTCCTTTAAAAGTGTACTATTTGACCCACCACGCTTAGTAATAACAGTAATACCAATAATATACAAATACCTCCAGACATAATTCATATAATATTTGCTGAATATTCATGCCTTCATCTACTGAACCCCCTTTATCCTCAGTAGGGTCGTGGGGGGGGGTGTTGGAGCCTATCCCAGCTTCCTATGGGCGAAGGCGGGGTACACCATGGATGAGTCGCCTGTTCCACACAGGGCTGACATGTAGAAACAAACAACCAATCATTTTCTCATTGACACCTATAGGCAATTTTAGGTTGACCAATTAACCGATCAGTGCATGTCTTTGGATGATGGGAGGAAGCCGGAGTGCACAGACAGAACCCACACAAACACGAGGAGAACATGCGGAATCAAACCCAGGACCTTCTTGCTGTGAGGTTAACCACTGCACCACCGTGTCGCCCATTTGCTGAATATAACAAGAAGAAAAAAAAAAGATTTGCCTCTTACAGTTATAGCAGGAAGCTCCTGAGTTCAGCAGCAGTCTAGTGTTATTGTGGATTGTGCCATGAGGGATTTCCATGAGAGCAGCGAGGGTTAAATTCCTCCTTCAAGCCGCTCTTTGGGTCAGATGTACATATAAGACATTCCCACATGTATAAGTATGTTCGTCTATGTCTGGAACATGTTCTGTTAAATATTGGTGTTTGTTTTCATTCACACCAAATACTCCTTGAGGCATCTTTTCTCCTGCACGATTGTAGACTTTGTTCCGGCCCTAGTGGTCCAAATCACACACTCCCAACAGGAACAGCTGTGAAACTCACACTTGGGGAAAGGACGTGTATGTGTCTGTGTCTTGTTTGTGTGGTGGGGTTCAGCCAAGGGACCTGAGCCATATCAAAGCAGCTGCGCCACTCTTCTAGAGAGGTGGCCACACATACATCGGTACAAATGCATCAGGTAAAAGCAGCACATAGTAGTTTGATACAGTATATGTGTACATTATAGTCAGAGAAGGCAAACAAAATGACAGAGCTCATTTTAAATTAATTCTGAATGCATGAAATGAGTTCAGTCCCATATGTAAATGGATATACAAACATCTGACTCAATCAGCTGTTAAATGATTTTGCCAGAATTAAACACATAATGCATACACTACAGTGGAAGTCAATATTACAAATAAGCACATGACTGACTGACTTGTTCTCTCTTTTCCTCTCTCTCTGAGATGGTCAGTGTTGAATTAAGCGCACTTGAAGCCTGATTATGCATTCTTCCGTAATGCAGCCTTCAGTGGCCACTAATTTAGAAACAGAATCTTCCCCAGGGCTTATTTCTGCTTTACTTGGTATATATGAATTCACATATAGATGATTCACCTCGTGTTCCAAAGGCATAGGGCTATGAACTCATGGGCAGGTCCTACTGGGTCAGGGTTTGGACCTCCATATTTCTCGTGGCAGGCTATGATTTTACACTAAACCAACCCAGAAACAAGCGGTCATTACTGCGGGCAAGCCAAGCCCTTCTCTTGTGGTGTCAAACCAAATGTAAACTAATCTGTCAACCTAAATGTGCACAGCTCAGTATTCTGCATGTCTGAGAGACCTGAGGGGAGAAACTCATATACTGTACAGTATCAAGCAAAGACAAGACCAAAGCCAACTACGGGGCCTGGGAAGCAAATGATTGTGCAGAATGAGAGAGAACAGAGAAACACAGATTTGGAGGAAATTACAAAGTGCAGGTTGTGGGCAAGATATGAGAAAGGCTCCAATTTAATGCATCCCAAATGCTCCTTTAATCACCCATATGAGAAACTCTGACTTGACAGCAATGTAAAAACCTGTATTATATTTTAATGATAAGCTCCATTTCATTATTAATGTCTTATTTGTCATGATGCCTAATTGCATTCTTACCGACACACTGACTTTCACGGACAACTTCTCTATTTTTATATATAAATATATATATTTTTGTTGTGTGCAAAGTATGGCCAGCATCACCTGTCCCTTGAGTATCTCATGGTTATTTGTGTGTGAAGATCTAATGTAGGTGCATAAAATGTGGCACATTTGTGCCTTCTGATCTCATCTGACAGAGTTGAGAAAAAATGGTGGTGACAAAACAGTGCTGATTTGTGCAGATGTGGACTGTCCTAAGGGAACTCCTTTGCGCACGCGCTTCATTGATTTCCCAACTAAGGGTAACTGTGGAACTAGAGGTCAGAGCCCAGTGCCCTTGTACTGATATTCACCATTTTAGGGGAATAAGATGTACAGAGTGAGTAGGAAACTAAGTGGAATATCACATTGTCCACATGTTACACTTGTGTCAGCTGGGCTCTTGTCTAAGTGAATGAACAGCAACCTTAAGACGCAGACAGAAGGACATCTGTGAACCAGAGGGACAAATATATAGATAGATGTAATTCCGATAAGCAACCCCTGACATACTCTGGTTAGCCTTGTAGTGGTACCGTAAAGATATTGGTTTCTTTTCTAGTAAAGAGCATTAGAAGCCAATACATCATCCATCCCACACTGTCAGCTCAGAAGTGGCATGCAACTGTCTCCCTGCACATTTATCATGCCATTACACAGAGGCAAAGCAAGTAAAGCCAAGGAAAGAAAAAGAACAAAACTATAATTTTAATGGCTCTGGGAATTGGTTTTAGGTGTCAATGCCAAAACATCAAGTGTTGTTCACTGAACCAGTAGTGTAATATCGTAGTATATTCCATCACTGTCATTTCTCTATTTAAAATCATCCATCTGTTTGTCAAGTTTGCAGAAAGCTTAGTGCAGTGTATTCTCCATTCAGCAGTATTGGTATGTTCCTGAAATACTCCATGTGCAGAAGGAAAATTGCATACAGTAATCTGTTTAAAATAGATCTGTGCTACATAATGTAGTGGTTAAGAAATACATTTTTATTACATTTTATTATCATTTTTGTGTGGAAAAAGCAGTAAAGTGCTGACATGCCCTCTACTATTGTAAGTGCTCTTGTACAATCAGAACCTGAAAGACGGGATTGATTTATGAATCTACCTCCTTCTGCCTGGAGGTATTGATAGACCACTCGTCACACCGCATCTTATTGCCACTATTGATTGCGTTGTATTTCAGGGCGGGTGGGGGGCTGTGACCTTAGATACTGTTGTGGATGACTGTCACACACTTCATGTCAGGGGCCACACGCAGCCCTCATCCATAATACCAGGATCAGACCACTCCTTGTAGTCTTCACTCACGAGCAGCACTCTGACTGATTATTATCAAGCTCGCATTCTTTCTTTTCAGCTGAATGTACAGAATTACACGTTGAGGAAAATGACAAACCAAAAACAGTCCAATATACATGCAGTGTGTATATAGCTAAACTTCAGATGAAAATACCACATAAAATACATGATGGTACTACTGTAAAAGTAAGCCATAAACTCACAAATAAAATGATCAGAATAACATAACAGTTTCATATGGGACAACTTCGAGATGTCAGATATTCTCTTGGGGACAGGGATGATGGGAAAAAAAATTTTTTATTCATCTGTAACTATAGTTAGTTAGAAAAGAATTCAGTATTTAAGCATAAAATCTAATAATACTGGTGTATAAAAATATTAGGAAAACATTTTTTCTGAAGACAAACAGAAACGTTTTTCAAGAATGTGTATTTTGGGAGAAAACATGTCACATCACTGACGGTCCTCATAACTGTGAGCACTCCGCCTGCTTGTACTGGAACTAAAAAGTACTTTAAAAATGTTTATCTTTACAATTATATTGCTGATCTTGTTAATGAACGATTTTTGCCTGGTTTGTGAAAACCGTGCAAGTGTTCATGCTGCATGCTGCTACAACAGTAAAGCAAAAGAAAAAGCTATCTGCTAATTATTTATCCAATTATTTTTGCTTACTTTTTCTTTCACTTTGTGTATCTGTTTTCTCTTCATCTGTGTATACACGTGTGCATTTCTTGTCATGAAATATCTGTCTGTGTTTGCATTACTTCGCCAGTAATAAAAATAATCCTCACCTACAGTTGTTGTTACACCTTGCACCTGTATTTGCTGTAATTACATGTTAGTACGGCTATTTATAAATCCCTGTGTGTTTCCACGTGTCTGTGTGTGTGCGCAGCAGGCTCCGTGTGTTTTGAGTAATGAAAACGGCTTGAAATATGGCAGGTTTGGACTATTTGTGCCTCGGTTAATGTTTGCATTGGCATGCGTGGGACAGGTCTGGAAATGTGACAGGTGAAGCCTCCACCTGGGCCCGCTGGGTCCACCTGCTCCCTCGCTGGCAGGTGACACCGAGGGGGCCGGCTGTTGCCATAGGGAATGGGCGGACCGGTGAAGGGCTTTCTTTTAGGGGCAATCTGGACGACCATGGGTGAGCACTTAGTTCCTCGGGGCTACTGGCATCTGTCAGCGCTTGTGGACTGGCACAAATGGCAACACGTAATTAACTTCAATATCTCACCTGCCATTGTTAGTCTGGTAGCATACTCTTTTATTCTTCAACAGTGAGCAAGCTGTATTAAATATGAGGCTGTACATCAGTCTGCTGTTCACCTCAGTGGTATATTTCTGTCTCTTGCTTATGTTTCATCTGAGAGCCTCCTCAGAAGCCCCCACCCCCTACATGTTGGTACCATTATAGCTCCTATGACTCTCTCTTCTCTCTATGTGTGTGTTTTTCTGCACCTAATGCCACTGAACACAGAGGCATATGTTTGCACTGCCTCTGCCATGTGACTAAGAGGAATCCCACATCAGGAACTGAATGCACATCCTGTTTTTCATAGATTTCAGTTGCACACGAGCACGTCGAACGATGGAAAATATTTTGATGAAGAAATGACTAATAACTGAGAAATCTATGTTGGAATAGTGCAGATGCTGGGTTTGTTTGCTTAATTTAATAGAGAGACACAGGGTTTTAAATATGCAGAATTAACAAATGCATGTGAAAATGCGTATGGGATCGCCCTGTTTTGCATTACAAGGTGCATACAGTTTGTATAAAGGTCCTTTATTTAATCTAATCATAAACATGACCAGTAATACAGCATGTGTTTCAAAAGAGGGTGCCATACCGCAGTTACTGACTTGGGAAGATGCCAGTCAATTTGCATTTCTCAGCAGGATCCAGTAAAAGGGGGGAAAAAATGGGGAAACCCCCTTGAACCAAACAAAGCCCACAGAGATTTTTTGGTCTGATGAAAATAGGCCTCACAGTGGTGGCAAAACGAATGGCATCCAAACTGTGTCTCATGAGTGAGGCGTGGGTTAGTACAGAATTACTCTACAACAGCACGCCCATTGGTTCAGAGAGGAAAAGACAGCTCAATCCACTCCTGGGGGGAGGGGGCTGCTGAGGGGTGGACAGCGTGGAAAGATGAGGATCCACAGGAGGAAGCATGCATGGGAAAGCAGCGAAGACTTCCTCAGAGCTTCTAGAGGAGGGATGCTGTTAAATATGGAGCTGGACAAAAATGATAATGAGATAGGAAGGTGTATAACCCAGGAAAGAAAGACTATATTAAACAATGAAGGTTTGCAATATAGTTGCCATGGAGATGAGCAAGTCTCCCAAGCCTCGTCATTTCTCTGACTCCTCCCGTGAACGCTGGGATAAAAATAGACATGGGCAGAGAACAAAGAGCTATTTAAAAAAAAAAAAAAAAAAGAGACAAGATGAGTGAAGAAGAAAGGTTGTGAAAAAATGGGGACATGTGTTTAGTTGTGCGTGTGTATGTGTGAAGGTGAGTGTTGGCTGAAATGGTGTGAAGCGACCACGGCGCTCTGTCAAATGGTGGTGCACAGTGAGTGAGTGACAGAAACAGCCTGCTTGTCTGGCAAAGGAAATCCCATCATTACCATTTGGCATTTTTAAAGCAGCAGAATAACACAAACGCCCGCTGGCTTTGGCTTGTATTTATTTAATCTGTGATGCTGGTAAATATTATGCTACAATAAATGTTGGTATTTGAGAGTATAATTGTTGTATAGAGTATAATTACGCTTATCCTTATTTTTCACCATCACCTCATCATTATGAAATCTTTATTCTGATTCTAATATTTCTCTGCAGTACACCGTGTTGTTTACTCACCACATATTTTCATCTTTGTTGACAGAGTATCAGTTTTTGTGTTGCCTACATGTACAACATTTGGTCCAGTTATTGTGTGATTCCTTAATGAGACAAAATATGTAGACACTTTGAATGAATATTTACATACTAACATGCTTTACATATTTTAATAATAGATAAATTACATAAATACACAGTTTAATATCTTATTAATGAATGCTTTCCAAAAATTTTAAAATGCTGTTAAACCTTGTTTTTCAAACCAGTGTTGCACAAAATGACAAATTGTTTCTAAGAAAATGTAATCCGCATCAGTCACTGGGCTGTTTAACATCTAATCTAAGCATAATAGTCTTCAAATCTTGATATTTTAATCCCTCTCATCTAAACTCTACGTGATACCATTCCTAAATTTCTTTGGCATACTTGTTTAAACTATACCTTTATTTAATGTTATGTTTTAATATCTAAATCCAACCCTATCCATTTTCATATCTATCCACCAGTATCACAAAGGTGATTTTTGCAATGCAACAGGTTAGAGATTACCGTTAAAATGTAATTAATGTATATATTTTAAAATACTTCATAATGTTAAAAAAATAAAAATAAAATTCTATTAAGTGTTAAAAACTTAGCAATTAAACTAAAAAGTACTATTGACTTTTCTGACTCATCTTGTCAAAAAATACACATATAATTCACAAATTGATGCAAAGCAAAAGCATAAATATTACACAGCCTGGAAAAAAAAAAAACAAAAAAAACCTCCACATGCTAATATTTTTGCCAGACCCCCTCGATTTTACTTACGGAACATTCCACATACGGTATCATTTTGGAAAGCTTTAGCAATGTCACATTTATTTTCATGATGTTTTTTGGACACATAACATAACTGGACCTTGACCTTACCAACTGAAGCAACCCCAGATCATAACACTGCCCCCACAGGCTTGTACTGTAGGCATTCAGCATGATGAGTAATCACACCATCTGCCTTGTTGCAGCTGAAACATACTGTTTTAATCAGTGTAGAAATGACCTAATGGAAGTATTTTAGTGTTGTGCTTGGTTAAATCAAGGCAGGCGTTTACAAAAAAGAATATTTTCAATTGTTAACTATGTTTTAACTTTAGTGAATTTGCATATTCTTTTTTTTCTGTAATACAGTACAATTGCATTTATTTTGTAATTTTACTATATAAAATCATTATATGTATCTAGATCCTGCTATCTTTTGGACACAAATATAATATAAGACACTCATTTCCCCTTCTGGCTCACAGATGATAATTTGAAGTACTTTGTTACAGTCTGTAATTACATTAGTAAAATATAAGTATGCCAGCAAGAGGAAGACTAGCTCTGAATGCACTGTATTTCCTCGTTATTACAAATAGTATATGTTTATGGTGGATTAAACTTGTTAAAATGGTAAATAAACGCTGCTCCTCATGAATATACTGCCTCTCCTCCTCCCATAAACTGCTTTATGCGTGTGTGTGTGTGTGTGTGTGTGCGTGTGTGTGTGTGTGTGTTTAAGGGCCGTGCTTCTAGTAAGCCATCAACACAACAACCTTAAAATAAAAGTAGGTTTATTCTGTCAACTCAGGGGAGAAAAAAAAAGGCCCAGGGAGAGACTGAGAGAGTGGCAGCTGGCCCCAGCTAACAGGACAACTGCTAATGGGACACCCCATCTGCTGCTCCTGTTTTCCTGCCCACCGCCCATCCCATTGCCAACCTCTGGGTTTCTGGAAAACGTCCTGAGATCCCCTGCTGTTTGGCATCTCATCATCTCATAACATTACTCTCAGCAACAACCAAAATGCCCTCAAATTTGACACTGCAACTTCTAGTGGGTGAAACTGAAGAGCACAACATCACACTTGTGAACCAAATACTGAAAGATCAATTAAAAAAAAAGAAACCTTCTATTTGTTAGTTAGTATTTTAATTATAAGGCTGAGTATTGAACTAATAGGCAGGTTATTTTTCAGAATACATTTTTTTCCACAAAGTTAAGTCGATGACCACATTAATTTGATGCCTTTAGGTTCATGAAACATATTTCTATTCTATGTTTGTGCTCTATCTAATTAGAAAATTTCATCTCTAGAGTATATTTGTGTAAATATCCTGACAAGAATGTGCTTTTCTTTACCTCACTGCCTTCTTGATATTATCAGGCAGCTTCAGCAGCTTTAATAAAAAGTAGGACATATACAGAGTCTGAAATGCATGTATGTCAATAGTAATTTTCCTTATAAATACTCCAAGAGCCAGCAATAGTCCATCCTTACAGTGGTCTTTTATTTGCAGTCCAGACTGACCAGTATACCAGGAATGGATGAGGTTTTTTTTCCAGTTAGGCCAAAGGAACATGCTCTCCCTGGGCTTCCCTAATTTCTAAAGTGCACGGAATCAGTCTCTCCCAATAGCCTCTTTTCTTTTGTGCTGGATTTATAACCACCACCAGTCACTCGTCTGCATGCAAGTAAGACTTATGTTGATTATCTTGATGTGAGTGGCCTTCCACTTCTTCATTCCTCCGTCCTCTTGCTTGGACAGGCGACACATGGATCAAACCTGCCTTTGCAGCACCATCTGGTGACCACCGCTGTGATTCAGGGAGCCTTCTCACAGATGAATGAGAGAAAGAAATTCAATTCCTACTCATGTTCTCACTTCTGTCCTGTAATACCGCTCTAATCCTCTGGATGGTGTCTCAGTCCTGTGTCCTTTCTCCATTGAGTTTTTTAATAACCAGCTCACAGACAACTGAGAATTCTTTAATTTAACTGCTTCTTTTTTGCATACTTTTTTCTTTTGGCTACACTCTGGGATGGATTGTATTGACACTCATGGCCTTTTATCATTTTATGTTACCACCTACAGCTGCAGCTCTGAATAAAGCTGCTGAGTACATTCATTCTACTGGTTTCTCTGTCTCTATAAATATATGTGTTTCTATTTCTATATTCTCACAGCTGGACAAACACATAATAAAATGCTGTGCAAAAAAACCCCAAAAAATTTAAATGTATAGCATATATTAGGTGTTAATCATCTGTTTTTTTCTGTTTTTTACCCTTTATTGTTAATTTTCACAAATTATATATTCTATATAGAAATATCTCAGATATAGTCCAACAGTAGGTATGATCTGCTCTTCCTTAATGTTCCACTTGTTTTGTCTGAATTTGGAAAAGCTGTTTTTAGTTTTAGAGCACCTGTATAATGGAAAACAACACAGATTCTCCTTAAAATAAAATACCTAAAAAATATGATCTTATACATCCCTTCCTCTACTTATAATTCTATAGTATTTAATTATTTAATCTGTTTTAACTTTATTTAAAACTTACTTTGTATCACCATCGTTACTTGTTTTATTGTGACCCTTGAGAAATGCAGTTTTTTTTATTAAAAGAATGTTTATTTTTGTTTTTTCTTTCAGAAAATTTGCAAGGATTAGGTTACAAATGATATTTAATATGTCAGATCAGTAGGTTGAAACATGTAACTATTGGATTACTTCGTTTATAATGTGATTTTTTTACATTTCATTACTCTACTTTTGTTACAGTTTAAAAGTCCTAAAAATATATATTTAAATCAACTTTGTGAGGTAATGTAAAATGCGGGTGAATTTCTTGCACTGAAAGGCATCTGACAACTTGATGCTTTTTTTTTTTTTTTTTTTTTTTTAGCATATTTGCATTTAAAACCCCTTAACCACCTGCAATTGCATAACATATTTTCAATATTAAGATTATCCTTTATTGTCCCAATAGGAAAATGTGTATTGGGAATTGGCGCCATGTTGCAGATGTGATGGCAAACACAAATAATAGAATAACAATACTACACTTCAGTCTGATCCCTACATTAGTGGGTACTAAACACAGACGGCAGCATGAAATCCAATAAATACACTAAATCACATAAGCATATGCAATAGTATATAATGACATGAATACACATAATTATACACAGTTGCCCATAAAGTTGAAATAAAATATTTTTACCTCTTCTCATGAAATGATTGTGACAACGTGAATTATTCTTGATAGATAAAGTGTAACTGGTACTGAGTATGTAATCATTGTACTTGGACAAAGGTGATTACTGATGTGTATAAATAGGAATAAAAACAGGAATGTGTCTGAAAAGAAAATTATTCCAATTTAATGGGCAGCAGTGTACATACCAAATGACATACATGTAAACGGGCATATGTTCTTCAGTAGCTGCAGATTACATTACATTTTCTTTGTATTTAGTTCCATACATTCAGTTACATGTAGCTAGTTACATTGTTCGGGAATGAGTGATTCGACCCTGACCTCTGACCTTTGTGAGTGAGGCGTATATGAGCTGGATTTATTATAATTATCACTCATTATCACTAATCAACACATTCAGATTCATTTTGATGCCGGCATGTGATAGAACTCTGGCCACATGCTATTAATAACAGAAAATGGGCTTCATGTTGGAGCGGCTCATATTAATTAATCTGTTCTTAAATGCCACATTGGTTTAGGAGGGCTTGCCTCATTCACATTATTGCTTTCTATTTGGAATTTTCTTTCAGTTATGAATACAATTTATGAGTAGTCTAGGTCCAAGTATTTACTTTGCTGCTTTTCTATCCCCAGGTTTTCGATAAACAACTGTATATTTAACTATTTAGAGGGTCTTTTAAGTGTGACACTGCTCTACAGTTGATAATCTCTTAGACATTATTGGCAGTGCATAAGGCGTTCATGACGTTTATGCAGGTCATGTTCACAGCTTCCTTAAGTTACACACATTTGCCACTGTGATACATCCACATGGTCCCATTGTGCTACAATTGTGAGAAAGTTAAGATAAGAATGTGAGAATGTTCTTGACCATGACAACAACAATAAAACCATAAATGTTAATATTTCCTAACTGATAAAGTGGCATTCATAGCTAGTGAAGCAATGTATTATTCTATTATTTTTCTGTTATCATAAATTCATTAGCAAGTTGCATATAGAAGCTGAATTTGTTGTTGGTGCAAATTGAAAATTTACAAGATTTTGTCTCTGTCCAGGTTAGTTCTATTTGTTTTGGGTGATGTTTACAGGTTTCATCTGTCATTGCAGTAAAATACTTTTAATGATAATCATAATAAGCATTGTGATGACAAAGCTGGTATTATTAGATCACATAAACACATGCATTTTGATGATGTACCTCTTTGTTAACCTAATAACCCAGCATGCCTCCTCTGATGTTCAGTATGTCAAGGCTTTGACCTGTTTTTGATTATGTCAGACATGCAACGCTCTTTTAACAGTTTGTGTTTATTTTTTTTCCCCCCTCCTTCATGAAGATAAATTTAGAAACACCGTATTGTTCAATAAAACAGAGCACAAAGAAACCCTAAAAATAAAAGGAGTAGAGGTCAAGAGTGCATCACACAAACACACACTGAAAAACCTTTTATCCTGTTTTTAGACGACACATGAAAAAATGCCAAAACTGATTAGGCAGCTCAGTACGACAGTGAACCTCTGTGACGGTACCAACCATGTCTCACTGAAGCGTAGTCACAATTTAATTCTAAAAGGTAAAAAGTCGGAATCGTAAATATTGGGATGTGTCAGAGCTGAAATTAAAGACATGATGCACTGCTCAAGAACCGAAGGAAGTTTTTCATGCTGATATTTTTTTACTCAAGTGGATGAAACAAAGGTTGATATTTTTTGCCACTTTTGTTTTCCAATCAATACTTAATATCAGGATGGAGATGAACGACGGGAAGTGGGATGGACTCATGGGAGTTGTTTTTGCCACCACTGACAATGAAAATCCATCTGGAATGGCTCTGGAACTATAATGATACTGTATGGACAAAAGTATTGGGACACCAAATTCAGGTGTTTGACTGTAACCAAGGGTCTGAATAATGAAATGTTAAAGATACTTCATAATATGTTCTTATATTGCAGTAATCATTGCAATAAACATGTTTGATTAATATTTAGAGTTAGTTTTGTTTATGCCTCAGAGTTTGTTTTGACTTGAATGTTATACCTCTATACTTCTGAAATTTTTGACATATTTGACATTTTTACTATAAACAGTCATTTCAAACCGCTGGAAACCAACATTTCATATCAAAGTGAATATTCATTATTTTATCATCTGCATTTTTCAGCAGGAAGAAAATACATTCCTATATTTAATGTACTGACCATGTAAATGTTCAGAAACATAAATAAAGAGGTTGAAAACTAAAGGAAGAGAGATTTTTCAACAAATATATTATTAACTAATATAAAATCGAGCATCTGCATCCACTGTCATTTGATTTTTACCAGACAATAACTGACAGAAACTTTTATTATCATGATATTTCAAATCAACAGGAATGTAAAGTCCTACAAGCTATAGGTGTCACGTGTACCAGTGCTTTTGTCCATATAATGCATGTTTACAGACAAGGTGGTGTATTAAAATTTTATTCATATATGCTTAGAGACACATTTTCATTCTAATGAAATAAGAAACATTGAAAATCAGTGTTGGACATGACCTTGAAATTAAAATGACAGTTTTCTCTGGATTAGAACATTGTCTGAAATAGTTCAATCTTACATATTACAGCTTCAAATAGGCTCTAATATCCACTTGTCACTGTGCAAATACGAAACCCTAATATTAAGGTGTTGGATATGAAATGCATTTGCAAAACTGGCAACAAAGCTCCAATATGAAGCTGAAGCAAAGAGGACGTAACCTGCGGGGAAAATGATATTTTACTGCCATTTTACTGCTACGTCGAAGAATGAAGAATATTGTCTGTAAGATATGATTCATTTCACAAAGTCATATTATATAGTGAGTGGAGACAATGAAAGCTCTGGTTTGAAGAGATATTGTGATTCATGACTTTACTGAGGTGGCTTCAGGGGAAATAAATATGAGTTTACTGTTGTAAATTATTCTTCATTTTGCCGAGACCTTCTGGGTCAGAGTCAAAGAGCTCATAAGGTCAGGTCATATTTTCAGAGCTAAACTCTGACTCTATATCTTTAGGCAAACACACAAAAAAACAGAGGTGTTCCTGATATTGTGGCTATTCTCTGACTTACTGTCTCTACAATTGATTGTGAATCCAAAGACAAGCTGCCTCATTACCACTCAGAGAATTACATTTCACGGTGAAGAGCCAGACTAAATAACTACCTCAATACAGCCAGATTCAGAAGAGCCCCCACTCATGGCGGAGAATGCAACAATTCACACATCTCCCTCAGCTTACACTGCAAAAAAGCCACCTCGTAGCTCCCCCTCATCACTAATTTCCCTGGGGCATTTACTGTATGTATGAGGAAGTTTTTAGAGATGGAAACAAACTACCCACACACACACACACACACACACACACACACGCACACACACAAATACACACAACACACTACACTCATCCAAACACTTATGCAGACTGCCATCATTTGCTACCTTCAGAATGTCTGTGATAAAAGCCTGGCCTTTCCTACCATTTGGTATTCCCAGCTGCGAGCCTCAGTTTGTCATATTGGTTATGATGGCGAGTCACTCGAGGTGCTCTCTGTGCTTGCTCTCTTTACGAAGGACAGGCGACATTTAAAATCAGTGCATAAACCTGTCATTCTTTCTCCAGTCCCGCTCTTGGTAGGCAGATGTATTATTTGTGGCACATTTTGCAGCCTAGGACTTGGGTGGTCCTCCATATTTTGTCCTGTTAGACTGCATATGGCACTCTAATCAGCTAAAGGGCTACGTGATTTACATTCACTGTCAGTTCTGCCTGTATCACCAAGGTCACTTTGCACCTTAATCCGACAGATACTCTGTCCAGTCTTTCTTATGAGGCTCAGGCTGTTAACATTAAGGACTCTTCTGTTTTACCCTTGTGCCCTGAGAGGAAAAAAGGCCTCCATATTGCTTACGTTCTCTAAAAACATTATACACATATTAAGCATGCATTAAGCTAGGGAGTCAGCCTGTATGCTTTACTTCCTTTCATTTTTTATTTGTCAGGGACAGTTCAGTCAGCATTTACATAAAGGGATTCATGCTATTGCTGATTGTAACTTCTGTCCTTGGTTAGGCATTTAAATGTAAACACTTACAGTGATAAAAACTATAATACACCTGTAAAAGTATAAGGAATCACATAAATGCATGGAATCAGCTGCAGAAAGACTGGAAACTGACTTAATTTCATTGAGCGCTTTTAAGTCCAGAGTTCTTGAGGTTAAATAAAGATTAAATTAAAAAAGAAATTAAAATAAAAACACATAGTACACTTAACAAAAATGCCTACAGTTCTGGTTTGCTTTCATCCCACCTTCAGCCGTCATTATAGAAGATTTTACAAGTGTAGTTAATTTGATTTCAGTTGGCAATGTGTCCAGAGTTCACAACCTCTATGGTGAAAAGTGATTGTCCAAATTCTGAAGTGACATTTCTTGCAGAACGCATATATTTTGAACAGAAAATGTACAATTCAAATAGTTGGTAATCAGACTACAGTTACATTCATACAATGTTCTTAATGTAATGTACTTAATCGGATTACCTGTGTAAGTCTGCCTCATTTGCTATCACTAATTTACCATAACCCAATAAAACAAAAGCAAATAGTAGACCACAGGAGGATGGAGAGGAGGAATAAGGATACATGTTTAACTTGCATGTTAGTTATTTTCAAGCTTTTTCTTTCTTTTTTTTTTTTTACATGTGGAAGAGTTTTAAAGACTTAGATCTATTTTTGCACTGACTTCCAAATAATTTTTTTCATCTGCATCTTACCATTTAAGTAAATTATCACTATTTATTATTTTATATTCCGCATTTCTCAGCGTATATTAAATTATATTCATATTTTTAATGTACTGACCATGTAGATATTCATAAAACATTTGTATGTTTATTATATCAAAGCAGAAAACTGAAACAAGAGTGATTTTTCAGTGAAATATTAACTGAAAACAAAAGGACCATCTACAACCTCTTCCATTTGTCAATCTACATGGGTTTCATTGGTGAATCAATGTTGCAGAACTTAATAGTGTTTCCACATTCACTACGGAGCCTCTGAACATCCAAATGGGCCATATCGGATGCTATTTAACCTGAAGTATTTTAATGTATTGACACTGATAATAGAGTTACAGAACATTTCAGATCGGTAGATGCTTTTGGTTGTGGTGACTGTTTAGGTCTTTGAGGGTTATCGAGGACTTGCTACAAGCCAAAAAAAAAAAACGCACTTCATGAGTTAAACATATTCAACTATGGAGCAACACTGTATTATTTTCATCTTTGTTTACTGATTCAGTTAATTCTAAATTGACACTGTGGAAAGTAAAAGGTCAAGGAAAAACTGTTCCTCGTCCTTTTTGCCACACAAAACCTTTCGTTTACATACAGTTCTCCATAGTGTGTCCATTTGACTCAGTATTCTTTGAACACTACATTCATTCACACAGATACATGCAGTAACAATGTAAGATAACACTTGAAGCAGCCTACTGGATTTAATATAAGTTACTGAGTTTCAGGAAGAAGCTACAAAGTGCATGAATCTGTAATCCCTCGAGAAATACACCTGACTTGGATTTATCTGGAAAGGCTCTTAAAATAAATGCAGTTCAAGAAAAATATAACATAACGTGCTGCGCACTAACACCACTCAGCCAGAATGGAGCTATTTTCAATAGGTGTATGCTCCATGGCAAGATGCACCTACAGTATAAATTTGGTGCAGATATGTCATTGCATTCTTCAGATAATGTCATTACGTTGTTGAATGTACAGACAGACAAACGGACGGACGGACGGACAGACAGATGACCAAACGATTACAATACCCCTCGGCCGAGTGGTAATAAAAACTAAAATGAGTTTTTAACCCATAAAGATCCAAACAGCCGCCGGTGACCAAAACCATTTACTGATGTAAATTGTTTAATAACTGTTGGCCCACTAATCCTATCAATCCATGTAAATAACTGGTGTAAAATACAGTTTGATGGTCATCAGATATGACCTATTTGGAAATTCAGAGGCTTCGTAGTGATTCTCCAATGAAACCCATGTAGATTAATGAATGACAGTGGATGGACACGCTTGTTTTTAATCGTCCTTTAACCTCCTAGGACCCACTGTCCATGTATGAGGACAAGAAATTCACAGCTTTATACAAAAAAAAGAAAAAAAAGAAACAACTGTCCACTACAAATGACATTCCATAAAAAATTTTAAGAATGCACCTGAAAAAACTGTTGCATCATGATGTTTCCAATATAAGCAATTATTTAATTAATAAAAGCCAAAACTCCTGTGGGGCTCCCAGGTCTTAGGAGGTTAATGATCTATTTTGTTGAAAAAGTCACTTTCTCCTAATTTTTCCCTCTTTTTTATAAAATATCCTTTGGATTTCCTCTGAGCTTTTCTAAACATCTAGATGATCAGTAAACAGGGAAAAATATATGATTTACACTGAAAAATGCTAAATACAGAGGTTAATATTATAATAAATGGAGAAAAAAATCACGTAAGAAAGGTGAAATAAAGAGAACAATTCATTTGGGAACTGCCACAAACGTAAGCACTGGGTCTTTATGGGTTAAATCAAAGTAAACCGAATCTTTTGGGGTGTGATAATGCAACCCATGTACTGGCTTCATCCTTCATATTCTCAGAGCCTGATCCTATGAAGATGTGAGATGACATGTTTCCCATTTTTTAACGTAACATATAATAATTCCCACATGAAATTATTGTTACCAACTGAGCTGCGTTTGTTTCTTAGAGTCATAACAGCTTTAAATTACACATTTGGCCAAGAAATTCTGGCAACAAGATGGAATGTGAGTGTTACAAAATGTTCCTCATCCCACCCTTGACTGAACATGAAGTTAAAAGCCATTTGGGCCCTTCTAGATGGTAAAAACAGTCTGCTTCTTGCTGTGTCTTCGCTGTGGAAATCTTTCATGGTGTGAAAACATATCACAATAACAAATTAACAATACGAAGATGAGATTTTACCACGTTGCAGCCCACAAGGCAGATGTTCAACCCCTGGGGGCAATGCTTAACAAGAATGAATGGTCATTTTGCAGGTGGTTAGCAGGCTAAACAACCGTAGCAGAAAATTAGCATCACTTAGTTTTACAGTACATTACCCATGAGCATGCAAATCCAGATGCAATTAATATATCTGGTCTAAGTTTGGACCTTCAGTGTACTCTTAGAATAGACGAATAAATGATTCTCTTTGTAAGGTGCAGTTATTTGGGCTTGAATTGCTAACAGTCACAGTTCTCAAGGTATTGCTGAATGTATCATAGCACAGAGAAGAGCGGAGGAATATCCATCATACTGCCGTTTCCCAACTATGAGAACCAAAGTACAAAAAGCTGCTGTCACATCAGCTGTCCAGAAGAAGAAGGAGCACACTACACAAAAGCCGCTTCCCTAATTCATTTTGGATGTTAGGCGCTGATAACAAAAACAATTACCGCAGCAACATGCAGCGATTTCACCAAGTGTTCAAGTGTTACAAGAGCCCAAATAATAAAGCAGCAGACCAAGACTGCCATCACAGATTAAAGCGTACATAGATGAGAAAGCCCCTGAGTGAACAGGACTGGCCAATCAACCTGAGTGGACATGGTACACTGATGACGAGTGAGAGCCTTACAGGTAGTGAAAGAAAGTCGCTCACTCAAGTCCAATGTGTAAAGTCAAAATGACAACGGGTCATGTAACCGGGATTCAGCAACACAAAAGAAAAAAAGACCAAACGGTACAATTGTAGTAAAAAAAGACAGATAAAATGTCCCAGTGGAAGAAGGGCACACACAAAAATACCTTGAGCTTTGCTGCTTTGCGGTGCTTCCCATCACAGCTTAGCATTAAAGCTGCGCCAGCACATGATTAAATTATCATATGTGCTGGGCTTCTGCAAGATCACGGAGGGTGGTGATACCATAATAAAAAGCAAAAAAAAGGAAAACAGGATGTGGGGAAGTGGGAAAATAGAGACATATGAAGAAGTAGAGGAGCTTCTGTACTATAGTGTATAGAGACGGAAAAATAGGCCAAGGCTAATCCCCAACTTTACAGCTCAGCATATGATTACGGGGTGCTAGAGTAATTGCGTAACCAAGTAAAATACAATTAAGTCATAAAAACAATATTTTTCTGATTTGACCTTGCATTCTGTTCTTGATCCTAAATGTAAAGCCTGAAGCTTAAGTGATCTTTGAAACACATCAGATGAAAACAGATTGTTTTTTTTTCCCTTGCATATTTTGTTCTCTTTCTTCTTCTTCTGTTTTTTGGGGGAATTAACTCTGACCTGCATATTTCTCTACCAAACTTCAGTATAAGTGATTGCAAAACATGTTGATTTCCTGTGACCTACTAAAAAATAAACAAAGCTTTAGAAAACCATTAAGCTCAAAGTACATCTTCTGGGAGCGGAGGGATATTCTTCATGACTTTGTTTATTTTCAGCAATATGTTAGAATGAGCTGTCGGCATACTGAGGGGTTGTTCCAGTTAGATAAAAAAGAAAATGCACCACATGAATTCTTAGAGTCAGCTGTGATAAAACATTTGGCAGGTGTTGCTTTAATGCTTCTGGGAGAGTCGCAGCTGGGCCTAATCTGGTCTTGATAACAACTGGAGGTTTCCATTCCTTCCTTTAGTTTTTGTTACTATACATCCAACGCTCCTTTTCTACACAGTCACCGGGGAAATGTGGTCATAAAAACACTTGATTCTGCTGAAGTCTTTTGCTTTGGTACAACTTCAGAAAGTACTTGCACAAAGAATGAAGGCTGTCCCACGTTACTTACAATCAAATTGATTTGCAGTCATCGCATGTAACATTTCTGCATCAAAATATCCGAATGTGTTTGCCTTGAAGAAGGTCTGTCACTGAAAACTTACACAAAAGACTTGCCTTGTTTTGTTTTGCTACACTGAAGTATCTAAAAATGACAGATACCCTGTTGACTTGTTTGTGTAATTTATATTGAATGCTTCTTAAATGTTTCCAACGTTGCTCAGATTCTGAAAAAAAACCTTACATTTATTAAACAATAGCCTGTCAATGCTAATGTTACTTGTGACTCTGTCATTAGATTGGAATGACAAAATACAAATAACACAAAAAATGCAAAAGTGACTTCCTGTTTCCGTGTCACATGGTTTTTCCACTGCTCTACCCCTTTAGGAGACTAGGTCTTGTCAAATCTAACTAATAATTATGATAAAACAATGTTAGATACTTGTAAAACATTTCTTATATTTTATTTGTTCATTCTTCCATCTTCTGAACTCGCTTTATCCTCACTAGGGTTGCACAGGGTTCAGAATCAGAATCAGAATCAGAATGCCCTTTATTGTCATTATACTGGTGTACAATGAGATTGGAGAGCTACTCCTTTCCAGTGCAATGTACATATAAAATACGCATAAAAAGAAAAAAAGAAAAGAAAATAAAGAAAGATAAAATAAATATATATGTCTATATTTGAAATGTAAGTGTAAATACATCCCAGCCACCTATGGGCAAAGTTCATCGCAGGGCTGACATATAGAGACGAACAACCAATCACTGTCACATTCACACCTATGGGCAGTTTTTTAGGTTAACCAATTAACCTATCAGTGCATCTCTTTGGATGGTGAGAAGAAGCTGGAGTACCAGGAGAGAACCCATGCAAACACAGGGAGAACATGCAAACTCATATTTTACTTAGTTTTTAGTTTATTATTTCTAATCTAGTTTCATGTATTCACCCAACACTCTAAACCCTTATGACTATTACCACTTAACAGACAGGAACAAAGAGATTCTAACATAGTTTTATTCCAATAACAGCTGTTCTGCGGCTAACTAGCATAGTTCAGCCAGGTTGTACCCGGTAGCAGGGGCAGGTGCGGTTCTGTTTGTGTTCCCATGGTAATGCAACCCGATGCTTGTAGCAACATACACATTCTATACACACACACATAACCAGAAGAACACCAGCTAAAAGCTCAACAAAAACAAAGGTCAGACAACAGAGCACTTAAATGGGCAAATATCTAAAACACTAACAGTCTGAGACCTGCGTATGTCATGAATGATGTCATTAAACAACAGACCAATGCAACAAACTTTGCACTACTAAGTTAAAACTCACTGAATGAGCTAAAAGACCAACAATAAAGGATGAGTTTTAAAGGGATGATTATGAAGTTTGTCTTACCGTTGCTGTGTTCTGATCATAACTTAGCTTTATATGAATTAAATATCTGCTATTGGCTAATCCATTGTTTTGTGTTACATTTAAATGATTATGACTGGCCCAGGTTAAACAGGATAATTTTAAGTTTTGCTCATGTATCGTTGAGAGCCAATCATATCAGTTCCCTGATGTCACGGCGTGTTTTAGTAATCTAGTTTACAATGGTAATTTAATTTACAACGGTTGGTCTTGTGGTATAGCAGAGTGGATTTCTTAGCTGTGATGGGAGATATTAATGACATTTTTGGTGAGTTTGGGGAATTTTACCATTAATTTTGACTATAGAAAGAGATATTAATATTCATATGTGCTTAGTTACATGACTGACGAAAGACCTGCCATCAATGGTCTTCGCCTGTAGCAACACCTCTCACAAAAAACATATCTGTGCAGAGTTAAATTTTGTCATTCATAAAGTACAGAATTGTGTTTGGTTGCACGCAAAGAAGAAGGATATACGGAATCTTATAAAAACAGAGACATAGTTACACAGAAATCAATAATAAAAAAAGACCTTGGGTTTAATTACAGTCAGGTTAATCCAGTAGAGATATTTAATCCAATCAAAACCAACTTTATATATAGAGCACTTTACAACAACCACCGAATAATCAACATTATAAAATACCTACAAGTCATAAAATACTCATCCACTTCAACAATTTAACACGGGGCATAGTTACACCTACAGACTGGAGTCTTGCATCTTCTGTCTAAACATCTTTGACAGGAAATGTTCACTGCATCATCTTTGTAAAAACATCTTTGACGTCATTAATGCAATTTGAGTAAAACTTTCATATATGACCTTTTCTGTAAAGGTGATTTCTGCCTAGATTTTCCTCAGCCATTGTGGTAAAAACTCCCATGATCCCATACTCCTTCGCACCCTCATCTACTATGCTCGATCAGCGCTTTGGAAAAACAATGAACAATTACAACAGCCAGAAACTCATACATTATGATTATTGTGTAGAGACAAAGTTGAAACAATGTGAATTCATCCTTTAAGCCTGTTCTCTCCTTTGTCTTCAGCCTCTAATACTTCTGAGATTGCACACTGGCTCATAAGGAATTAAAAAGTGGTAAAGTGTAGTTTGAAACTAGGGATAGAGTATGGAGGCTTACATTAGTTTCGATATGATCTCGACCCAGTTGATTGGCTGGAAGTGTGTGGCTGCATGTTGCACTAATTGAAGATGGTGGAGTGAATTCTGGCGGAGAGTGGAGTAGAGGGAGTTCATGTAATCTAGACAAGAAGAGATGAAAGCAAGGATAGCTTTCTAGAGGTCAGTGAGAGATAATAAAGGAGAAAGTGAAAGAGTGGACCACCCTATTCACTTGATCATTAAAGCAGAGATTGGAATGGGTGTCCCGGCAGCTCACATCACTAAATCATTTACAAAGAAAGCAGCATCTTCAGGTTCGCATCCAGACTGAGATTGTTGTTTCAGGTCTTTTCACTTTGTACCACTGTCCGTTGAGTCTTTTACTTCCAGCTGTAAACTAAAGCTAAATAATACCAAACACATCAGTGTAACATTCTTTTGTTAGTTTTGTAATAATGATTTAATGATTATCAGATATTGGGCTGATGTCATTTATTGATTTCAATTAATATTAAACAATTAAGTATTACACTGATATCCTTACTGTTGGAGAAATATAATGTTAGACTATTCTCATCCTAAGGCTGTGTGTCTCACATGAACTGTACGTTAGGAACATCTCTGTTTAAGGCTACCTGTTGGACTACAAGCTGTTCGGCAAGGCTAGGACGACACCCTAACAACCATGGTGTCATCTTGTCTCGGAGTTATCTACGGTTTCTCCGGCCTGGAAGGCGCCTACGTTGGCTGTGTCCCTGGAAGGAGTCTAAACATCACCCTTCTGCTGTATGGAGGGTGCTCGCCCTCCATGACAGTAAAGGAGGGGTATGAACTCTGACATACATCATGTTGTTGTGAGATGCGAGACTGATTGTATAACCTATAATAACCTGAGCTCTCGAATGGCTGTCAGTCAACTGCTGTGGCTCTTTCCTGTATGTACTTGACTCCTTGCTGCAAGTAAAAGCCTTTGGTTCCAGAATCCAACAACTCTGCCTCGTCTCTCTGAACTTTCCTAACACTTATTTTACCAACAAGTTAGTGATTTAAACATGTCTCCTATACTAAAACTAGAGTTCAAAGTTCTAACAGGAATTTATTTCTATTTAGCCTTTCGTTTGTGTGTTTGGTTTTTGATTTCAATTTAGTCACTAAATAATTATATTTTTTATTTGACTGGATTACAATCAGTTTCTTTAAGGTGTTTTATTTTTAGATTTTGATTTTTAGGTATTATAACATTATAGTATGTGATTTACAAAAAATATTGTCAATTTAGGTGCCATTCTGTGCAATTTTATCAAAAGATGCTGTAATAGATTTTTAAACTATAACCATAAAGTTGGAAGAAAATATTTTTACCTCTTCTCATTAAATTATTGTGACAATGCGATTTATTGTTGATACATTTATGCCATGTATACACATAGCTGGTTATCTGGAAAACTGACATTTTCTCAGGCGTTTTTGCATTACATCCACATGAAAACTCCAGTTTAGGTCACTGAAGATGATTATTTCTGAAAACTCCAGCCAGAGTATGGATTTTGGAAAACCCTGTTTTTGAGCTTGCATGTGTACAGGACAAAAAGTGGGTCAATGTCATGTGTGTGACCTTTGTTTATTCTAACCTTAACCCCACGATCGTCCTCTACAGCGTATTTATGCAGTTTTGTGTAGATGAAAACTTTTTAAAAAACAAAATGGTGTGTAGCCCTGCGATGAACTGGCGACTTGTCCAGGGTGTACCCC
>JAPQRQ010000007.1:12219096-12236127 GCA_037367365.1 Apogon talboti | reverse complement strand
CTCCCTCTCTCTCTCCCCCATTACCTCCTCCTCCTCCTCTTCCTCCCCCTTTGTCGGTTAACATGCATTATATGAGGCTATATGTCATTGGGCACATGCTGCATGTAAAGCAACGTCCAGCTGAAATGATATTTCTGGGTTCCGATACCATCACTCACTGATGCTTAAATTATTGAAATCTTCCCGAAACAGCCCACCCTTTGCAGAAGTACATGCAACACCCCTTAAAAAATCATCAGAAATTGGGTCAGCATCATACACAAACACTCACTTTGTGAAAATCACCATTGCATTGTTTATGTGTTGCAGCTCAGGTTATACAGAGGCAAAAAAAAAAATGAGGGACTTTATATTATTTTAATGCATCTATGGGGATTTTAGAGTGCGGTGTAATTAATGGTTATAGCCTACATTAGTCATTAAAACAGGTGGTTTCTGTGCATGTGCAAAAAAAAAAAGAAAAACCTAACATCACTATCTTGTGGTATTACATTATGTTTTTTGTTTCATCTGTTCAGACTTTTAAGCAGCAAAGTCAGAGGCCACAAGCCTGCACTTAATTATGGGACTTCATCCAGAGTAAGGTTAGCAGGGAGTCATTCACCCTCAAGCCAAGTTTCCCCTCTCCTCCCTGTTTTTTGCATGTACATTTCAACATAGTCCCTCCTCTGCACATCAGATATTCATGTTTTTACCACACCTCTCATTCGATGCAATGCACAGTCATCTGTAGCTCTTTGCAGCCTTTTTTCCCTACCATCTCGAGGTGCACGCTACACGGCTCATAACGCGATGGCTCCCTGGACTCATGAGTGTGACCACAAGTAAATGACTTTTCTCAGCCAGTTTCTTCATCTGTTGAGACATACGGAGGAGCAGAGAGCTGCTTTTCACAATGAATGCCTGGGTGGTGGAAGGAAAGCAAACTCAGATTTATTGTCCAGCAGGGAATGTGTCTGGAAGAGCAGATTTTGAGTGAGAAGGTGTTATCTCTTCCTCTGGGTTACAGATGGATGTGCTGTTTGTTTGTGAACCAGCTACTTCTGAAGTGGCACGATTAGAAGATCTGTCTGTAATTGCCTTTTTGGGGGTTTTGCATGCAGTCAAATAACCCGTGTAGAGAAGATACAGGCAGATTGTTGCAGGGATTAGCATTTCTATATTATTCCTCGAGGCACAGTAAGGCATGATGCAGTAAAATGCACAGTATCTCAAGTGATTACAAAATAAATGAGGGTAATGTCTTCTAGAGTGTGAAGGGGAAGCACTGTTTTTTTTTTCCTTTTTTTTTTTGCAGGAAGCAAATAGTCCGCCCATAAATTAATGTTAATGCTTACAACATGTTTTGGAAATGACTCAATATGCTAAATAATAGGATTACTCTCCACTGATGTTTCATGTTTGCAGCTTATAAGGCGGCGAGCGTACACTGCCCTGGTTGTACAGAGAAGCTTGTTTTGGAGATGTCAGTATGTACCGAGGTCCACCACACAGCTCAAGTGGATGGGCGACAAAGGCATAACGCCACTGTATGATGATGATTATGATAATAGTTGACAGGAGGTAATCACAAGAGCCCTATAAGTACAGTGGGGCCTCAGCTATGATCATGTCAGTCATGGCCGAAAAGCTTTGAGGGAAAATTTAAAGCTTTGCTCTGCTTGGGGGGAAAAAAAAATACTGATGAGAAGTGGAACAAAGCAGGTCAATAAGAAGGCCATGCCGGGTTAATGCAGACAAGGGGAAATTCAGACACATTTACTCCACTTATCCAACACAGGCAAACATAATTTGCGGGATGAAGTGTAGAAATTGAATATTTTAAGGTTGTAGAGTGCTTGTGCGTCCCAGCTACTTCGCTCTACATTCCAAGAATTGTAGATAGTTCATTCATTTTTTTTTCCTAGTGGGCTTCTATCATTCCCTCATTTCCATCCAGCCTAGAAGTAAGATGAATCTCCTGGCTTATGTTCACATAGGAATATGTTTACCTTGAGACGCCCACTGATATTTCTGATCTTGTTACTGAGCCCATTCCTGTACAAACCTGCCATGTCTATAATTTGTGAAAAAAAAAAAAAAACCTCACAAATAACCCACATTACTGTACTTTGGCAGCAGCAGAGAACTCCTGACAAGAAAGATCTCATGTGAATGCACATCTTAGTAATTTAGGGACTAAAACAGCTTGCCAAAACTACATAAAACATTTTCAACAAGTACATTAAAAGTAGAACAAATCACTGACTATTGTTTCATGAAAGACTGCTGGAGCTCGCACCAAAGCTGTGCAGCAACCCGGTTCAGTATTTCATGCTACATTGTCGCGGAGAAAGGATTTGTTATTTTAAGCAAGTTCTTTCATTTAGATGATTAAAAGAGCGTTTTTGGTGTTTGAAAAGAGAAACGAAAAGTTTTGCAAATGAAACAATAACGGTTCTTTTTACAGTCCCCCACTATTACTTACTTTAAGTATTTACCCAATAAATATCATTAGGTAAATTTCACTGGTTATGAAGCAGCAGAAACGCTGAGAAAAAGCAACCAAGTACAGAGTAGTTGTTATATAAATAAGTAGTTTTCAGGAAAGTAGGTAGCCAGTTCTTTGAAATACCACCTCTGTTACTGACAAAGTTACAACTGTAATAATAAAATATTTATGGGTAATAGTGGAGGATATTCTTAGGATTCCAGCCACAGCTCCTCTACATTCACCTAGTAGTTTATTTACACATCACATGCAATGAAATAAGAAATTTACACTGTGAGGAGAGGTTAGCAGCCAAAAAATGGCTTATGCAAATACTTCTCCTTAAAAGATAAAGAATCACAGGAAAAATCACAGAATTTAATCCAAGACTGGCATCAGTGGACTATAATACAAGAAATTAAAAATAAAAATGCAGGTGTCATAGATATTAAGTATGAGCTTGGAAAATATACAAGACACCATACAGTTTTAGATGTTAAAATAAGGATAAAAATATTGATTGAAATGGGGACATAGATCGTTATAAAACAAAAAGATTGCCCTTGATACGTCAGTGAATATTGATTAACCCATATCTGGACAGAAAATGAAAAGTGTTGTGTTTTGTGGAATTCTGAATAAAACTTGAAATTCTCAGCACTGTGAAGCTCATGAGTTAAATGAACTTTGAAACGCAGCTCTGGTAACTTGTCTACAGAGTAACTACCAAAAATGTACATAATTTACCATATGTTTAGTGGTTTACCATATGTTTACTGGTATGTACACTGGTGGATTGTTACTGGAAAGATTATGTTTATCCTCTGACAACACCTCTACAGTATCCTACAGAGGTTTACCTTTTGTTTCCTGTAATCTCTATACTATAAAAGGAAACCGTACACACCAAATCATGTTATAACATAACATTTGTCAGACTGGCTCCATCATATGCAACTCTGAGCTTGTTTCATGGTGGTTTATACATTTACACTGATTCCAAAATGCATCTTAATTAGCTCCTTTCAGACTTTGAAGCCTGAATGTTCATAGTACAGTGCATATTATTATATAAAACTTTGGTTCTCATTCTGATTATAGATGTTCTTTTCCAAAAGATGAATCTTTAATTAACTGGAAGAATATATTTTGACGTACCCGTGGTCCTTGAGGGTTTACTGTGACCTTCAAGGTTGACAAATTAAATCTCTAAAATGTCAGACTCTTTAAGGTCCCAAAGTTTCATATAAGGACTTGATATATCAGGATAGGCAGAATGTCTTTAGCTCCTGGGAAACTCCTGAAATGTCAAATGTTGTATTACACACATAAGACCTGAAATGGTGTGAAATAAATATAAATGCAGCATTTGAGTATTTGAAACCTTGTAAAATGTTGTCCATCGCAGACTCACCCGGTTGTGCATTCATTTGCTCAGCAGGCTCTGAAAAGGCATTAAAGTATAAAATATAGGACTTTTGATTGAAGTTGGCACAGACACTTAGAAGCATTTTAGGGGTGTTCTAGATAAATAAAATGAGAGGTCAAATTTTGTTCTGGGCTGAGACAAGTTGAGAGACACTGTTTGATGGTTCTTGGCAAAGACGTGGGGGCAAATTTTGTGATTCAAGGTGAACCGTACAAATTGCTGTGTGTTGAGGCAGTGGCATTTTTAAGGCTGCAGAATAAAAAAAAAAAAAAAAGATGCAGAGGGGATGCAAACCCTACGCATGGACAGACAGCCCATCTCTAATCAATGTTAAAGCTCCACAGTCATTGCACACAAACGCACACCTTCACCTTCACTGTTGTTTTAACAGACCTCTCCAATAAACTGTTAAAACCTTAGGTTGACCCGTATGAGAGGGGAGCATAGAGATTCACACTGTGAGGAAATGATGCATGTTCAGCTGTTCATTCATTAAAGTACGTGCAGGTTTTTCCCCGTGGTTTTCAGACAGCTTAGGTACTATTCCAGTATTTTGTGGAGGACTTATGCTGTTTTTCCACTCCTGGTGTCAGCTCGTCTCATTTTTGCACCTGCATGTTGCATTCCCACTGACAAGACTTGTACTCCTTCGGTGTGGTGGTTGTCATAGCGATGAAGCTTAAACAATTGTCACGTCATCTTGAGTGCGACTGCAGCTATGAGCGAGTCAACAATGGAGGGGAAAATCTGTATATCTTTAAATTATCATGTCTGAAATACGTTATATAAAGAACCAGCGCAGACGAGCATTCTCCAACCTTTTGTGCACCGCAGACCAGCTTCATGTAAGACATAATTTCATGGACGGGTGGGGGTGGGGGATATTGGAAATGGAAGCGGTGTTTTCATTGCTTTTGTGGTGATTTCTACTGGCAGGTTTGACTCAAACACTCAAATACCACCATCATTTGCAGTCTCCAGCAGTCGATCCTGGTCCAGCACAGACATGGTCGATGCACCAGGCATGTTGTTGATGCAATCCTTCGCATTTCATGGTTAATATGTGCTTGGGAAGTAACACTCAAACACTTTTAAAAGCACAGATGGGTGATCTTAGGTGACCCAGGCTCAGTCTCTTCCTAAATCCCTGCTAATATTTGAGACATGTCATTTTTGGTGAGACAGAACATAGCTAATTGTTGGGCTTAATTATGGAAATAGGTACATGTCAAGCATATCCTGAGGGAAAAGACATCTTTCAGAGTGTGACTGGCAGTAAAACCGAAATAAATAAATTATTTATACTTTCGCCACTAAATGACCACTGGTTTAGACTTCAAATCTGCGTATGAGCTGAATTATAAATTTGCTCCAATGTTTTGGGTGATTTCCTGCTCACACGATGACACCAGCAGTGCTGCTGCAGTGGTTCCAGATCCGCCAGTCTGTGATCCCGGTGACATTTTAACATCATGTTTAGTGTTGCTTTGGCTCGTTTGGAACCTTGGCAGAGGTGATACTGGAAATAGTATCTGATAGTTCCTGGTAGTTCCTGCTCTCACACAGTGGAAATGGGGAAAAAAAAAGCTGTGCAGAGCCAAGGCAAGTCTAGCAGAGACGTTAGTGGAAAATGACAATAGTTACATGGTTGGGGAGTCTGGAAGTCCTTCCATAAAAAATGTTATGTTTTTCAGTAAAAATTTCTCACTTTCGCCTTAGGACCATTGGACAAAAAAGTAAAAAAAATTTAAAAATTAAATAAAAAAGCACCAAAATCATCCAAAAGGCTGAAAAAAACCAAACTTGTTGGAGTCCATCAGCAATCAGCTCTGGGGAGAAAAAAATCATTTAGTTACCTCTGATTCTCTCTACATTTATTTGACAAGCTTCAAAATGATAGGAAAATCCATGATCTGAGCTGGACTGTGTGTATGATGGAGTCATCTTTGAAGGTGTTCACTGTAGGGTTGTAACGATGTCGTGGTGTTACGATTAACCACGATTTTAACCATCACGGTTAATTAATCGTCAAGGCTGTCAAAAACCGTCTCATGAAGTACAGTAGATTAAGAGAGGAACCAAAGACATGCCAATATGCGCTTCCTGCACAGAACGAAAGCAATGTTACACAAGCGCTGCATTCAACATTATATGGGTGAAAATGACAAAGAGGCAGGCTGGCCGTCTGTCTCTGTCCGCTTTTCAAGAATGCAGTTTATACTGTATCAACCTAGAAAGCGGTAAGCCGCAATTATTTCTCTGACGATAATCGCAGCACCAAAATCTCTAATGGTTACATCTCTAGTTCACCGTAAGGGAAGTGATCCAGGTGCATAAGCACAGAAAGACCAACAGATTAGTGATAATTAGGCTATCACTCTGGTTTTATAAATTTGAAATGAAAGTCATACGCTGCTTTAAATATCCAGTGAGGAGACTTTTGATGTATGAAGAGTAAATGCGCTCAGTGACTTTTCAGTATGTTCCTATTACATGCTTCAAAATAAAAGCCATGTTCTGAAATGAAAAGCATTCACTGATGCACTTGAGAGCAATTAACTTGAAACGGTTACGATAAATGTTGTTTGTACTACAGGTGACTTCTGGGTACTATGTTGTTTATTTTTAATCAAGGTGCAAGAATAACCAACGAGTTCCAAAAATTCTCTCAGATTCCCTGAATTCATGCACCAAGTGATATATCCTTTGGCGAGTTCTTAGACTCACACACACATCCTTCCTCTTGCCTAATTAAAAATGCATTCTAATTATCAAGAAATACTTGCAGATTCATCACTGTAGCCGATTCTTGTTTTGTCTCTATAAAATGTAAATGAGATAAAAAGCTATTATTCTGCCGTGACACATCACATTGAACCATCACAGTCACAGGTGCACTCTGTTGCAATTATAAACGTGATGCTTCAGGCGGTATCTACGCCAGACAAGTCAGGAAGATGATGATGCACCCAGCTGTTGCCCTGGTAACCCAGTGTTAGTTAAAGACATAGAGACTGATGACCCTGAGGGGCTTTGGCGGTGTCCTTTGGAGGGAGTAGTTTTAATTGTCTTAGGGTTGGTTTTAATGGACCTGAGGAAATGGAGTGTGTCCTTACTGTCCTGAGGATGTCACTGCTCTGAGACACTGTGGGGAACACTGACATAGAACCAGACAGTTTTAAAGGACGTTGTACTTTCTGCATTCATTGTGAGTAAGTGTCCTTGTTTGCTCATTTCTACAAGGGTCTGCACAGACCGTCGGGCTGAATCCCTTTAGACTGACATTTTAATGTCTGGAGCTTTCGGCCCCCTCGTGCTGTCTCAGCCTACTGTCTGTTTCTCAAGGTAGTGCAAAGGCAACGTATTTTACAGAGATTATTTTACTTCACTATTGCATTTCCATGCCCAAACGCGGTGTAGGTGTGATGATGTCGGTTGAAAGGTATCTTTGAAATGCACAAGGGGATTTTACAGTTCCAAATTATAGCATAAATCGTTACTCAAAAGAACAATGACGATTAGATTTTCAGCATTTGCTATAGGAACGCCGTTAGTCAAGGTTATAATGACTGACGAACCTAAATGCCACAGTAAACAGATGGAGCAGTGGGGGTAACAAAGGGAAAATGCCAAGATCAGACAACAGGGATGCAATGAAAACAAACATCAAAGATAATAAAGAGGCCTTAATTGCCATGTCACCACGCTGGATTCTCATTCCTGAGCTTACGAGACCTGACAGCAACAGCATGGCCACCTTAAGTCTTCAACCTTGACACAGCAGCTGTCTGGAGCGCCTGTCTGAGGATTTCAGGCTGCACACAGGGTCACAAGTAACCTTCAGTTCAGAGACAAATTGGGGCCAGGTCACTCAAAGATTAAAAAACATTAGCAGTTCTAAAAAAAATCAATACGAAAACAGGCAACCGCTGAGAGGATGCTAAAACAGAAGGGACGACGGGCTGTCTCTGCTTCAGTTAAAAGCCTTGGTGCAACATTTTCAACCAGCTTTTGCTCTACAAGCGGATAAAGTAACCATGTAAGCACTTGAAAGACAAATTATTTATAACTGAAATATCTTTTCAATCTCAGCCATGAAATATGATTATCGCCAACTAACTCAAAAGCAATAATAAGACTAATTCTATTTTTATGACATTTTTTGGACCCTGCAAGCACTTTTACCAAGAGACAAAGCCACGTTATTGCGTTTGATAGACTGAGAAAATGCACAGCAAGACACTATACTGCTCTTGTAATGTTTTACTGTACCAGCACTCGTTCATAAGGGCATATAAAAAGCTTTCAAAGATCTTACCGACACTGCGCCAAAGACATACAGCCTGTAGATGAACTAGGGCTGAACAGTTAAACAACATATATATGGCAAGTGCAATGTTTTGATAAAGATAACAAATGTGGTGTTGTAGAGACACATTAGCCTTCAAACCTAAAAATCACTTCAACATTTTTAGAATTTATCTCAGTTAAAATGAAATGCAAAATTAACGATCTTCACTAAAATTTTGACTTGCCTTTTTATCACAAGACCTGTCAAAATAATCATATTATGATTGTATTTTATTTTCTAAAGGATCCCCATTAGTTCTTACAGTAGGGCCAACCATTCTACCGAACAGGAAACAAAACGAGACAAGCAGAGCTGATATCTTTGGATTTCTGGAAATAACATCAATATATAGAGAGGGATACACAGTTCATACCTAAATAATTTCTTCAACCATAAGTGGTTAAATAATGTAAGTAGTGTAACTGACCAATGATTCTAGTGCACAGTGAACATTATATTAGTTAGCACCACAATAAAATGCATGTCGCTTATGTATTTAGCTTGAACTTTTTTCTTTTTTAAATCACATAAATAACATTTTCCTATCTGTCAGTATTTATAATTATCACGATAAATGTCAAATCTTACCATTCTAGTTTATAGACTGATTGAAAATTAAAGAGGCGAGATGATTTTTTTTAATGTAGAATGTTACATCAAAATATACATAAGTTAAACAATGAAATATCTGAATCTTTGGAAGTATTTTAGCTGACAATATAAATAAAAAATCTTGAGCACTGAATACAACTTGAATGTGATGGTTCACTGTTCAAGGGTAACGTGGCTTTATACAAATACAGTTTTTATATGAAAGGCATGTGCTCCTATCATTTGTTCCTTTTAGTATAAAATCTACTGTGAAGACGTATTTTGTTCATAAGCTGAGCCAGACTGGATGTCAATCTCTCTTCTACCCTCATCCATGACGGTCTGACATGCATCCCTTCCTCACTATCCCTCATCGAACAGTGAAGACAGACAATAGCAGCTCTGTTCCGAGTGAGCTGGATCTGTTTAAGCTCTAGCTAGACAGTAATCAAGGTCAAATAAGGCGAAATATTTGTATCACTGCTTTAACTTTTGTATCTGGAAAAACAGATACACTTTTTAGCAATGGAGATATCTTTACTCAATTTGGGCAAATATATCACAATATGAACTGATCGTGACAGTGAGCGCATTTACATGACCATAAAAATCTGATCAGATCTGATGCGTTTACATGCACTTCAGAAATGCGACAATCAAAAAACATTTCAGTCCATTATTAGATTTCTTTCTGAGCACATGCATACGTAGTAATGGTAAACTCAAAGGTTCCTATTATTGTCTTCCACTCATGTTTGACTATGTCCCTTCTGTTTTTTTTTTTTTGTTTTTTTTTAATACTTGCAGATGTAAAAGATTAAAATAAATCGGATTAACAGGTATAAATGCATGAATACATCAGAGTATTGGGGATAAAGGTGTGTTAATCCGATTTCCCATAATCAGATTACAGCAGTAATCTAATGAAGCATATCAGATTATACTGTGTATTTGATCACTTGAATAATCTCATAACTCCAGAAATCAGATAATGATGTGTTTTAGTGAACAACATGTAAACGGGCTCAGTGTTTGGCTTCTTTAACCTGTTCACTATCTTCCCCTCAAAGAGAGATGGTCAATTTGTGATTTGTCCTCATAGCATGATCTTAATAAATATGGTTGTTTTTAAGATGTTCTGTTGTCATACACCTACAGTAGAACCTCATAGTACAAGTGCACCGTAGTACAAGAAATTTGCAAGCTACAGCTCTTCTGAATTTTTGTCTTGAAATACAAGTGGACGTCTGCAATGGGAGCAGGTGCTCCTCCCAACAGGTGTGGCCTCTGCAGACTCACTCACATTTTGAAAAGTAGAACAAAGCAGATTTGTCTTGATAGGTTTTTAATGATAACCACATGACGTCATTCCAGAGAATAATCCTCTTCCTCCTCCCCGCTCCACTGTGTTCCTCGCGCACAGATCGTCTCATCTTTAAGGTAAATAAGTTAATAAAACCAATTTATTTGTTTTTATAATTGTCATTTTCTTTCTTTCTTTCTGTACTTTTTCTGTCTTAAAAACCTTTTAAAAAAGGAATTTTGGGTGGTTTTGGGCGCTGGGACAGATTAATTATATTTCATTTCAATGTGGAAAATTGATTTGTAAAATGGGTAAATTGCAAAACGACCCCGGTCATGGAACAAATTACAATTGTACTGTGAGGTTCTACTGAATTCAGCAACAAGTATCAATTATTCTTGAAGAATTAATAAAAAGAATGAAATATCATTCAGGCCTAACATGAACTGCATTTTACAAGACACCAAAACCCTCTCGAAAACAAGGTTTATCCTAATAAATAACTAAGAATTTCCAGTCAACCCTTCATGGAATTAAATCAGCCCTAATCAAAGACTGATGCCAAAGGGCAAGGACCTCAGTTCCTAAGTGAAGCCAAGGAAGGATCTCATGTAAGTGTAATACCGGTGATGGCCACTAGGTGGTGGCTCCAAAAAGCCCAGGCTGCCATAGACTTACAATGAATATCTCTCAAAAAGTATCATTTAACTAAGTTCTTCCAGGAGTAATTCTGGCCCCATTCATTTTATTCTGACTAATATAAGTGATGCATCTTTAAATTATTGCTACATTAATAAGATCTCATAGTGTATGTGATGTAAATATTTGAGGTTTTTGATTGACAGATGAGATAGACAGCTTGCTCAAAACCAAATCAAACTTTCTGGGCTTCTGTTCATTTTGTAAAATGTATTTTCCTTACAGACTGCTCCACTATCATGATTAAGTAGTTTCAACCATCAAATTACTTAGCTTAAATTTTGGATGAAGTTTACTGTTTTTCAATATCCATAAGCTAGCGTTTAGCATTAGCTCATCCATGACCCCTTTCAGATGGCTCCACCCCTTATAGTTGACAAATATGGTCAATTCTGCCTCTGAAAGTCAACATGATGATGCCAAAAATGTAAATTCTTGATATTTGGAAACCAATGAATGACATCTGTGTGCCTAAATCCACTTGTTATATACAGTCTATCACTGATGGTAATGAAATGCCTGTTTAATTGCCTTCTGGCTGCTCAATAGTGCATTTTAAGTGAGCAGTACTGGTGGCTAATAGGTAATAGAATATGCAACATCAGTATTATCATATGTTCCATCATAAAAACCATTACTGTCTCGAATCTCAGTCAGAAAACCAGCTGAAAAACACGAGTTTGTGATCAGGATAGATCCAGTCCTAATGTCACTGAGCTGAACAGTTAGACCTTGGCTTTGCCTCGATGCATATCCATGAACATCACAAACAGAACAGAGGACAACTTTGTCGGACTCTGACACCCACCTTGAGAGAGTTTGACTCGCTGCCAAGAATGTGAACACAGTTCTCGGTGAGGACAGGTTGACGTGCAGCAGAGACTCTGTCCTCTTGTACAGTGAAAGCTGCCACAGGTTACCATGGAGAACACAGCCTGTTCCACTTACACAATTATGCATATGTAAGGGCCAGGCAGCAACAGAATAATATCATGTATGATCTCAGTGGAATGATAATGAGATAATGGGGACATGTTTTGATAAGCTGAGACAGAAGCTCCTTTAGATTACACCATTGGAACATATACAGACATATTTATATTAATATACTGTGCAACCACGTAATAGGAGGATGATCATCCAGCTTCAGCAGGTTCTAGTACAATCCAATGCTTTTGCTATTTTCCTTTAAATTTCAGCTTTCTGCCATTGTGAATCATATCATCGCTGCCAAAAGTATTTGGATGTCACAAATAGTTTGTTTACTTTCAGATATTTCACATTTCTATTAAAATTCTGATGGCCTTATACAAAGTCAGCACCAAGTGGGATACAAAGTGAGTTATAATGTCTAGTTACTCTATTTTCTGGTTAACGACGCCCGTTCCTGCTGGCCATCTTCAAGTGATTGCTCCCATTTTCATTTTAGCGGACGTGAACCGGGAGCTACGAGTCACGAGTCAGCGTTCTGTGTTTAGTGTTCTGTGTCGAGGAACGGGCAGGGTTTTCAAAAAGTAAGTTTTCCAGGTTTCAATTATGGATGAGGTAAGACAGAAAAAAAAGGCAGGACACCCTTAGCGAATACAAACATCATGGATGCTTTTGTTGGGAGTTTTTACTGACCTTGAATGCATATGAAAACTGAGTGCATGAAAAATAAATAATTTGTAGCAAAGTGATGCATTGATTCAGAGGTTTGTGAATACAGTATGTATCGACCATTAACCTCCTAAGACCAAGGAGCTTTGGCTTTTTTAAATTAAATAATTGCTTATATGGGAAACATCATGATGCAACAGTTTTTTCAGATGCATTCCTAAAAATTTTTATGGAATGTCATTTGCGGTGGACAGTTGTTTTTGGGTTTTTTTGGGGGGGTTTTTGTATAAAGTTGTGAATTTCTTGTCCTCATATATGGACATGGGTCCTAGGAGGTTAAAGTCAGTTTTGTTCTGTTGTTTCATCAGTTTTCTCTTGGGCGGTGATGAGGGATGCATGAATGAGTCATGTGTAATTTTTTTAACTTGTGCTTTTTATGCTTGTGATGATCTGACTAGACTGAAATGTGTCACCTGAACCATTCATTCAATACAAGATCAGAGCAACAATACTGTTACAACTGATTTGTGTGTTTCATTGAGCCCTAAAGACATTTTAATTGTAATTTAAGGAGCCTTAATGTGCTGTCTAGAGATTATGCTGCACTGCCAAAGATAAAAATTTACTGCATTATATTCCATAATGTTTCCAAAATGCTTTATCATTCCGATCCCAGATGCACTCTGTGTTGTTCAGAAGAACTACAACAGTGATACGAGAACTGATACAAGAGACTGAGACGAGCTTTAAATTCACCGTGAGCTGTGCCCTGGGAATTGAAAGCTCTCTTCTGCTGTTTATTTTGAGACCAGACTGTGATCTCATCCGTTTACTCTATATCAGTGGTACCGAAATAAATGAAAGGCACCTTATAGAAGTTTTTTCTTTTATTTTCTTTCAGGAAAAACTGCACTCCACCATAATTTCTGAAATAGTCAGGGAAGCTTTAATACAAATTATATGTATGTATAATACAGATTTTCTTTTTGTATTGAAAATATTTACTCCTCAACATTTCCTAATATTTACCATTTTCTGGGTTAATTATTTAATATGTATATTTATTTCAAATGGTTCAAACAGTAGGAATATCCTTGACTTCACAGATGATTTTGCTTTGGATAATGTAAAACCTCTATCAGTACAAAACAGTCTGTTATCCAAGTCTAGACTGAAGTCAAGCGAATCTCAAAAAAACTGAACTGAACAAAAACAAAAATGCCTGACATTTTAAACCAGAGAAGTACTGGGCTTTGTCCATCTGGACCTTATCTGCTCTGGTCTCCTTTCCTGCTATAAACAGAGCAGTCACACTGGTTAGTTGTGTTCATCACAGTGTCTGCCAACCAGCAAACTCCACCAGTGTGATATACAAGCTGCACTAGCAGCCTAAGCTGCTTTGATCACCAGAGTCACTCTCACCATAGTGAGTCAGTGCGTGCAGCGGCCGCCCACACAGAACGATGCTCATCGCAGATACTCAGCCACACTTGCCACAGCTGGCCTGATGTAGCCACGGTCCAAGTAGCCAGCTGCACAGAGCTGCTGTTTTCTGAGATGTGCCATAGTTGTAGCCAGAGTTGCACTCACCCCTGCTGCGTTCAGCATCATTCTAGCCAGAGATGTGCTTACCTCAGCCACAATCAGTCATGCTCACTGGAGTGCTACACAGCCTGAGCAGCTGGCGCTGTTTGCTACATGAGACCAAGCAGCCATAGTTGGAGTCACATTTGCCAGAGGCATCCTCACAGCTGCCATCATTCACACTAAGTGGGATCCTACTGGCCACACAAAAAAACTCAGTAAACATCTCATCCTCAGAGACTCTCAGCAGGAGCTAAAGCTGATCACAGACCTGTTCAGAGACAGACTCACCTCATCACACAAGAGGCAAAGCTGATTATTATCTCGGGTGCAGGAACGTAACTCACATGGTGGAAAACCTATGAATTTATTTATCTGTATGTGCAGTATTCACATTCATGGATCAAATTTAAATACATGTCCCATCCATCCGTGTGGTATAATAAGAAGGTAATGAAAGTTGATGTGTCCCTATATCCATGGGATTCACATTTGCAGTGTAAGGTCTTTTTTGATGTACAGTATCTGCTCTTAAGATAAGATCAAACATTTTTTTCCAATTCTCATGTATTTCAGAGACGAGCGCCATCAGTAATATTCTGCTGTCATATGGGAAATGGGTGGCCTACGCCTAAGGCACACATGCCTATTTGACTCAATGACGATAAATTAAAATAGAAATTGCCTTTTTTAAATCCAGTCAAATTATAGTATTTGTTCAATATATGTACATTAATAATACAACCATATGACACCAAATCAGATTTCAGACGGGTGAACTGTGTCAGAATATGCTGATCCACATGTTTTCAACTCAATCTTTTGAATTTTTAAGTTAAAAAGCATTTCTGCAAGTACATAAAATATATAGCAAGTGTCATTTAAAACTTGAGAAAGTGAAGACCCTGCAGACTGTATTGCTTATTGCCAGTTTCCTTTAAATTCATTTAATACATGATTTCTCTTTTATTTAGGCTGCATTGCCTTCCATCGCAACTGCCAAGGGCTCAGGTGTGCAGATATTTAATAAGCACAATAAAGAAAAAGGATGAAAAAAAAATCATTCTTTAAATACTGTTAGGTTTTTGTGTAACACTTTATTCGTGTATCAGCCTTTTTCCTCTTAAACCCAACAGATCAGATGAAATTTATTTCCTGAAATGAAACCAGCTTATTGGTTTGGATTCATCATAAAGCTGCCTTATGGCTCCTGCTGTGATATTAAATATCCTTAAATCCTTCCTCCATATCCTTGTTTGGATAGGATAGGGAGACAAGAAAACATATTTAACACAATTTGAAGCTCAGAGGCAAAGACGCGCGTATAGAGCTTCAAGGTGAAGCACAGCGTGAATGTTTGATTTATGGTGTAAATTATGCTGCCGGGCTGGTCTACTGTATAAGCTGAACTCTCCTTTTCTTTGTATGGCTATTACCACAGAGCAAAATCCCGCATTCCAATTACAGTTGGACTATATAGCTGTCATTCACATTAGTAATGACTGGCTGAATCGTCACAGATTCTCCTCCCTGTCCATGAATACTCTGCTGGTCAGTGTAATCCATATCTACTGATCAAACACACTGCTAAGTGGAAGAAATTTAATTAGAGGAGAAAACAGTAGTGTTGTTACAGAAAGAACAGTTTGACATTTACATGGTAAATAAATAGGGCATAATGGGTACAAGACTTGAGGAATGCATATTCAGAATTGATCTTCTTCTCTTGACATGTACATAATAGTTATTATAGGTACCAATTCTGAAATGGGATTTAGACAGGAACCTTTCACTTAATTTTCAATTTCCAAGCGGCAACATGACAGTGCTTCTGGATGCAGCTGCATAGACCTTCTATGACCAGTCAAAGCAAAGATACAACAAGTGTTGAGCCATCTGGTAAATTAAACTCACTAATCCTGTCAGAAGTTTTGCAAATACATATTTCTTATCACCAAAGGCTTTTAGTGCAGCTGGTCTTCATTTAGAGAAAATATAGTGTCCAAAACACTTTCCACATCTTGGTTATTTAGAATACTACCTCAGTGGTTCTCCTCAGTGATGATATGAAATGGATTTACACAGTGCAGTTGGATTCCAGTCCAACTCCAGTTTTAGAAAAAAAACAGATGTGATGCCTGGTCCAGTCCAGGCCGTCTGGAGATCAGTGTGAACAGAAGCAGGGCCAAATGGACCTGCCAGAACAAATGCATCTGATTCCCAGGCAAATAGATAACAAAGACTGAAACTCAGAGGTGTCTGGTCCATAGGGGGCACCACAGAAAAGAAGAAGAGCTGTTTAAACACATTCACTTAAGCAAAAATGTCTCTGAAAACACTAAACAAGTAGTAACTATATAGGAAAATTTTATTTAACTTGCTTTCAACAGTTTATTTCTGTGTATATATGTTCACTTCCTGGTCACAGTGCACTGGACAAATAACTATGCATGTGGTTCCTAATACTTTTGGAGAACAGAGAACATGAGGCTGTGCTCTCATTAGTGGATTAAAGAATCACACTAGTGGCTTTTCCATTGGACATATGCGCAAAACTTTACGGATATTTACTAAATGTCGAAAAAACAGAAGTGCGTAATATCGGTTTTTCCATTAAATCACAAATCCCATGATTTGTTTATTTATTATTGGCGAGATGTCATGAGAAGTCATTCCATAAACATGGCGACAAACATAAATATCCCGTTTACAGATATATTTATTATTATTATTATTATATGTTACAGCTCTATCCCATAATAAATTCAAAAATGATTTGGTTTCCTGGTGTGTCCACACATACCGCGCAATGTTTGTTGTAAAGCTCTTCTGCGCTTGTTGTAACATCCGTCAACATCCGTTTGTTGTTCTTCCATTAGGCTAATTTATATTAGGCAAGTTATATTCGCGCAATTTGAAGGTCAATGGAATACCACTAAGAATGAAATGTATAAAATTAACCGTTCCTGTGTGGAATGATTTATGACTGGACTTCATTAGAGTTA
>JAPQRQ010000007.1:12207190-12218175 GCA_037367365.1 Apogon talboti | reverse complement strand
GCCAGTGACAATTGTTTATTTCTTGTCCCTATGTGATTGGATAATTGTCGCTGTTGAGTGAAATATAGGTTAAGCAGTCATTCTAAATTACCCATAGGTGTGAACATGATAGCGAATGGTTGGCTGTTTCTGTATGTCAGCCCTGTGATGAGCTACCAGCACATCCAGGATGTACCCCGCCTTCACCCACTGGTAGATGGGATAAGCTCCAGCCCCGCCCACCATCCTCTCAAGGATTAAGCAGTTCAGAAAAAGGATGAATGAGTGAATGTGATGCAGATACTTTCAGGACTCCAGAATGGACCCAAAGCAGTTGATTAATCAATAAGATTTCACAGCAAACAAAAGTTTAGTCCTGTTCATCCCAGTAGACCTCTGTTTATTCTTGTCCATCTCTGTATCCTGCACAGGAACTTTATTTTAAGAGTATGAAGCCAACACCACTTGGCTACAGAGGTAGTGTTGGGTCTACTTTACTGCTGACTGAAACATCAAATATTTGGCTCTGCACACTAATTCATAACCGATTTATATTCTCTGCACATCCCAGTCTTGTTTAGCACCACTGCTAAAACTGCTCAAAAAAATGTGCTTAACTGAAATACAAATGGACAACAGTCAAAAACTAAATAAAAACTATAATAAACAATGTGATAAAAATTGTATAAAATTAAATCCTTTTATTTTTCTCTCCTTGATTTGCACTATGGGTAACTGCCTTGCCATCATGACAATAAAAGGGATATAAGCAATATTTTATTAGATCTCATGCATTTTTTCAGCTTAAGAAAAATAAGTTAATTCCTCAAAATAAGAACAATTAACACTTGAAGTCCTAGAACATTTTTTTCTACATTTAACTTCTCATAAGTGAGTCATCATTATTTATTATTTTATCCTCTGTATTTTCCTGTGAAAAGCAGGTATTTCCTGGTATTTAATTCACTGGTCATGTGGATGTTCATAAAGCTCAGGGTAAATTCAAAGGTTTTTAGATGAGTGACTTTTTCAACAAAACGCACCATTAACTGAAATAAAAACAAACATCTACAATCACTGCCATTTGTAAAGAATATATGAATTTTATTGATGTTTCCATGTCCACTATAGAGCCTCTGAACATCCTAATGTGTCATATCTGATGCTGCAGAAAGTGGATTTCACCTGAATTATGTCATTGTATTGATAGGATTAGTGAACTTTCCAATGTTTAATGACTCTGGTGTTTCTTCCCTGATCATCAATATAATCAATACTTCATCAATACTATGTGATGGAACCATGAGTCTTTTAGATACTTTAGTTTTACTTGCGCTGCGATAAGAGCTACAGTTCTGAAATTACACACTAAATGGCGGATGTTTCATTACAGTTGTATTGCTTAATAGCCACGGCTCCAGCGGTTTCTTTTTTGATTTCTTAACTCGGTGTTAATCATTTCACGTGCGCCGTCTGGAGATATCAATACACTCTAAATACTAATGAGATGGCGGAGAGACACGTGGTTAAAAGTCGAAGGAACAACTCCCATGTTCTCCCACAGACGCACAGTGATTCATGGAGCATTAGATTGATGGCAGGGACATTGAAATCCCATCAGAGAATAAACAGCCCATCTCATGTTCTTTCACTGGTGCATCTCAACTCTCAGTGAAACCGCAAGACTCAGGATGAAATGAAGACTGACAGATGTTTGCTCTTTGGCCCGATCTCTTCCTTTACCCCATTTCACCGGCTACTTTGGAGCGCTGTCTGACAGTTATAGCTGCTATAGCCTTGTGAATGGACTACACTATTAAAATATTAATGCAGTTATATTTTTCAGGTCTACTGCACCTAGAAAAGCTTTGATTTAAGTCGGGGTGTACTAGGTTAATGGCCCGGTAATTAAATGGCTCGCTCATTTTTCCCATATGGGACACTGTAACTCAAACCTGGTACTGATCATTTTCTTCTTTGTTCCTGTGGTTAGACCTCCTGATCCAAATTGGGGGTCAAGTAGACAATGGGTGCGGGTTATTTCTGCACCAAATTAGTGAAACCCACCTATCTGCTTATAGTGTTAACAATCTGCAGCAAGACCTCTGCTGTTTATCAGACGTCTTGTACAGTAGAGTAAATTAATGGCTCATTAGCGTAAGGTGTAGATGTCAGACTAGTTTGGTGGAGCACTGGAAAAAAAAAAATTTCACTGTGCATGAAAATTTCAATGTGACATGGAGGGAGCAGCTCATTAACAAAACTAGACATTGTGGGAGATTAAATGTCTAAGTGGAGCTGCTGGTGCTTGAGGATTTGTGTTGAAATGTATTAACATCCACATTAGCGAAGAAGATTATTTTAGCTCATGTGTGTCTGTGTTTGACCGGCATAACGCACCCACAGACAAACGTAAACATCTAAATCTAGTGGGTAAACTGGACGAGTGGGTAAGGCTTGGCAATAAAACAGGATCGCATTCAATTAATGGTGACAGCTTTTGACATTTTCACTCAATACAGATAGATCTAAGAGTCTGTCACACGGAAGAAATAGGCCAGGTGCCACATGTGGGTAGATTTTCTGCTTGACGAGTAAATCACAGGCAGTTTTACAGTGCACTGGCAGGTAAATGTTGACGCCAAAGTAGTTATGTGAAAAATAAAGTCTATGTTTTTGTGTCATTTTACAGACAAGCTGCTTCTGTTCCTGCTGATGTAGACAGGAACACGGATGCATTCAGGGCACCTCGTAAACTCTGATATCTCCATTGTTTTGAGCAGGAAATCAGGTAGGCATGTGTAAACAAAATGCTGCATTCAGGTACACTATGCAAATTCAGAAATCTAAACGCAGATGGACACAAATATTGGATAAAAACAGAAAAGTTTATATTTTTTCCTTATTTTCCTTCTAAATTATGTAGCTCTGCATCTGTTTAGCCAGTTGTTTACTCTCAGGTATCAGGAAAATCTTCAATCTGCTCATACTATCAGATTATATTGTCTATTGTGATAAATATTGATCAAAACAAAAAAAAAAAAATATTGTAATCCTATTTTTGCCATGTAATCCTATATTGCTAAGCCCAGCTAGAATTGATTAGATTTTGGTGTATTTATCTAAAGAATAAAAAAAATACAGCTTGTCGAGCATTCCATTTATTATTAGAGTAGGGTATTGTTTTCCCCAGGCATCTCCAGTGAGCTTCATTAGCAATATACTTTATTGGACACTAAAGTTGAATGAATAAATACATAACCTGTCTGTCTGCGATAAGTGATTCCATGTTCATAATTTATTGCGTCCTGGCATGAAGCCAGTGCTCCTTTGATAGAAATATTTGATAAAGCAGTGACTCAGCGTCTAACATGGCAGGGAACAGTGATGGATGTGTCCGCTCTGCTTCTACAGACAGTTTGTTTGAGCACTTAATGTCATCATAAGGTTTAATTGACTTTTCTTTTTTTTTTCCAATCCTCATTAGCATATTATTATTAAATGCAGACTGGTTTTTATTTTCCATGTAAAGGTGCGAGATCACTGTAGCCCTGGACTTCACCATAAAACTGAACAGATAGACATTTTCACACCATTGTCACATAGAACAGGGGAACCACAGGTATCACTACTAATGATGCTTCTGTTCTGTGAAGAAAGATGTGAAAGTGAGCGACCACGACCTTAAATGCCGAGCTGCTAAATGACATTCAGCCTTCGTTAATTTCATTTCCCCAAGTGTCAGAATGACTTCTGTGAAAAAGGACAGTTGACATAAAATGATTTATTTCCAGTTATTACTGTATGTCCTCACACTTCACATTTTTATTAAAAACATTTGTCCCGGTTTGAGTATAGAGTTAAACTCGTTCCTCCTCAACAACAAGGAGGGATCTATGGATAAGTATCTTTTAGTGGCAGTTGTGTATTTTGGAATAATTTAAGTTGCAGTCCTGGTAAAGTTGATTAAAAACAGTGGAAACTTGTGGGTAAATACATCAGTACATCTGCACCTCTCATTTATACCAGACGGAAATAAAAGAAACAGAAAAACATGTTGGTGGAAACAGCTTTTGGATTCAGGCTACAGGCTTTGTTTTATTGTGTTTATTAAAATCCAGAAAATCTATACGAGCATCTAATGCTGATCGACAGGTGCACCGGCAAAATGGTCCAAACTTGCAGCTCGTGCTCTACAATTTTCATTCCAGGAGCAAAAGACTATAGATATAAATAAACCTGTGACAGTTAATGTTGGACTCACAGGCTGTATGACAGAGAAATTTCACGGTGAATTGAACTTCATATACCTGAACAGTTTAGTAGAAATCCAAGGGAGGTTATCATCAGCCTAAGTGTACATCATATTTTCATTTGTAACATAGACTGTTACCAGTGAGACCAATCTAACACAAGCTCAGCCATGAATATGATGCCGCCTGACCCACTGTGGACTAAACCGGCCCTACAACCATAATACAAACCGGATTGTTCCAACAATTAGGCACCTGCCGGGTGGCTAAGAAGGGTTTAGGAAATTAATCAAATGAGCAATCTGAAAGTTAATCACGAAACAATTACTGCCATGCAAACAAGTGCAACATGCTGCTTCCCATGAATAATGTAGACATCCCCAGGGCCAATTAGTGTGGGTGCATCATCACTTCAAATGTGATTTTTCAGGTGATAACTTGCCTGGCCTGATTTTGGGGGAAGCTGATGGGATAACGCGGTTTTGTACTGGGCTCCATAAACAGTAAGGACGACATGACCACTGTTCATTGGTCATTTCTTCTTTGAGGTTGTTATTGGGTCACACAGCATTTTACAGGCATCGCATGTTTTCGTCTTCTTTGTTTTTAGCACGGCATTGCATGCTGTATGCAGAGGATGTTGTGCCATGCTACTCAAATGTGTATTCCCATAGCATCTGCTCAGCAGCCGGTTACTTTGCTGACATACTATTCCAATTAGTGCTGGGCACTACAGCTAAAAATTTAATCACTGGATTTCATCAGTGAATCTGGCTGATTTCATGGTATATAGATTTTATTTATTTATTTATTTACATTCAATGTAATTCAATTGAATTCCATTCAGTTAGTTATTTGGCAGGACAGGGCCCAGATATAGTTTTTTTTAATGCTGTTTTAATGTTAGGAGTACATAGAACATTAAAATATACTGTATTACAATCTTTGTAATAATAAAAGGCTCGATGCAAAATGTTTAAATGGGTGAGGTAATGTATATGCATGAAACGGCTGCAGGATATTTTTTTCTGTGCAAGCTGCTCTACAACAAAATAGTTTAAGGTAGTTTTATAAAATGAACTCACCTGAAGGTAATATATGATATTATTTTAACAATACCAGGAATATAAAATGGTATGATTTGCTGTCAGATGAATTGTTATGGTTGTCGTTTCAACTATGGAGTCATCACAAATGAACAATTCATTGAGTACAGGAAATTAAAACTGGTTCATTTGATACATCGCCATATAAACCCTGCACTAACATCAATCCCTGTAAGCAGAAGACCTGTAGGAACCTCCCTGAGGAGTTTTTTTTTCTTCTTCATGTTAGATCTTTAGTTATGTTATTGTATTGTACACAAAGTAGATATTCCTGTTCTTACATTGATTTAACACTTTGGAACTGCACTTTTCCATGACTCACTCTGCTTTTCTGCACTGGCGGAGTTCTTATCTTCAGTTTATGCCAGCTCAATTCCTCTGGCACCTGGTAAATCTTGGTGGTAGATGATTTTCACAACATCTGCAGAAGTGTTGACTCACTGAGGTTAACCTGCTAACTGGCACCTTAATAAACACTGTTTTCCAGCAACATTCAACACTTTTTTTTTTGTTTGTTTTTTTCCTTTAAAGAAGGGAGTGTGGGGAAAAAAATACCTGCTTGTAAATTGGTTGCTTAGAGAGATGCAGGTCACAGAGAGCTGCTGTAGTTTGTTCAGACCTCAACTCTCTTATGGGCACTGCCCTAAATTATTCTTTTCAAGCCATATGTTTTCACAACAAGGTCTGCAGCCAAATGGATATGTGCCATCAGTGCTCATCTAGAGTAACAGGTCAGTCTGTAGATGGCAGTACTGTTAATTAAAACCCCATTTCTGAATAGCTTCCCACTTTTGAGCCCAGTTCTGCACACTGGAAAGCTGGTTTGGTTTTTACCCCGCCTAATGGATAAAGACTTTGTTCCAGCTGTAGTCCTAATCCATTGAGGAGATGCAGAAGTTGTCACAGTCTGAACAGAGATATTAATTTCCTCTCCGTGTGGGGTCCCGCTCTGCCGGCCATGTAATACTATCAGCTTTGAGGGAATCTTGTCTGGTTAAGCCTTTAATAAATGCTATGTTTGACATCAATTTTCTTGCTTACAATTTTTGTAATGTGTGTCAACGGCGCAACAAGGAATATTTAGAATGAATGCTTTTAGGTAAATAAATAATAAACACATAAAATACTGGTGCAGAACAGTTGGATTTAAGCCCAAAGAATAAATATAGATTACATGTAGATATTCTTCTAAAAAGATATTCTCATCCTCTGTTCTTTAAAAAAAAAATAATAAAAAATGTTCACATGACCTTCATTTTGCAAAATGTCTCTACACAACAACACAAACTTGTGCAAACGCTCGAACAAACCATTGTTCCCGGCAGACAAAGCAGAAAATATTGGATATATTAGACAAAGAGAATTAAATATAACATGAAGGTAAGCAGCAGCAACACTTTCAGTTATAAACATATGTGACGTGAACTGTTAGTTCAGCTTGTTGAAATGGGTTCTTTACATGATGTAGATTTGTCCATGACACCAGTGTGGTCTGTGTCCTAAATGTATCCATGCTGACCTCAATCTACTGCAGGTCATACAGATGCAGCTTCTTTGTACAAATTGAGAATGAACACAAAAGGAGATTGACTCTTTTCCAACCTCTCCAATTTTTTGAAAAATCTTCACTCATCTTAAATTAAAAAAAAACACACAAATGTAGAGAGAAATATCCATTTTGCTGAATGTGGCTGGTGCGTTAGTGACTGCTCCCTGCAGAACATCACAAACGTGCTGTTTTATTTGAGAATTCTCTTTTTCATACTATATCTGGAACATGTCGGCATTGTGGGTGAACTGAAAAGTTTGCTGATGAGGAGAGACACCCAGATGTATCCATTTTGCACAATATCTGTATTAGTGTGGATGGTACCTGACTGTATTTTTGTATTTTTCTTTCTTCTCATCCCCTGATCAAGAAGAAAAACCTTTAATATTCTTACTCAATGTAGGCGTAAAGAAGATTACAATAATATATTATTCAAATAACAATTTTGCTTTTATATTAGCAGAGAATTACTTGATCGTGACACAGTTTAACTCTAATCGTAATTTCACTTCTCTCAACTGTAACGTTATAGAACTCCAGATTTCCCATTAAAAAGGCTTTGCTCATTTCTGTTTTATTACTTTTTACTCTTTCCCATGTAAAACAGTGCTTTCTCAGTTATAAATACAAAGCTCCATAAACTTGAAAGGATTTGAAGAATGTGAAGTTCAAACAGTAAGGCACTTCAGTTCAGGTTTTCAGCTGCACACAATGTATTAAGGCCTGAGGTAATACATGTGCACAGGTGGTGAGTGCTAGAAGAGGTATTGCTTCACCAATAATCGTTGATGAACTCTGACAGATTTCACCTAGAAGGCATGCCCCCCTGTCCCTCGTTTAACAGCTGCCTCCTAGGTTTTTTTTTTGTCTTTTTCTGGGCTGCAATGAGTTGTATGCAGATCTGAAGTAGCTGGTGTTCTCTCCATGTGTAATTGCAACAGTCACACCAATTTCAATGATTATATTTATCTGATTAAGTCTTTTTCCTCCCAGCAGTTTCATTAGTGCATTTTCGGGGCCTGATTACATGTAAGATTTCATTATGTAAGAATGGTTACAGCACAATACAGGTTAATTCTTACAAACTGTAAGAAAAAAAAAAACTGCAACCTGTCAGTTTCTATTAAAAAAACTTTAAATAATAGTATGTTCCATGTTAAATATGGGCCTTTTTTTTAATCTACAGGGCTATTGTGTCAATATCACTCATTAGACTGTGTGGAGTTTAATGTCTGTGAATATACTGGAGTCATTTCAATGTGCGCTTGTCAAATTTTGATAAATGAATATCACATACTGCATATTCAGCAATATCCATAGAGAACTACACAGCTTTACAGTGTGTGTGCAGTTGTGCTCACTGAGGTAAGCGTTATAGATCGCCGCCATTTTCAATTTGACAGGTGAGAACTGTTGATGGCTTACAAAAATATTGGATCAAAGTGTTGGCCAAATCGGCTTTATTCACATGTTGGGCATGCCGATACATCCATCTGTTACAGAGGATGTATACATGGGTTGAAATGCATCGTACAGTCCAGGGAGCCGAATGAGACGAGGCCATTCCCTTTACAGCAAGTTGTCATGATTTTATGGAAGTCAAGGTGACACCCGACGTTACAGTACCTCCAGGCACTTACAGGAATTTGCACTTTTCTGCTGTTTCTGTTGTTTTATCATTCGTCTGCGGTGTGCTGTTGCTAAGCTGTGAAAAAAGCTGAAACCCCTGAAAGCCTCGTCTTGTCAAACGCAGAGTTCTTTTCACTGTCACATGCACTTGTATTGTCACCACACCGAGGACACACTCTCACGTCTGCAGTTTACATTTTTTTTACTTTCAAATGTGGTTTGAGCTATATCTGAACATCAAAATACAAACGTTTAATGGCTGTGACAGTGTTTTGCTTTTAACCACTTTGGCCTCATTTTGGTAAACCAGATTCCCTCTCTACTGTCATGTAAATTTAAGCACGCCACTTGAAAAGTCCAAATCTGCCTCTGTAAAAGTAACTCCATCTGCTATATTTTTTAATGAATTTGCTTATGCTAATAAAGGCGTTTGCCTTGCACAGATGTCACGCTGTTTCTTGCCCCCGTGTCAAAAGAGAGTAAGCCTTTTCTTCTTTACTACAGATCTTGGCTAAACCAGCAACTGTTTGAATCCTGCCAAGTTTCACAGTAATGAAAACATTTATCAGGTCACTTCAACTTGAATTCAGAGGGGATTAAATATGTTAAGCTCCGATGAAACTGGATGTCTTGGCCACGTTCGTACTATAGTTTTATTGTCCCTTTCAGCACCTGTGAACAGTATATTTAAACTGAACATTAGTCAGCCGAGCCTTGGCACAGAAAGACAGAAATGACAGCGTGAAATTTATCTCTTTTCTGCCCTCAAAACAGTGACAGAGGCTTGTTGTCATGTGGTGCTGTGTGTATAATGGATCCCCTGTATTCTCATTACATGTCTGTGAGGGACAAACCCAAATCGTGACAAATTATCATTGCTGTAACATAATAGTGAAGGGTCCCGGTGGAAGCAGATTTGCCCTCCAGCCCAATACATTGATCATTTGGCAGGGTAATGATCATAAACCTGCATATGCCCACAGTCCCAAACAGAGGGAAGGACACTCCTCACTCATTAGATTCCACCTGTATGTCAGGCACCTGCTGCAATTCTGAATGTGAGGGTTTAGTTTCTGATGCTACTTCTGATCGATCTTGCCTAAACCATAAAAATCTTACAATGATATACGTGTCAGATTTGACAGCCTCACTTATCCCTCTACAACAAAAGAATACTGAGGATACTAACTGCTCTTCAGACGAACTGAAGAAAAGAAAAACATGTATTATGACAAGACGTCTTTGTTTATGTTGCACATTTAACACATCGTCGCCCAAAGCACTGAACGTCTGAATAATTTAACACAATCGAAACACACTCGGAACAGGCTAAAAACAATATATTAGAGCAGATGAAAACAAATAAAAAAGTGTTAAACGGGCTAAAAATTCAGTTAAGCGTTTAAACATTAAAAAAGTAAGAGAGTTCAAAGCAGCGAATGATAATCTACAGGGGGATGATCAGATAACCACAGAAAAGCAAAGCTGAAGTGGAAGCCTTGAGAAGCCAGTCTAGTTCTTGGAACAAGGAGCTACTGGTCAACTGCCTCGGGTTGGACATACTTTATGTCTGCACAAGGTCAGATATAGATAGGCCGGAGCTACACCACTGACGCATTTGTATACAAACAATGCATTTTAAAATCAATTCAGTATTGAACTGGTAGCAAGCGCAACAATGCTTGAATAAGGGAAAGGTTTTTGTGCTTGTTACAACCTTGAAATAACTGCAAGATCTATCAAAAAATTAGAATAATTTATCCTTGAAGTGATAGAAGTGAGTTAGTTTCTGTTTAAAAGGTTAAAAGTAGTGCTAAAGATGACATTGTATTAGATTGCAGAGATATGCATTGGCCCAATCCCAATTCTTATTTTCACCCCTCCCCCTTGGCCCTCGCGCTTGGCACTACCCCTTGAAACGGATTTGCAAGGGCTAGGAGTTGAAACATTCCCCCATGAAATGGGACAACCCTTCGAGCCCTGTTACATCATCAGCGGTCATTGATGCCACTATAAACAGATGCAACAACTTTGTTTGCAGAAGAATTCACCATGCCGTCAGCAGCTGTAACTGTTTCTGTTGCATGGGCTTTGGACATCTTTTTGCGGCTATTGACCCTCAATCTGCAGAAATGCGGTCTATAATACATTGAAACAGCATTAAACAGACAACCAAATGATTAAGTTATTTACAACGTAAATATATCATTTGTGTTTCTTTCATCACACTGCTGCATTTTTTAGCTGTGTTCACCTCCATCTTGACAATGATTCCAGCAGAATTACCCCTCCATTTGTAGTGTGGTCCTGAAAAATCTCTGTTTTGAGGGCCAAATAGCCCTCCCCCTTAGCTCTTCCCTTCCGGCTCATCACGAATCGAGACACCCCTACCCCTTCACATGACCGCGCAAAATGGAGGGGTAGGGGTAAGGGGGAGGGGCCATGGGGTGAATTGGGATTGGGCCATTG
>JAPQRQ010000007.1:12193601-12206859 GCA_037367365.1 Apogon talboti | reverse complement strand
TCTTTAGTGCAGCTATTGACAACACAAACTGTACAGAAAACAGAGGTGTTTTGTGGTTTTACTGTGACTGTTTTCCGTCTAAAACAGAGCTAAGCTAACAGAGCTATAATGTAAACTATCAGCTGATCTTCAACATGTGAAGATTATAAGAGTTATTTTTACCGACCATTAACATAACCAGCCATGAGTTTTAGTTTGAAAAAGAAAATGCGATGACATCATAATACAGATGTGTGTAAAGAATAAGCTTCATACTTTATTCAGAGTATTTAATTAATGCCAGAAGAAATCGTATGGTGACAGTCATTCCATAGCGTTAATTCTTTGGTGGGTTTGATAGTCATAAGTGTATACTGGTACATGACATCCCCCTGCTGTTGAAAGTTTGGAATATCAATACTACATAGAACCCCTTTAAATGACATAAGCTGCCTTTTGCAACTGCTTTAATCTGCAAATCTATTTTCAAAAAAGAGCCATAAAATAACACCAAGATTTCCTGCATGTGTTTTGTAGGTGCCAGAAATCATCCTCAAAGGACAATGAATCTCTGCACCTAGAAATATATCCAGCCCAAACATTATACAGACAATCTGTGATGTGTTGCTCAATATTGTGATTATGATGACGCGCGATAAACAAACCAAACATGAGGTCACCACTGAACTGACACCAATTAATCTCTGTATAGGTGATGGTCGGCTGGGGCTTCATCTGGTTGGTCAGATGGGGTGAACGCATGGCCCGTGTTTCCAGGGCTGCCTCTGATAGGTCAAAGGAGCCATATGGGAGGTCATTCCTGCCAGATTCCATTAGACTTTATATTAAATCCACTATTGTCAGGTCTGCTGAGAGTAAACTGCTTTTACTCTGATCACTGCACTTGATTCTGTTGAACAGGAATGCTATTTTAGCTGAAATTTAACCTTCACTGGTATTTTCATGCATCCCTGTATCCCTCTTGTTGCTATAGAGGAAAACATGATGAATGACCAAAGTGTGACTCATCCTGGGTTCGTGTATGTCTGTAAACATATTTCATGGCAATCCGTTGAAAACATTCTCAAGGCTGGACCAAAATGGAAGACCAACAGACTTAAAAACAATATGTTCATATACTATAAGCCATCCAGACCTCTAACTTATTAACTGGCAATAAACACTGCATGTCTAGACATCGATGGGTGCAGTCTGAATTCTTCTTTAATAAATAATGGACCCAAAAGATCTGGTTGACGCTCAGTACATGGCCATTACATCAAACCAAATGTGAGAGGATTTAGGGCTATTTATAGTTAACAGCCATTTGGATTACATGCCTATAGAGCGGTGTCCTAAATTCAACAATTACTGCAGCAGACAGTGTTTACAGGCTGATGAGGTCCAGTGTTTCTTTGGTGCCAAAAATTCCCTTGTCATCTCTGCCCCTGCATCATGTGCATTAGTGTGATTTATGTGCATAGAGAATATATGGTAGCATGTAGAATACTACTGTTTGGATTTAATTTTCCTTTAGGTCATAAGTGACACAGGCACTAAGAAATAACAAGCACAGAATTGTCCTCAAGTGACATTTACTTGACATCTTGATAGCAAGAAACTAGGGCCTGCCAGTTCTTATTTTAGGGCTTAGTATTTTTACTGCTGAACAAATCATTCAGTGTAGTCGACCAGTCATATTATTCAGCTAATTTACATCAGGCTTCTACAGTTTTTTAATTCTGTCAAATATGATTACTTTACTCAATGCATATGCTTTTTTGTGCAGTGAAAAATAAACTGACAGTAGAATTGAAAACAAATGTTAGAAGAGGGGGGTAAAAAAGAGAGCGCTTTTGGTCTACTGTCACCTTAGGCAAGCTATTTTTAATTTGCCAACAAAAGCAGCATGTCTTTTTTTTTGCCGTCTTTCGTGTTTTCTGTTGCAGGCACAATCTGAGCCCCAGGGACTACTGAGCCCCGATTTGCATGACAGGTATTGGTAAAACGGGTGCAGAATTATAGACAGTGGCCAGCAGCGGTCTTTTAATGCTTGTTTGTCTTCTTTTTATTGGAGGATTTGTCGACACTTTGTTAGAGTACCGTCAACAAAGCTTTCTAGTTGATTTTTTTATTGTGCCTTTAATTGGTTCTGGTTGAACAGACATGAAGAGAATCAACAGAATAGAGAATAAAATACACCACGCAATGAAATTTTATGGATGATGCATTTGAGAGACGGAATAATGAGATGGAAGGTTTTTTTCACGTTTTTAAGCCCTTTGAAAGTTTCTTTTAAGGTCTGTGTTTACTGAGGACATCGTTAGACTCTTAACAGCAATTGTGCTGTGTCTTGATAATGAGAACTCATCCTTCGTTTTAACCGCTACAAACTATAATGACTGTTAGCCGTGGAGCTTCACTTTGATACGACTGAACCTTCAGGCAGCGACGTACCTGAAGTATTTTTAAACGATTTATTCACCCAGAGCTTTTAAGATGACGAATACGCAGTGATGATCCCTATGCGAGGGGAAGTGACTTGAGAGGTGGCAATATATGTCATGAAATTAGCAGTGCAATTTTCAGGCAGACATTAGAAGACAAGGCAACGATACCTCTGGCTCCAGAGGGCATCCTGTCGTTTTTATGACGAACATAAAATCTTTAATGCGTAACGATCCAGAATTAGTTTTAACAAAAACCCACTTTGCAAAATGTACAGAGTGGGAAAAGACAGGTAGAGAATACGAAATCTAGGATCTCAGCTGAGTGTAGTTTCATGTTTACTAACATTTGTCAACTATAACGCAACATTGGTTTTATTTGACGCAATCTGGGATTTGGCCTGGCCCCGAGCTCAGCATCTGCTGAGATGAGGGGTGATCTTATGAAAGATAAATTTTCCACTAATTTGTGCTCTGTTTTAATTGGCTTTATATACTATTCTGTTCTCATTAAAAAGAAACTATACTAATTTACTAACTGGGGGCATCATTAATTTGGTCTTGTGTTAAAATAAACAATAGTATTTTGTTGCTAAAGAAGGAATGTGGAGCAGGTGAATGCATCGAGCTGATGGGTGTTTCATTCATGGCCAAAAGGATCCTCACTCACAGGTTAATAATGATGACTACACTCTATCACTGAAAGTCTACATTTATTATTCACAGTGACATCATGAATGATTCTTGCCAAATCCCTTTTAGATGCATTGATTAAAATTGTTGCATGTGCCATACTGTCCATGGTTTGGACAAAGCCCTTAGAATATCACAGTATTACAGGTTTATTAGACTAGATCAATTATAGGACCATATTTTGCCTTTTTTTAATTAGTGCTTTTAATTTATGTTTCTTTGACAAAATCCATTAATGGAAAGGCATGGATGTTCAGCTGCAATCAATATCAAAACAGCTCCTTCAAAGTGGATTCACCTCGAAGCCATCAGACACAGTGAACAGATGCATGGTCACAAGCTGCAGCGGCGTTAGTGTCGCCTCCTATTTGAACATAAGCTCAAGTGTATCTTTGCATCCATTCATTTGTTTACTCCCCCTGTAATGATCAGTGCTCCAGAGAAAAACAGAGACACTGATTCTCCAGAGGGAAGCGTTTGATCTTTTCTTTGTACGGTTGCAATAAAAGCGGGGCTGAATCTTATAAAAGGCACAGTGAAAGCCTTTTAAGTACAACACAGCTGCTACATGCGTGCACGATCAAGTGGCCGTGTAAGTGCTGTACCACCGTCATTTGCAAACATTTGGCTTCCTTTCCCTCGTCTTCCTGATGGTTTGAGGTTGCCTTAAGTACCAGGCACACCAATTTTGTCGCCAATGAATTTTTAATGAGTGGTCATTTAATCTTTGTGCAAATTACTGGATCGCAACCTCTATGTAATTATTCTGAATAAATAACGTGTTAGAAATGCAGTAGAATATGGAGATAGTAGTGATAAGGAAGTATGCTGCTCTATATAATGTGTTTACAGGCTTTATGTATGTTAACCTGCTTATTGTTGTCTTAACATTTTAAGAATTAAACTTTGCGTTTGCTGAAGACTGCATAAGAACTAAACCTAAACGAGAAATGTAATCCATATACAGGTAGGTAGAGTTTTAATCAGTTTTAATCATTATTTTAATCATATTCTGAATCTGAGAAGAAACTTCATGAATAATTGCAAAAAATTTGGCTTAGCTTTACACAATTTAAAGGTTTAATGTTTAGGATTTGCTCACGTTTTTGTTAGGAGTAGATGTTTAACCCATGAAGACCCAGTGGTACTTTTGTGGCAGTTCCAAAATAGTTTTTTCTCCATTAATGGAAAGTTAATTTAACTTTTCTTAAGTGATTGATAATTTATTCTAATAATATCCTCTGCAAGTTTACAGTTTTTCAGTGTAAATCAGATATTTTTCTATATTTAATTTACTGATCATGTAGATGTTCATAAAAGTTCAGATTGAAGTTGAGGGTTATTACATCAGAAACAGAGAAAACTCAAGAAAAAGTGTCTTTTTCTGTGAAAATATCAATAACTGAATGTAAACTAAGCATCGCCATCCACTGTCATTGATCCAGCTCCATGGGTTTTACTGGTGAATCAATGTTGTAGAAAATGACAGTGTTTCCATGTTCACTGCAGAGCCTCTGAACGTCCAAGTGGGTCACATCTGATGACCATGAAAAGATGAAAAACTGCATTTTACACCAATTATTAATGGGTTTAGTGGTTCAGAAGTTATTTAACACGTCAGATAGTTTTGGTTGCCGTTGGCTGTGTGGGTCTTTGTGAGTTGATTTAATTTAATTTAACATTAACATCACCCAATTAATTCTAAGCAAATGACTATCTCTGTTGTCAACATCATGATATTGTAGATTAATTTGTCATGCCTGCTGCTAGAGTTGAGTCAGTTTCCAAGTTTTGTTGGTCCAGTCCAAGACTCAAAATTTTATTCATCATTTGTGCACAAACATGCCAGGCCAATTCTTGTGCAGGGCTTTCTTGGAGTTAAAACTAAAGAAGTTAAAAGCCAAAGAAAAAACACCTAGTCTTAAATAGAAAAGTACTTAAACACTGCACAAGAATAATAAATAAACGATAAATGCAGCAACTGAGGTGTGAAAACTATAAACAAGGAAATAGTGACATACTGTTACCAAAAAACACAACTGTTTCATTGATGAAAATATACACATTGTAAATATTATCAGTAGTAACAGAAAATTATGATGGGATATTGCGCTTGTCCAGAAAAATATAGTGGATATAGCACTTAATAATGGACTATAGGTGGAGTGAGGTAGTGAGGGGTTAATGCACATACTGGTCACATTTTGTTTTTGTCATCAATCTCACTATGGAAGCAGGGAAAAAAAAAAAAAAAAAAAAACTATGTCCAGTGTAAGAGCTTAAACATGAACAGCTGAACCGGCATTTTTCAATGAGGAAAATTCTGGCATCGTCAGAAATGTCCTACATCACCAGCCTGTGCCATTAGCGTCATAGCATGAAATCAACTTATTTTGCATTAGTAATAAGCAGTATGACAACGTGAGTAAAATATTATTTTGTTTATTAGCTGACTAATGGAGCCACTAGCATCTGACAAGCCTTGAATAATTTACCACCAAGCTGAGGCAACATGAAGGAAATCAAGTTTTAGTAAAGAGAAGAGGAAAAATGCTCACAGTGCATCCAGGAGGAGACATCATCAGGCAGACATAATCATACAAAAATGCAAAACGGCAACATTTTAGATTCGAGCCACACTAAAGACTGACTCATGGATGATAGCAGTTTCATTACGTTCCACTTGGAACTATTTGCAAGTTATGACCATTTGAGGTCAAATCTGGTATTCCACTGTGGTGTCACTGGTTTGATCATTTTTTTCACTGGCCTAACCCTGCCTCCTCCAGTATTGGTCATTGTTTCTCTTCTGCTCTTGTGTACAATATTCGCTACTGTTAGCTTAGGAATACAGCTGCCTCATGTCAACAAATTACTCTTCAAGGGCATGTGTGAATCTTGAACATTTACATATTTTGTTCAAGAAATTAAGTATTTTATTGTTATCACTTGTACACAACATTTGCTGTTATTTACTTTTATTCTTGTCTAATTTCAGGCGTCTTCTGTTTGAACCAATATGGCTGCTGAACTTCGGAGGCTAAAACCTCTGGACTTGGTTGTGTGGATCTCCCTTCTGCTCCTCCACCTCCTTCCTGAAGCCAGGTAGAACATCCACTCCCACCCTACAGTCTCCTTCTACCTCTGTTTACATTTCATTTTCCTCCCTACCTTCCTACGAATATATTCCAGATATGTTTTGTATAATACTTGTATTAATCAGCCTCACTGCTGCGTAGACATTTTAATCTAACCAATGCCATTAGAAGCAAAAGTTCATCCGTATTGTGAGCACAGAAGCAATTGTTATTACAATGTGAAACAGTCTCAGCTGTGACTGTCAGTTTGCTAAATGAAATAACCCAATCTTTATAAGGGTGTTGACAAAAACAGTCTGTCAGAGCGCCCGAGAAAACCTTTAGCCAGCTGAACAATCAATAAAGGAGATTTTTCCTCTTCCCTCATGCACTCTCTGCAGATATATAGTTTTTGAACTCAAGGACTTATGGACAACTCTGTGACTTTCACAATTGACAGAACAGGATTAAAATAGATCCTATGCCACCTTGTCCTAAATCAGGCTACAAAAGAACAAAAATAAAGTGAACTTCTCCTTCCATCTAAATGTAGCTCTCCTCTGCACTGGTCTAAATTTCACTGACTGGTGAATTAATTTGCATTGTGCAGCACACCACAACTATGATTGTCCATTCACAGCATTTTCACTCCTGCATCCTGTGCACATTTTTCAGTCTGTGTGTTGGTGTCAGCAAAAAAAGAAGCTCCAGCGTGTCTAGAAGTCAGGTTAATCGCACTTCTAATTTCAAACGGAGAGATTGCACAGGTTGCCATGTTAGCATTGTTGATAAGGTAGGATGTTGTGGCAGGGCGACGCGGCTGAGTGTAAATCACTTTAAGATTTTGCATGCTAGGAAAAGCTCACCAAACCTGGAAGAAAGCAAGCAGGGGGAAGGAATCAGAACAGTGTGACAGGGATTAGCCCAGTTTGCTTTGTCATCGTGCCACTTGGCTCTTCCTGCTTATTAGCAGCATGCTGGGCTTATTACAATTAATTACATACTGTAATTACATACATTAAATGGAAATGTGTGGCCAGGAGAAGGCGTTGGAGAGACCTGGAGAGAGACCTCTGACTACAAAACATGCCTTACAATATGTATCTATTCAAGGATTTGGACAAATGTTAAATAGTGTAGTTAAAAACCTCCCAAGCTAAACAGAATCCCAATATTTAAAGGCCTATTTCTTGGCTGGGAGTCAATACTTAGAATGAAGACAACCTTTAACTAGGTGACAACATTAGAATGAGTTGGCAGTAATCATCATTAGCAAACCTAATGGTTTGTGGCTGAATGGGAGTAAATCTCTCCAGGTTCTCGCATATTTTTCAAACAAGGAGAACAAAGGATGTAACATCAGCACATAATACTATCAGCATCAGAGACCAACTCCCTACTCAATACTGTCAGAGTATATTAGCCATGATAACTATGGTAGGTTGATTCTGTGTCAGGTCACAAATGCAAGGGAACTATGTACAAAACATCATGATGTCTGTGAAAGAGAAAAGTACCCATAAAGGGACAAAGAGCAGGAACTATGTATTTATATACGGCATTGTGATATCAGCTTTGTTCCTCTTTAACACACACATTCACTATAACTCCCATGTCCATGATTACCATCATTACAAAGAAGCTGTGACTCCCATCCACACGCTTTTAGACATAGAATTTTTAGACAAATAATTTTTAAATAAAAAATTTCTTTATAGAAATAACATTTAGAAATGGAAGAATTAGGTCTGCAAAATGACAAAAAATAGAAGATTGGAGCTACAAGTTGAAGGAAACTTTGGGGGCAAAATAGCTAATTCACACTAAATTGCATAACTAACAGTGATCAAACCTTTCTTTGATTCTTTAGGTAGAAAACTGCATACATTTTAATAGCTTGACCTTAGTGGTGGCTGTTATTCAGCATAAGGTCCTGAAAAGAGAAAAATCTGCATTAGTTTTTGGAATATTAAATATTGTCAAAATACATGAGTAAAAATATGGAAAGCCATTAAATGCAATGAGAGAAGTAGATTTCATAATGGGAAAGAATGAAGTGTTGGCACATTCAAGGACAGAAAATTGTCAAGGCTCCTTTTCCAGCGGGACCCAGCCAGACAAGGAAATTCATTATGCATCAAGCTAACGTGACAAGGATTTTCACAAATGGTAATCTTCCTGCAATTATCATGTGGTGCACATATGCCAAATCCTTGCACAGCGACACTGACTAAGAACATTCTGTTCAGTTGAACCTATATAGATGGGGTTTGTCCTTATAGTTCGTTTAAGGTAAGTCGTTTTTTATGTGCCTCCTCTTCAGAAACTCAAACCTGAACCAAATTTGGAGCAGCTCTTGAAATTTGCATCTAAAAGTGAAAGTACATATTAATTGTCAATCAAAGTTTGAGTTGTTGAAGCTTGTAGAATAATCCTCAGAATGTTCAGCGTGCGCATACTCCCATAATATCTAAGTATAGGCAGTCGTTTCTCAGTGAGAGCTGCCACCTTCCTGATGCCCACTGATGCTATCGGTGGGCTCCAAATCGGCTTTACTATAGTTGAGGCAGGAGACTTTCCTAATGGATTAAGGTGTAACAGACAAATCCTCTATATAAGGGTCTGTCATTCTGCACATCACTAAATTTCCTCATTTCCCACAGACTAAAAAGCAGGGCCTGATTAAGCTATTATTCCCTGCAATCCATGTATTACATATGAATGAGACGGCTGTGTTTATTTCCATTCAGTGAACGTCTTTCAATCCTTCAGCTCCCCGCGCTATCAATCCTCTCCTTCTCCTCCAGAGTCAACACTTAACAAGTGTGGACAGTCAGACGGTCTTGTTGTCTATTTTGTTTGTAATCTGTTGCCAAGTTGCAGGCTAGCATGGCAGATAATCAATAGCTATAAGGATGGGAGTGCTATGTGTACACTTTGCCTATGGATCAGGTTTGAAGATGTCCAGCCTCTACTTTCTTTCTCACCCCATCCTACATGAATTATTCACAGGATAGCAGAGAGGGGCATCACTTTGAGATGTGACCTGGTCAACAGATAACGGTCTGTTTCGGTAGTGTTGTCAAGGTTAATGTGTCACAGGTCCGAAGAAGGGTAATGAATTCATGGCCGAGCCACTTTGCTGATTGGATGACCAAGCAAAGAGTTTCTATCTGGTCAGAAAACAAAGACAAAGGTTCATAGTGCATGACTAATACATTACTATGAAAAAAAACATCAATGCTCCTGCTTATATAAAACATTTTCATATGGTGGAAATGCCATTACCTTTAAAGCTGCGATGATTAGTTGACCTGTCGTGGCTTAACATTTTTCAAACCAGCTAAATTGATGCACAAACACAAAATTACACAAACACCGAAGAATCCTTCATATGCAGGTCAGGGGAGTTTTATTTTTATAGCTCTGTATTATACACATTCCCCCAGGATCTTTACAATCTGCAGAATAGGCTTTATGTCTTTTGTGTTTCTCACACAGACTTTACTTTGACAACCAACTCAGGTATATTAATGGCCACTCAAGTATATAGAGAGTATAATTTTAACATGAGTACTTCCATCAAGGAGGTCATACATTACAGTGTGCTCTTAGTCTAATGTGACCTGCCATAGTCTTAAAAGGAACCAAAAATATTGTAGTAGACAGAGACTTGTGGATGGTTTTCCACATGACCTTCATTTTACAAATTACCTGTGTACACACAAGAACACAAAAACAATAAAAAACTGGTGCAAGCTTTCACACAACCATTGTTTGTGGTGGATGTCACACAATGTTGAACTGTCATGAAGTTGAGCAGCAGCTTAAAAGTGTTCGTTCAGGTATTCTTTACATACATAATTTGGGCGGCCATGGTTCAGGAGGTAGAGCGGGTCGTCCAATAACCGAAGGGTTGGCGGTTCGAATCCCGCTCTCTCCTAGTAGACCCTTCACCCACCTTGCCTCCAGTGTTACTCACACTGGTGTATGAATGTTTGGTGGTGGGAGGGGCCGTTTGGTGCGAATCGGCAGCCACACTTCCATCAGTCTGCCTCAGGGCAGCTGTGGCTACAAACGTAGTTTACCACCACCAGAGTGTGAATGTGAGGGCGAATGAATAATGGACCAATAATGTAAAGCACTTTGGTGAAAAACACTATAGAAATCTAATCCATAATTATTATTATTATATACACTTCTCCACGACACCGGTACATGTGTCTGTCTCCAACAGTGTCCTTGCTGACCACAATCAGCTGAAAGTAATACACTGACTTGCACACATTTATGACCTATGATATTTCAGGTGCATGTTCTGTATATAAACTATGAATAGACATTCAGTCCTCTTGCATGGGGTGCATCAAGCCAACCAATTTCACCAGGTTCCTCTATCCTAGCCAGTTTTGGGCCATTTGGTGGACCTGGTAAATGGAAGAGCTATACTTTTCCACACCCTGAGTCACAACATCAACCCAGCGACTGTAAATGGCCCCCTCCCCCAAAATGGCCTGAGTATAGGGTGTTCAGGAGGGAGAAGCAGGACGCAATGGACTTGTCGCATCTCTACAAAGGAGGCAGGTGACTGTTGGGTCTGCTATTTAACATCTGTGTTGATCCTGTGGTTGAAGCAGTAGATACCTACAATAGTCCTGAGGGCTTTATTGTCAAGGTCATCAATCCTGACTACATGTCTAGGAGATTTTTTTTTTTTTTAAACATGTATTTATTGAGTTTTTCTTCTATTAACCAAGAGAACAAGTTACAAACAAACAAGGCACATAGAGAGTATATATGTAAATAAAAATGCAAAATACACATGCAAAAAAGAAACTACTAATAATATTACAGAAAAAAAACACAAATAAATAAGAAAATAAAACAATTTGCATCATCCATCCAACCATCAACAAGTATTTTATTATTCTCAAGAAAAATATAGAAAATGGTCGTCTTGGAGATTGTTGAGCCAAGATATTTGAGGGTGTAACAAATTTCAAGGTGTCATTGTTGAGGAATAAAGATGCAGGTTCAGGGACATCATCAATGTGCATGAGCTCCGCGTTGGCCAAGCTCACTGGCTTCCTCCTCAAACACAGTCTAGGCTTTTCATAGTTGTTTGAGGTCAGGCAGAGAAGAGACAGCAAGCCCTGCGTATGCTGAGCATGACATGTGGTTACGGGTTATCTGTCAAACTGTAATGCATGTGCCCTGGTGAGCTCAAGAAGGATAGACATGTGCAGCCAAACACTCAATGATAATGAAATGCTATGTCTGAGGAGTCATTTGAGGCAACACTGTATGCAACTCTATATCTGCATGGACTACTCATCTCATCCACTTGTCAAAGATGGGGGGCGGGGGGGTATATAATTGCGTCGGTATAATAAGACTCCATCATTTTTCCTATTGACTGAATTCTGTTGTACTGGTGCTCAAATTAATGGACTTTCATTGCACCGAAAATAATATAATGGTAGGGGAAACATTGTCCCATAATACTGTTGACCATGTTAATGTTGCAGAAATGAAACATCTCATTGAATCCGAGTACAAATAAGAAAAGTAACAAAAAGGAGGATAAACTTCAAAATCAGTTTCAACTAAAAATTCAGAGTCAGGGAAGCCATTGTAAAGATAATTAACATACCACAGAACAGTTAATCAAAAACGTGCAATTTTCTTGACAACTTCTTAAGTCATTTCATTCTGTGGGAATCATTGTCAGTATTGTTATTGCAATGTGCATATATGCAACATTACAGTGATACACAATGTCAATTAGCTCAACCACAAACTGATAATGAGTTAGTAACAGGTAAAAGGTGCAGAGAGAAGGAACAGGAAACAGGTTTTTGAAATGATTTGCAAAATGAAGAGCAACATCAATCACGTGTAATTATTTCAGCGACAGGAAGGATGATGTTGACCCAAAACAGGCACTTCATCAACAGCGCCTTCCTGAAGAGTCAAGGGGTGTATTAAACTACCTAATTTCACTCCATATTTACTTCGCAGTCATTACCACAGTCACCTGTTTTTGTGTTTATTCATCTGAACCAGTTGTACAGCTTTCAAGTTCAAGAAACATTTGCATTGAAAAATGGCTTCAGAGTAGGTAATCTTTAAGTCTTATTATTATTATTATTATTATTATTATTATTATTATTAATTATGTATTTTCCACTACAAAATCAACACAAGCATGTCAGGATTATTAATTGTTTTTTTATAGAGCTATACAAGACCTCTGGTGAAAATTATTCTAGTTTTTAATGTTAAAAAAACCATACAGGTGTGTCATTTTTTTCAGTATTGTGCAGCCTTAACACACATTTGCCCTAAGACCCCATTTTTTCTATGAGTAGAAAAATTACATAAATAAATAAATAAAAATGTAAAAAAAACAAACAAAAAAAACCCATCAACATTCAATGTTTAAAAGTGGACCAAACCTCAGCAAGACCCAGAGAAGAGACATCATTGCTTCAAGACAAACACCTGCAATTTGCAATAGGTGTGATTTGCACATATTAAAATACATCAATGAATATCCATCAATAAGGAGGAGTAAGCAGAATCCTTGCACACACAATCACGTACAGAAGGTCAGAGTGGACCTGTGAAATCTCATGTATGATCGTAGAGGACAGTAGGGTTAATATGTTTACAATTCACCTTCAGTTTCACCTACAAGCAAGTGGGCCATGGAAATAGGGTCAAGTCAGATGGTTAATCTTGTCTGACTTATGTTTACACTGTAGGTTCATGTGGCAGTATTAAACCCACGATGGCAAAAATTGTCAGTAAATATATACATTATTCTGAAGTACCAAATGCTTCTCACTGTATTTTACTAATTTATTTTTACTCCTTTTGCTTACATTTTATTTTACATATAAATGCCCTTGGGATCTCTGTCAGGATTTATCTAAACTGATAGCTAGTGATTAATATGTTTCAGCTTTAAATAGGTTCTTTAACCATAACTGATGCAGTGAGTATCTTCTCATTTCTTACACCATCAGTTTAATAGAGACTGTATGTCAATGGAACAAC
>JAPQRQ010000007.1:12167944-12183577 GCA_037367365.1 Apogon talboti | reverse complement strand
AAGATCTTCGTCAGCCACGCACAGAGGAGAGATCGTCAAAGTGAGTACGTACGTACATGTATACATTGTATACACATACACGAAAATTCGCAGAGGGGGTACTCCACATCGCGGTTTTCACCATTCGCGGTTAATGGGGGTCACAGCCCCCATTAACCGCGAAGTGTGAGGGTTCACTGTATAAGACTGCTGAAATCTCAAACTTATTCCTTATTTAGAAGTAAGACTGGAAGGCTTTTTAACATGGGTGAAAAAACAAAAAACAAAACAACAAAATAATGCCCAACCTGGCAAATCTCAATCAACTGAGAAGTGTCAAACATTTTCTTTGAATAATTAACGGTCATGGAATTGCCACGCCCATTTCACTGATCAGTACTATTCCATTGTTACGAACACATCAAGTTGAATTTAGTATTTCTGCCACTTCTGTCTTGACACTATATCTCTTTATCGGTCCCAATGTGTATATACAGTATGTCACCTAATCTCGACCATTCTCGAGAACTGAATATCTGGTGAATATCACACAGTGGGTGGATTTTATTTCTCCATCCTCCTGCTGTCTGTGCATCACTTTGAACGTCCCCCTCACTATGTGAAAGAACAACCACCCAGGAGCTGTTACTATACTCTGAAAAAGGCAATAACTTTTCAAAAGCCGTTTTCTTTTGTAGGGATTCAGTCCTTTTAATACCAGTGTGCTTCCTCATGCACATATTCCACCAAAACAACTTCTCTCCTGACACTATTTTGCAAATGCACTGTTGCAGCACCGCATAAGAACTAGCCACACAACCCAGTGTTCCAGACTGATCTACAGCACAGGCACAGTGTTAGCGAAGTGTAGAGGTCTGGCAATGCAAAACTACATGTCACCATACCCCAGTCTTCTATTTGTTGCCATTTTCCTTCTTCCACATTTCCCACTTGTTCCTTTGTGTTTTTCCTCAGCCTACTCCCTCAATGTTTGTTTGATTTTTTGCCTACCTGGTTACAAGCTATGGCTGTCCAAGAACCTGTCTTCACCTGTCTTACCCATCTGCCTGCTTGCATACCGCCTGTAAGCTCAACTCATAATTAATAAATTCATTAAACTGTTGCTGCCTGTGCATCCTACGTTTGGGTATTCCCTTGGCTGGCAGTCACAGCTTGCCAAGGCTCCAGTCGTGACAGTGAATAATAAATTGTTTTGCTTGAGGAATCAATGCTTTGTTGAAAAATAAACAGTTAGTTATCAAAATAGTCCTTTGGTTTTTATTGTCAGCTAATCAATTAACCGTTTATGTTTGAAATGTCAGACATTATAACAATCCCAGATTTCTAGAACTTCACAGGAAAAGGAAAAGTTTGTCTGAGAGCTACAAATGCTTTAAGGGATTACTCAACAAACAGTGGCAAATAGCTTTGTTTTTCTAAACAGAAAGAAGACACGAGTACAGACCAGCAGTGTCGGACAGTTTGTTGGCTGTAAAGCTGGAAATTAACATTTGCCCATTGATTTTGTTTTCGTTCTTTTCCTTCCGGTGTCTGAACGGATTGTTTTGTTAAGCTCAGTCTCTATACTTTGAGCTCCTAATGGTGATCAATGGAGCAAAGACTCTCCAAATTGCCCTCCTCCTCTTGCTTTAACTGTAAGTGTTAAACAGATGTTGGGCCTGGAGTTTTGGCCATGGTTGTCATTAATGCTGAACAACTATTGATAATGTTTTCCCAAGTTGAAATTGTTTCTGCAACTCTGCGGTCCTTGCTAGAAAGCAAATGCTGATCTCTGGGCACCATCTGGAATTTGTAGCGCTTTGTTCTGTCGAGTCAATACAATGGGTAAAAGTAGTGAGCACCATGAGGAGACGTTCCCATTGGACTCGTAACCTACCACCGCTTCTACTGCAAACACACATTACAAAGTGTGTCCAGTAGTTTGAGCATTTGCTAAAAATGTCCCCGAGGTGCCTGCCTCAGGAAGTGTACCAGGCACAGCCAACTGGGAAGAGGCCCGAGGGCCGACCCAGAACACGCTGGAGGGACTGTAACACAGCTGGAAAGGGGGTGCCTGGGGAGCCCAAAGGAGGAGGTGGGGGGAGGAGGGGGTGTTAAATGGATGGACAGATGGATGGCAGTGAGTGTAAGCCTTAAGCATAGTGTTTTCAGAAATCATAGCCTCATGTAGTTAAGATGTTTTTCAACAACTATGTTTATCCAGCTTCAAACAAACTTAAAATTTAAAGTGTTTTCACATTTCATTATGTGAGCTCTAGTTTCCATCAGCTGAGAGCAGCTCTTCCTAAAAACTTAAACCATAGTGGAAGGCAGAAGAAACATAAGAACTTCTGAATTAACTGCAAATGTGGCAGATGTCCCTGGAGTAAGCCAGAGCTACTGCATGCTAGTAGCTTTTACAACCCCCTTCAGTTTCTCCTGTGCTTATTATCTACACAAAACAGGCAAGTGACAGACGAAAGAAAGAAACAAACAAAGAAAAATCAGTCGTATTGTATAGGCTTTGAATGATACAACACATTCACTATTAGGAGACAATATGCTGCATAATGTTCTGCCGCATAACATCATCAATTTATTGTTAGTAGGCTTGGAGAGAATGAGAGTGGGAGGATCTGGCGAGGAAGATTAGTAATGCTGTAAAGGTTAACTCGTGCATAAATTCCTGCTAGGAATTTAGTATTCGTTAATCAAAAATGTGCTAATTAGAGATGCCCTCCTTCATTTTTTCCCTCATTGATGGATTGAGGAAACAGAATCATAGAATTAATTATTTGTTGGCATATAGTAAAGTAAGTAAAGTTTATTTCTAAGGCACATTTAAACACAGCTTAAGCTGTTGTAGAAAAGATTATTAAAATATAAAGGAAAAGTAAAAACAGAAGTAATGACAGAAGCATACAAATATCAATAATCAACACCCAGAAAAAAGTAACAACAAGATTAGATTCAGAGATAGGTGGATGAAAAGGCCAGTACAGATATAGTTTTATCCTAGATTTAAAAACAGGGATGGAAGGAGCACATCTAATATCTAATAACAAGTAAATCCACAGTGATGGTTCTCTGAGTCACCTTTTAGTTTTATTCATGACTGTGGGACAGTTGTGAGAGATTTGTTGTCAGCTCTAACAGACCTCTGAGCTGAGTGCCTGTGAATAAGCTCTGTAATTTAAGATGGGCCTGATCATTAAGAGTATAGGGAGCAATCAGCAAGGTCTTAAATTGAGTTAGAAATTGAACAGGGAACCATTGACGAGAGGCTAAGATTGGAATGGTGTGATTGTACTTTTTAATACCAGTCAAAATCATTGCAGCTGCATTTCAGACAATTTGCAGTCAAAGAAAGGTCTAAATAGCTTAACAGTCTGGAGTTTGGGAATGGGTCTTGATAATTTTGTGAACAGTGACAGTCATTTGTTTGTCTTCTTTATTTAACAACCATCCTTCATGTGCCTTTCACTGTTTTAACTGGATTTGTTGTTCATTTTCTCTGGCCAGCTATATTTTTTACCTGTCCCATGGTGCAATCTCAGCATTGGCTCTGAAGGTCATCCTCAATCATTTTATTCCTGAGAATTTTCAATAAAGGTTGTGAAAATATGAGATGGCCTAGCTTACTTGTGAGATTCTAGCACCTAGACTTAAAGGGACTGAAGATAATTAGTTCAGTTTTCCATTTAGCCAGAGGAAATCATTTGTCATCCAACCTTTCATGTCCTTAAAACATTCCAGGGGAGGCTTTAGGGAGTGAATAGATTTTAGTGGGAGCTACAGCTGTGAATCCACATAGAAGTGACAGGTGATGTTATACTTCATAATAATTTTTTCAAGAGGGAGCATGTTTGAACATGCAGAACACATTTGGCCTCGGGGTGGATCCCTGAGGGATGCCATGGGTGACAGGGACAGAGTAAGAGGAAATCTGACCTAAAGCCACTCGGAACATTCTATGTTTAAGATTTACACCGTTTCAGTGGCTACTTTTCATATTTCATAAAGATGAAGTGTCCAACACAGCACAAGGATGGCATTATGCCCAGAGTCAACAGAGAGTAACCGATTGCTTGTCACATTTAACAGAGCTGTTGCAATGTTGGTGAGGGCTTTGAACTCTAAAATGGATCGATTTGGGATTTGTATTCAGTAATGGTTGCAGTTGTGGAAACATTTCATGCATTATTTCTGCAAGAAGTGTCCTTTTAGGGATGAGGCAATTTAGCTCTTGTACTGGAGAGAAAATAAATGGATATATAAGGAAGAATCTGAAGCAACTTTTCGCATTCCAGTCCTGTTTTGGTGATAAACTGGCAGAGAGCTTATCTGTGGAACCAGCAGACAAGACTTGGTCAAAAACAGCAGTTGAAGGCCAACTACTGAGAAATTACAGCAAGTGGATGGATGTGTTACATGTAGCAGAATAAAGCCACTAATATCAGTGACACATAACACAAAAAACAATAAGATCAGTTTAAGATTAGCTGTCATCTTGTTTCCCTTTCCAACCAATGGCTTCTTCAAAATTGGAGAAACATATAAGAAATAAAATGCTGTCAAGAAGGTCATCAGCCTCCAATATATCTTCTCTACAAAGCTCCAAGCAGCCTTACTAATCCTCAACGTTTGATTTTCGTCGCCCCCAGTCACAACGAGACAGTTCAGTGAGTGTGCTGTCTGGGCTCTTTAGTGTCGGATGGATTGGATCCTTATCAATCACCTGTGGCTCCAACGTCAATCTGGTGGGGATGACGCACACTTACTGATACCACGTAGTAAGGTGAGGATGTTGGGGCATTTCCTCGGGCGCCCACTTTGTATTCAAGAGCACACAACAGTGTACAGGATTAAAAGTTTGTTGGCATGAAAGTTAAATAGAGAGACTGTTTGTTCTTTCCCTCTATCAGCATCATTTTCAAGCTACTAACATAAGAAACAGGAGATGCTTTTCTGTACTCTGCAACATCAGCATGTAAATTTGTAGCTCCCATAATTTTTTTTTTTTTCCTGTTACCTAAACTAATCACTTCCCTCAGAGGTATGTGTCTGGCATTTTTGTTTTCATCATCATCTTATGACGTGACTATAAATACCATTAAATAGGCAGCACATCACACTTACCGCTGAATATATCAAGAACTACCTTTGGATATCAGCTGTTGGGATGAAAAGCACAATCGTTGCCATGTAAAAGTGAGGCGGGTGGAGATGAGGACTCAAATGCAAAAACGATCGAACCCCTGCTGGTATCCTGACAGAGCTCCTTACTTTATATTTTAATAAAATGTGTGCAGGGAAGATTAAATCTCTCCCTTTCAAACATGCATGAGCTGCGGGGGTCATAACTGACCTCAAGAAACAGATCAAAATCGCATACACCAGAGCAGCCCTGAAATCTATTCTGTTTAATTACTCCTCATCACTCAACATCTGTTTGCCATCACCGTGTCACCGTGAGGCACCTTCATCTCACCACGGTACCAAAGCAGCTCTCATTACCTCTCACTTCCTTCCAGCTTGCCCACTCATTCCAGACCTGAGCTTCCTGCCTGGCAGCGGGTACCTGCGTGCCCTAAGAGACCACCACTACATCTCTTCCCCAGCCAAGTCTGCAATCCTTCACCTGTCAGACTGGTTCAGTGCACTAACCTTGGATAAGAGCCAGTCCACTCACTCAGTACCTGCCCATTCCACTAACTCAGCTGGCTGGGCCCACACACGTTTGTTCCCACCAGCCTTAAAAAGTCTGTACCCATTTCTCCTTCCCACGTCACCAGTGACTCAGTAAAAACATCTTATGCTTCAACTAGTAAATGGTGCAAACAGAGGAAGCTGTTAATAATCTTGTCCAAGGCAAACTGATCTTTATAAGCAGGTGATTGTTTTAACCAAACTTATATTGGTCTGCCATCTGTAGGTCTGGAACCTAACTCATATTGGTGATTCTGAGGTTTTAGGGTCAACTCTTTAAAATATAAGTGAGATATAACCAAACAACAGAGTGTTCCTCTAGTTTGTGTGAGTGTTTTTTATTGTTGTCTCACTAGAAATGCTTCATATTTCCATCATTTTGGACCAAAATTATTACCATATTTTAACCAATATCTATACTGTTGCTAATAAAGTTGGAATAAAATATTTTTATGCACTATCATGAAACTGATGTGTATAAAAAGAGGAATGTGTCTGAAAACCAAAATAGTCCAACTTTATGGTAACAGTGTACATAAACTAAAGAAACATCCATATATTTCTGTAAAATGTAGATGTACAGTTTCTATACCTAAACTAGGGCAGCCTAACTTGTCAGGCTACAGTTTATAGTTTTATAATGAATTACGCTGGCATAACTCTAAAGCGTATGTACAAATCAGAGTCAATGCACATCAGAGTTCAGAACCCAGACTCATAGTTCACTGACTTATAGTAATTTTTCATCATTATTTATTCGTCAGCAAATTTCTGCAAATTCTGTTAAATCTAAACATTTTAGTGCAATCAGACACTAGAATATGACTATAAACAGATTAAATGAAACTTTGTAACCCTGTGCTAGCAATGTTAATGCAACAAACCTATAAATTATGGTAACACTTTGGGTAAATATCTAATTACAGTGGTACTTGGGGCATTTAAAACAAATGTCAGATGGGCAGGAATGTCCTGACAGCGCTCTTATTGTATTTCATTTTATTTTTTAAGATACAAACTGTACAACCCATCTGAAGTAAAATCAATCTCAACCTACCACTGTGAGGTTATCCAGACCTAGCTATGTAGCTCTGTTAGTACCTGTTAAATATCACATGCAAGCTGTGAGAACTATCTGACTTGTGATATCTCAGACTCAGAAGTGGTACAGGTGTAGTCACTCAGCTGCTGTAGATATGGTTCAAACAGTATGATGTGAATGGATGTTTCCTCCAGTAGCTTACTTGTGCGGTTTCTTAAACATAAAAGCTTATAGAAATGCTCAGATTTCCAGGTTTGCTGCTGTCTCTTCTGCCTTTTCCCCACAGCACTGGGTTACATGTTGATCCACTTAAGTAAAGATGGCTTAATCTCAGATGTGCATTCATTTTCTGTCACCCCATTTAAGAAAGAATAATATATAGCAACATATGCAGGGTTTACCCCACCTTCACACATTGGGGATCTGGGACAGGCTCCAGCACCCCCATGACCCTCTGGAGGATTCAGTGTCTTGGAAATAATATATAGGATAAATATACATAACAAACAGCATCTGATTAGGAACGATTCTCTCCCAGGCTCTTTGATTTCTATAAGCTGTTGATCCCTGTAGCCATGATCACCATTAGCAGTTTCCACCGTATTTGAACCATTTATTATTTCTGAGTATAAAAATTATGCTCTCTTATGTCTGAGAAGGAAAAGAAACATCTTCATCTTCATTTCAGCTGCAAATCTGATGTTTTTCAGATATAGGACTTAATAATAATTCATTAAAGAAATGAGTTCTAGAGAATGTGGCCAATTAAGAACCTTGGTTTTTGCAGGATAACATAGATTTCAGTGCAGGGAAAGTAGCTTAATGGATTCCGGACACATACAGTATTATCCTTGATTTAGCATTTAGCTCACTGCTTCTAATGATACTGTCAGAAATAAGCTTCTGACTGTGGAGCTGCTGATGGAGACTAGAATTTGACTGTGATGCCTTCCAACACCATGCTTAGACTTCTGAATTATCGGTTAAATTCAAGTTTCAGTATTAATCTGAATAAAGGCAACATTCTGTACTTGAATCCTTCTTATGTAATAAAATTCAGCAGTGTTAAACTAAAAGATGTGTTTACTTTGGAGTCAATTCTGCCTGAGGTTAACAATGTGCACTATTACTGTTCCATTAAATTTAAGGTGTTTTTGGTGATTCACTTGTCAAAAGGCAGTTGTCAGATTTACTGAACCATGACTCTTGGTCAGTGTCTGGGACACTGTGTACTTGATAGGAAAGAAGAGGTGCGGAGGTGTTTGTTTTCTGTCTGTCAGCAACTAGTGACTCTGCCAATCTGCAGTGGCTGTGGCAGTCGATGGGGTTTTCTGTGCCAGAGGGGTAGTACTATAAATCAAAGTATTGCAACAAACCCTGGCACCTGATACATAAATCAAACCGGCAGCTGATAGTACCGACATCATTCTGTCAGTGTGAGATGAGCAAAGATTGAAAGAACAGTCCGGTTCAACCTGGATCTGTGGATGCTTCAGAAGTCTCGGAGATGAGCTACAGCACAGGATTAGTCCCATTTTCTTCATGTTAGTATGTGGCACGGTGCATCAGAGGTGTAAGTACAACAGAAGTGTAAGGTCAGAGACGTCAGTCACACAGCATCCAGTGAAAATATCTGCACAAAAGTGAAGCGGCCTTAAAAATGCGGGTGAGACATTGTCTAACATTTACTTTGTACTTAAATGTCAGTTTTCTCAACTTGTACAAACAACCAGCATTGAAAAAGATAAACTTACACCCTAAGTTTTCTCAATAATGCAAAATGTATGATGTTCTAGCAACGCCGCGTAATTGCCGTTGCATTAAAGGCAGTAGTTGGCTTTTTTCCTCTCTTTTTATTTAGTCTGATATGTACTGTGGTCTTGTACTAACATCGTTTTCTAGGCTTGCCTCAGCTCCAAAAGCAAAAGTTCACACAGCATTTGTTAATGCCACTATCTAATGATCAAATATTCACTTTTAACCAGAAAAACTTCATAGTGACAACATAGCACAGTGCAATCAGAAGTCATGCAAATTATTAAAAGTGAACATTATTTATAAGCGTAATGCATGACAGATATAAATATTTCATATCTTTGTCCAAAAGTCAGCACTGGGCTTTGTGAAACATCTGAAGCGCTTCACACCTGCGAGGTACTTTAATGTTACCACCTACAATATCTGTACCTTTTCTGCAGCTTATGCAACTTATTCACCTTCAGGCAAGATTCATGCAACGATTTAACAATGTCAGTTTTTAATGCGGTGCTTCTGTCCTCCTTTTTCTCTGATTTAATATTTATGTCCTTTTATAGAGACAGTGTGAATAACAACAGATATTGAAGTAGTAAAACAAGCAGCAAGCAGTGTTTTGAAACAGAAATGGTTTTAAAATGCAGATGGATGGCACATTTCTTTGCCCTCGTCAGTGAATTTTAACAGCTGGCGGATAGTGAAATAAGGTTATTCTGTGTGTGCGTGTTTGTGTGTCAGAGAAAGTGTGCTTCAGTTGAACAGATGCTACACACCACACAAGTACTTTGTTTTTCTGAAGTGGATATTTTAGTGTGGAACAGGCATTAGAATGAGTTCTCAGGGACTAAAGGTTTCTCATTAATTTTTGACTTTTTACTCCTGCTGTCAGAGAGGCCACAAAGGCTTTTTGTTTAATATATGATTCATGTAAAGTGAGATATTACCTACTGAAGTTAAACTAGTCCCAGTCATTTCTCAAGGTTTTTGTGTTTGGAGGTTTTTTTTTGGCGTGTCTTGGGCTGCTAAAACATGCATGCCTGCTATGTTTTGATAATGTTTGAATAAAAAGCCAGAAATTTCTTTCAAATATTACACAATTATATATTCAATATGCAGGGATTACTTATACAGCTCACACCTGCAGCTGACATACGGATCATAAGGAAGATATTAAGCAGTACTTCGCTCAGTAAGGTGAAAATCGTGACTTGAAAGTTAAAATATGTGGATAAGACAGTGAGTCATCAGCTAGCAATTCAGTTGTATTTCTGTTTTTACTAAGTTAAAAAAAAAAAAAAAACAACCCTTTTATTGTTTCCATAAAATGCTCAATCCAAAATAAACACTTAGAACAGACTCCAAGAACTTGGAATCAGGTCACTATCATTAATTATTTTAATTACTTTGGGTGGAAGAGATCTAATGTCAGTGTCAATACATTAATATTATATATATCAGAGTGTGCCAGGTTATGTGGAATGGGAATGCATGAACAATGGGTGCAAATGCCATGTTCTGAGGTCAGACACACCCCTCGGATTTAGAAATGAAATTAAATTTTGCTCTCAGTTCTAGAATGGGAAGACATTCATCATGCTGACACATATGGTTATTCTGCATAAAGTATATGTGATTTTATTCAGAGCAAAAATTACATTTATTTCCAAATGAATCACTTAAATGCCCAAAAGTATCCTATCTCCCAATGGTAAAGAATTTCAATCCTGATCTAGGTCCAGATATGGGATAGTAGGGATAGTGTGTGTACCTACAATAGATTACATTACATTACCTTGGTTAATCCCCAGTGGGGACCCGAACGCTAACCTCAACAAGGGGCAGTCGTGGCTGGAAAAGTGACTTGTGACTGAGGGGTCAATGGTTTGATTCCCCGGATAGTCAGAGAAATTGTTGGCCGATGTGCTCTTGAGCAAGGCACTTAACCCGGCATTTTTTTATTTATTTATTTATTTTTTCCCTCAGGGGCCTCACATGGCAGCCCGCTGATCCTAGTCTGCAGTGTGTGATGTGTTCCTACATGTTCCACTAGTGATGGGTTGAAGACTGAGGGTCAGATTGGGTGTGTTGCATTTCCACATGTACAATAAATACTGACAAAAAATAAAGATTCTAAGAGTGTGGACACTGCAGGTCCACCATACAAAAGGCATTTGATTAATTGATGATTATTATTATTATTTTTTTTTTTTTTTATTATTAACGGTGGAAAAAGTGTAAATATCCAACGAGCTATGGTCTTCTTTAGTTAACAGAACAGATCCAAAAATGTATCATCACATAGAGGCCAAGAAAACCAACACTTTTGAGATGCTGGAATTTTTTTATTTATTTATTTATTTTTTTAAATATAGTAGTTTAGGGAACTAAAATGCATTTAAAGCTATGGGAAAATGCACACCTTCCCTGTGCATCTCTCTCCTCTCAGTCCAAGACAAAAGATTAAATATGAAGGTGGATGATCTCATATTTCATGCTAGAAAAGCTTCAGGTTGTGTCTGATGGAATCTGAATGGTAATAGGTAATTGCAAATGTCAACCACATATTTCATCTGTGATTAAGTATAATGCACATCACAAACTAAATTGTCTGCAACCTGAAAACATAAGCAAGCAGTAGATGCAGAAGTCTCATGTCCTTTACTTGATTCACGATATGCTGAAAGGTCAATGTGCAATTTTTGCCCAAATAACAAACACTGAAGCTTCAAAACTATAATACTGTTCCTCCCTGAAATAAATGCCACAAACTCCACATTACTGCACATATACTTCTTTTCTGCCATTCACAAACCCTTGAGTCATGGTTTACCGCATTGTCCACATGAGGAGCGTAACGGAGGGAAATGCTCACTGGAACATAAAGGAGCCCTCATGCTTAATTGATATTTATTTATTGCCCACATATGCCCACATAATAGCCACTTAGCCAGGCTGAAGCCATTTGCCAAAATGTCTGTTCTGAGCATGTGGTGATATCATTTTAAACTCCCAAAATGGTAATAATTAGCATTGCAATCAGTTTTAGCTGTGACCTTCACTCAGTAAGTGCTGTTTTAATGCACGAGGTTGAACTCTTGTGTTGAGTTGTTATTATGGAACAGATTAAGTTACAGAAAGCCCTTCTAAGAGGCGTAGCAAAGACAGATTTACTGTTGAGAGCGCAGGCTTCCCTTTAGGCAGCAGTGAGGGAAAATTCGGGTTACTCTTCAAGCCCTAAATTCCTTAAAGCTCTGCGCTTACAGATGAGTACAATGCCGTGCCTGGGATAGTTCATCAGTGCATGAAGTGGTTGTTGATGGGGATTACTTGGATATTATAGGTCAGCTCCTCAGGGGATTTTAGTTTAATTAAAGACAGTACTCATTAACTCATCACTGTTCCACCTACGGTATAGTGGCCTTTTCATCTTGACACAATATTGTTCTGCAGGGAATTGGGGGCCATGTAAATTAATAACCAGTGGCTGATAGCATATGATGAATCCTCTAATAAAATGCTGCTGAGTGTATGCTTTTTGGAAAAGAATTCATTACCATAAATTCTTTTAATGTAGACTAGTATCTTTTAAATACACAGTAACAAAGCAAACACAAGCACACAATACTTTTCAAATAATGGTTAAAGCCAGAGGCAGATCACAGTCTGACCGTGAGAAAAATATAAACAGGTGGGAGAAATTGGGACTAATTGTTACCATACAAGTTTTCACTATGAAATGTTCTCCCTCATTAACAAAAAAAAAAAAAAAAAGAATGCTGTCTGAAGTCTGAATGCAAATTAAATATCACAGTGTAAGAAATGCTTAAAATGGTTTCATATGATTTGTAGCAGTGAAAAAAGCACCATTTACAACCTCTCCATGAGAACACAAGTTTTTTTGGTGATTTGTTCTGTGCTTGAAACTTCTCTGATTCAGTGTTTCTGTTAAGAGACGTGTCGATTTTTTATGATGTCTATCTTTTGACTATTATTTTATGTCATTGTCTGCAGGGCAGTAGTCGGGCACAAAGAGCCGATACCTGATGACAGCAAAGACAACATCACCATTAGGGTTAGGCTTAGGGTTAGGGTTAGCCTAACCCTAACCCTAACCCTAACCCTACCATACAAGTTTTCACTATGAAATGTTCTCCCTCATTAACAAAAAAAAAAAAAAGAATGCTGTCTGAAGTCTGAATGCAAATTAAATATCACAGTGTAAGAAATGCTTAAAATGGTTTCATATGATTTGTAGCAGTGAAAAAAGCACCATTTACAACCTCTCCATGAGAACACAAGTTTTTTTGGTGATTTGTTCTGTGCTTGAAACTTCTCTGATTCAGTGTTTCTGTTAAGAGACGTGTCGATTTTTTATGATGTCTATCTTTTGACTATTATTTTATGTCATTGTCTGCAGGGCAGTAGTCGGGCACAAAGAGCCGATACCTGATGACAGCAAAGACAACATCACCATTTTTACCCGAATCCTAGACAGGCTGTTGGATGGATACGACAACAGGCTACGCCCCGGGCTTGGAGGTAAGTCACAAGGTACAAAAAAAAAAGCACAAGAGCAAAATTCTTACTGTTTCTATAAATTGCTATGTGATATTTTTATCCTTAGATTTTTAGTTGACTAAACTGATCACTACTTTTAATTGTATTTAATGACTGTGTAACATTTCCTAACCTTTCATGTATTTTTATAACAGCAATACAAGTGGACTGACCTTCAACAGCTGATTCTATTGATGGACAGAACAGAACTGTTAAAAAAAAAAGAATTCTTGATATGAAGTGGTTTGATATGTGGTGTGGCAGTTATTGTCATAAAATGAACCATTAATGCCAAACGTGAACGATCAGACTGGGTTTATTGCTTATTTTGAGGAAAAAAAATTGCAGTAATATTCCATTATTATTCTGAGAAAATTCTAAAGATGACAGGTGCCATGTAAATATTACATTTGGACATTTACACTAAATTACACAATTACACTAAATGGAGATTTTCCAATATCCCAATATTATTCTGTTTTTAAGAGCATGATTTGGACACATTTTCAATACGCATTTCAGTTTTTCCCACAGATTGTGACACGTGATGTGTTTTTACAATCAAAAGAATTAATTAAGAATCTTTGTCAGTATATTGTATATGCAGACAAGCAACACACTAAAGCTGAACCTCTGCCTTTAACCCATCACTTACTAAAACACTGCAGACTAGGGGCAGGCGGCAAATTTGGGGGTTAAGTGCCTGGGTCAAGGGCACATCAGCCAATAATTTCTCTGCCGGTCCAGGGAATTGAACTAGCGTCTCCTCAGTCACAACCCACTTCTCCAACCTTCTAGGCCACAGCTATCCAAAAAGTCCACATAAACAGGTTTTTGGATATGCACAAATATTACAAAGCTGCCCTACTTTGTTGAAGGTGTTTGAAGGAATGAACATTGAAATTCTGACCAATAAATCCCTACCGGGTATACACGGCCGCATGTAAACAGAATTACAGCAGAATATTCATTTTTGTTAGCCATGTACACAGCTTATTAGGAAGTTTGTCCTTTACTGAATATTTTATGCATGGAAATGAAATGTAGTCAATGAGGCTGTAAATATGTCTGCCCCTAGTGGTCATTAGGAGCCATGGTACCACCACTAAGACCTGCATCATAATGAAGACAGGTCACTTTGTGCAGTACTGTTATGGTAATGCGCCTTCCCCTGGGTGGATGTCTTTGTTCAATCATGCCCAAATGGCAAATAATCGCATATGTCACTGGAAATCTCTGTAATTGATGCCTTGTCATCCAAACATTTGCCCCCCCAAGGACCAACTAACAGCTCAACAGCGAGCCCACATGCTCAAGCGGTGTTTGCCATTTCTCCGTCAGCCAGCTGGAATGGTCATTTCTGCTCTACTGCTTTCCGCTGAGTGTGGTTACCAGGCTACAGGCTGGGTGACCTGGACTGTGAGTTAGCAACCAGAGAAAGGACCCACACTCAGGCTGTTAATGTCAAATGCAGCCCCTGTGAAGATGTTCGCATCTCCAGGGGCGAGAAGACGGTAAAGCCTTTGCCTCGGGGATTTCTAGGAGGTCTTAGAAACTGAAAGAGGCATCAGAACAGACTGATGCATTCAGCTAACTGTATGGAAACACACACACAAAATATTTTATTTAATATACGACACAGTTATCTTAATGATAAGCTGGGTATGTTATTTCAGCTACAGGTCTAAAACTCTAAACAATAATAATACACATATTTTTCTTCCCCTGGGAATGCAGACTGTAAACACACACCATACCTCACTGTAATGTGCAATAACCAATCACGGAACATGTGCCTCATGTCTGGCACATGTATGTTTACACTGTTACATTTGCACATTTTTATATTACTTTTATATTTTAAAATTTTTAACCTTTCATACAGTATACATCTAACTTGCACATATTTTCGATTGCACACTTTTAGATTTTTTCATACACGTCTGCATCTTCTGTATCGTTATTTAGATACAAGTGCACTGTCGATGGCAGAGAGCACCTGCAATTTCATTGCACAATTAGTGTAATGGCAATAAAGTCTATTCTATTTTATATTAGTAGATGATGTAAAGTGGCACTGGATTTTACTCTACCTAGTTTACAAATAATAATAATGCTTACAAACAAATGAATGTATCATAGTTTTATCAACATTACATTATTGACATAAATTCACATTGTGTCATTTAGTGGCCTTAAACTAGCTACATGTAACATTATACATCAACATTTACTGGAATATGAGAATTAATTTCAAAATTTGTGTTTTTATTTTCTTGATTTACAAAAACATTGGAAGAATCTATGTTTTTACTAATACAAATGAAATACTTTTTTCTTTAACATGAAATAGCAGTTAAACACATATTTTAATTTTATGATCACTGATTAAATAAAACAAGAAACATCAAGTTAGCTAAGTTTTTTGGTGATGTGAATTTTTCATATTTGATAATATCGTGAAATACAAAAGACTAATTTGTATTCATTTTTATTTTCAAGGATTCCCATTTAAGAAATATAACACCTAAGCATTTGTGCACAACACTGCAGCCACGACTCCATTATTCACAAAACTGGAATGGTGTCTT
>JAPQRQ010000007.1:12140491-12162587 GCA_037367365.1 Apogon talboti | reverse complement strand
AGGAGGGTTAACACAAAACAGCAAGTCTTGTAGAATTAATTTTTGTCCTGTAACAAAATTGCAGTTTTTAGTCACTTTTCAGTATATTTCTTCTTTTTTTGCCATTAATGTCACTGCTTTACCATGTTTTATCTGTCCTTCTGCATGAGCTTGGCCACAGGTTACAAACACCAAATGAAAAGTCCAGTGTCTGGCCTCCACCTTCATGAGATCTGTCCAGCCACTGTGAAGACACAGTACACTGACCACAGTATATTGAACTTGCTTTGTGCAACACTGTTAGTTCTCTCACTTTATCACAATAGGCAGTACTTTATCTTTTTCAGCAGATATCACCTTTGGGGTCTCTCAGGGCTCAATCCTAGCTCCTATCTTTTATTCTCTTCACATGCTCCACTTGGCAACACCATGAATCAACAGCACAGAGCACAGTCAGTGGCACACATGAGGGGTCCAAAGGATACCGAAAGCCATTGAGATAATTTTTTTGTACGCAGCCACATGTTGTATAACTGTAGCTCTCTCTCCCTCAGCACTCCAACACGTCTCTTTTGTTCCTGTTCGTGGCATAGCACATCTGCTGCAAATGAGAAAATGCTTGATATGACCTTAGTGACGGGAATGTCACCGTAAGTACAGCTCACAAGTGTTGTATTCCATATAGGCCTGTAATTCAGGTTAGGGTAAAGCTGCTACTTACTGTGTGTTTCTTTATGCTCAAGTGCACCTGTTCAGTAATTTTATGACTAAAAATGAGTGCAGCTCATAGTCCTTCATGCTTAACTCAACATAAAAATGCGTCTAAAAACCAAGCGGTGGTAGGTAACTGCATTTTGCCTGCAACATATGGCTCAGAATATGCGCCCGCCTTTGTGTTGTTAAGGCTATTATATGTGAAGGTTTTGACTGTTCCTATATGGGAGGCGTACCATCAACATACCATAGATTTTCTTTTATTTCTGCCGTGCTTAGTTTTTGTTTTGATGTCAGGATTTCACTGATCATAATGGAGGCTAGGCTCACTCTGGCCCCGGGCTATGGCGTGTTTTCTAACTCCATATGCATATGAACGCTGCAGAAGGCCTTCCAGGGCTGCCTTTTAAGATCTTCCACAGTCTAGACTGAGACGACGATCAGGCTTCAGCCCTCTGGAGCTGTATCCTACGGAATAGCTGAGTGGAAATCATCTTGTACAACATAATTACAGAATAATATATTCCGTTCTATATTTACTCTATATTAATACAGTCCTCTTGTTATTCACAATGATTGGGATAAACTGATGTGGATACAGTGAAAAGAGATGCAGCCAGATCATTTACTCCTTGTGTGTGGTTTGGCTTGTTCTTTGTTTTTTTTCCACACTGTATAAGTATAAAAAAAATTTTACTTTCAGAATAAGAACTATAGAGATAAACCACTCATTTTTGCTGCACTTGAATGATTTTCTTGTAGAGGTATAATTAAGTAAGCACAAGATCAGTTTTCACAGGGCTATTATTTCAGATTGTGTGATATTTTTAGGTTTTTCTGCTACTGCAAGCCCTCCCTTCTTATAGTACATGGAGACACTCAGAGGACTGCTGTGACCTTTGCATTGTCCACAGGAACTAAAAGTTTGTTACAGGTCAGCAATAAGAGGATGAAATGACAGGAGAAGAACAACAATTACACAGTACAGTGAGCAAATGTAGAGAGTAGACTGCACCAAATCAGGAGGTCCTGACCTTGGACTGACTTGATGAATGCTATGAATTGCTGAAAGTGGTGGCTGTTTGTAAATTGGAAGGTATCCGATGAAGGTGCGTGGGTGGTTTGGGTGCCTTGGTTTTCCTTTTGAGTTTAGGAAATAACAGACTGTACCACTCAGTTTTTGGAGAACAGGAGCAGATGAGGTGTATCTATGACGTACTCTGGGGCAAGTTATTTTCACAATCATTATAATGCAAACTGTAGTTTACTCGATGGAGGCAGTGGGTTAGAGTCACGCAATTGTGTTTTCTGGTTCATGAGTATCCAGGCTACCAAGTTCAGAATGGTTTAGATGCGTTATTTGAGTGTAGAGTTGGACAGCCTCGGAGTGCAGAGTGTTGCAGTAAACAGTTCTGGGAAACAAAGACCGGGACCAGTTTTCTAGGTCAGTTAAAAGAGAGGAAATGAGTAATCCGGGAGGTATTTCAGAGGTGAAAAAGAACCTTTTTTTGGACATTACTTTTTATGTGTGTACCAAAGAAAGTTCTGTTCAGAGACAACCTACACGAGAGTTTAACACATCAGTCAGGGGAACCTATCCAACTTTGTCACTGCATCACTGTTTTATTGAAGCTGTTCCCCTGTTCTCCTCTCTTAAAAAAAAAACAATTAATGAAGCATTTTAATTGAACCTCAATCCACTATATATAATGTTATCATTGCCTTTGATGCAGCGTAGGAAACTGAACCCAAACTTGGCACCGTTGGATGATTAAATGTGACTTAGACACCTTCATATAAAATATAAACCTTGGCACAATTTTTTGCATGGATTAGTTAACTCAAAGTTGTAAATGTATATCCTCTAATTATTTTCTTTATCCCATTATGCGTATCCTTTATAAAACTGTAATACACACTCCGAGTCTTTGGAAAAGTGGTATTTTTTGAATTCGTTAAAACCCATTCGTCTTATTAGCCGCAGGTGCCCTTGAACTCACCATCTGTTTGAATATGTGTCTAAATGTTCAGCTAATAATATCACAAACTGGATTGAGTTACAAAAATATAGGCCATTAAACGCTCGCAGAAACTCTACGAACTGAAGTGTTTCTTGACAGAGCACATTTCACACCTGAGGCATCTCACACTGTCATGAAGTTCCAGTGGGCCAATTACACATTCCTGTAACACTTACGAATGTGTATTTCCTCAAATGAAGAAAACAAAAATGAAAAATACATGGTTAAAATGAAGAATTAGGTCATGACTGAGGGCAACAGGGAGAAGTCTTTAGACTCGCATAGACTTTCTTCTGAAATTTAATAAACAGCTGAATAATGTTTGCAAAAAAATAATCTATTAAATCATAAGGCATTTGTCATTCAGTCCATTCCATCCATCTCTAGGGGCACTCCATAATATCCCCATGCCAAACCACTGTATAATTAGACAATAAATATTCTGTACGAAAAGGAAAAAAATGCGATCTCTGGTTGGTGAAATGCATATATGCTGCTTTTCCACTGATGGTATCAGCTTTGATTTGACAGAGCTTTTTTAACATTTTGATGTGCAACAGTATAATAGAAATGTTACGGTGGGAGGAAAATGTTCTTTGCATGGTAGCATGAGAGGAAAGTACATGGGAATCTTCAAACATGCAAAAGGATTCAACAAAAGATTGACAAAAAACACTTAATTGTTGTACCATGCCCTGTATCAACACATTACCCAAGTGTTTTTAATGTGTGACAAGAACAAGACCAGCATTCAGACAAGGCAAATCTGTGGAGTTCTGAACCCTCGAAGACCTAAAGAATCTCCAGCGACCAAAATCATCTACTGATCTAAAATGTTTAATGATATCCGAACCATTAATCCTGTCAATACACTCAAATAATTCAGGTGAAATACAGTTTTTCAGCGGCATCACATATGACCCCTTTGGACGTCCAGAGGCTCTGTAGTGAACATGGAGACCCCTATATGTTCTGCAATATCAATGCACAGGTGAAACCCATGGAGTTTCACAAATAACAATGGTTGTACACACTTGTTTATATGTTCAGTTAATGATATATTATTTATTTTAGGAAAGGTTAAATGTACAGGTGAAAAACTTTATCTACAGCCCCTTTCCTAATGACTTAACTTGAAGAACCATTTTGACTCTGAAAAAAAGGAAAAAGTGCTAATTCTAAAATTCCGCATTCTACTACAAGTATAGTTTTCCTCTGGAAAAATAAAATTAAATGATATTTAATAAAATTTAATTAAATTAAAATACCATTGAAAAACATAATTGACTCTAAGATGTAATGGAAAGGAAGGATATAACACACTTTTTAAAATCCCATTTGGTCAATTTATTGTTTGTTTCAATTCCTTGAGAAGCTTGCAGACATAATGGCACATTGGTCGGTACACAATCCTTGCTGTGTTAATGTGTATGTGTGTCGTCATATTGCATCATGAGACACCAAGCCAAGCTGATGGGAAGCCTCCAGAAATAGAAAAAAAATTCCAGAAAACAACTATATTCTAACCTGAAAAACACCATAATCTCATGTTTTATTTCAGGTTTTATAATTTATATTTTATTCTACTCGATTAAAGACAATGTGACAGCAGTGACAGTGAAGACCAGCCGTGTTGAGGCAGTCCTGTACCTGCGAGGCGGGTGGAGCTGATACCGTGAGCGGAAATCCGACAATCTCGAGGGTCATGAGCCCTTCCAATCTGCAGCCATGATCCCTCTTTACTTAATGAATCTGTTTTGAGACAACAGCACTCTGGTGAAGTGGTGTACACAGGAACTCAATAAATGGCAACTGTCACAAAACCTCATCTGAGCAAACAACCTTCTCTATTAAAAACAATAAAATTGTGTTGCGTTTTCAGCTCAGCTTGTCAGCAATTTTGCTCCATTAACAGAAGTGGTAAATTATGTCTGAAAGAAACGACACTGTTCTCACAACTAATACTTATGTTTTAATTCCTTTTATTATATTTGTGATTCTATTGTGTTTCAGTTTGACTTTTTGTACTTTTATAACCAGTGGACAGGTGTTGTAAATTAGTTTTCTCTACAGGCACTACATACACTGCATCTGCTACTTTGCAGTATGTGTCAGCTCCAGTGTTACTGTACATTTGTGTCAAATAAATAAAAATCCCATCTAACTGCAGCACAGCACACCATGAAAAGGCTCTTAAACTTTGGAAAAGTGCTGTTTTTTGAAGTATTTGGAGTCCATTCCTTACACTTGCTGCAGGTGCCCTTGAATTCATCATCTGGTTGAATAAAGTTAATAATGTTGTGAACTGTTACAGAAATGTGGGACATTAAATGCTTGGAGAAACTGTTATAACTGAGACGTTCCTAGACGGAGCACATTTTATACCCAAGGCATCTCATACTTTATGTCGTGAACTTCCACTGGGCCAATTACCCATCTCTGTAACATCAAGTGTCCCAGAAATGCCTGCTTCTCGCTCACCCTGAGGGCCAGTCATTCTGCCTTTAGTTGGACCTCAATACGCTGCATCTGCCTTTACTGTCCCACTATTGCAACAGGAGGGAAACTAACTGTATCATCCGACTGTAAGTCAAATATTAGGTCAATACCTACGCATTGCTGTTCAGAATCCGCTTGGAGTGCCTGTCCACATCAGGTTTCCGCAGCGTGTCACACTACAATGCAGAATGTGGGTTACAAACTTGACGCTGATCTCGGGTAAGTAGGTGGGTGTGATTCTCAGTCTCCACCCTCCCATGTCATACCTCCCCTTCTCTTCTTTCTTCGCCACGCTCTCTGTAGACTCAATCTCGGGACTTATTCGCATGTATGCATTGTCACGGCACATTTACTCCTTTCATGTTGGCATTTGACAGGTCTGTGCCGAAGAAATGCAAAGTGATTTCAGCTGTCACAGGTACTGTGCTGAAGCTTTCCTTGACAAAGACGTCAACGATGGCCTGCTCTCTGTGCCTTTTATCATCTCTGGGGTTAAATGTATGTGAAATATGGAAAATTTTTGCACACAGTGTTATGCTTAACATTCAGGAAACTCAAATCCCCCAAATGCCTGAGCAGTTCAAGGTCTTCAGCAGAACAGATGGATTGTGTTACTGGAATTTGGAGGTGAACCTTTGAATTCTGCATCAATCATGTTGCCCTTGTTTAGGGACAACAAGCCCAAATAAGGCCATTTTGAGGAAGAATAAGAATGCTTTAAATTGGATTCCAATGCCTTGAAGACAAAATAGGACTTGGTCTTTTTCTTACTGTGCAGGTCATCATGTTCCCCAGTGTCACAATATGATTCATGTGAAGGGAGCAAATAACTTAAAAAAAAAAAAGAGTGGAGTCTTTCCCTGAGCCACCCTGGATTTTCGCTGCACTCAGAAAATGGCAGCCACTGATAACAGGAGTTTTGCTTTGGCGTCATTCAATCATGTAGCAATCTTTGTACTGGGGAGAGAACTGACCTTTTCTTGATTAGCAGCAACACCCTGAAGCTTTCATTGTGTTCAGTCATCCCAACTTCCCAATACATCAGCGCTAAAAGGTAAAACCATACATTGTGCACCCATGAAAATGCATTTCTATTAAAATACCGCCATCATTACATAAACAGCTTTATGTATGTATGCATGTATGTATATCTGTGTTATATTGAGAAAATAGGTCTACCTTTTTCCTCAGAAATAGTGGTACTCTGTGTCAAGTTTTTGTTTTTTGGGGTTTTTTTGCTATTTAATTCTGAATAGCGTAATGAATCTGGAGGATTTTTTTTTTTTTTACCCGTTATTGTTTTGAAGATATCTTTGCATCCTTCCACAAAATAGGGAATAATGAAACATTACTTGATATAACCGATAAACATCAGCCACTGCTGTAAGTGACATGATACATATCATGTTATCAAAGTCTATTTCAGTGATGATTTCAACATAGACTGAACCTTGAGGTCATCCATTGGTTTCTGAACCGCCATTTTGAATCCAGTAGTTTGTGATTTAGTCATTGCCATTTTGGATTTCTGGAGCCAGAAGTGATCATATTTGGACACAACGGCAGGCAGATCTATGGGAGTCAATGGATAAGAGGTGAGCGGTAATGCTAACCACTAGCTTACTGACTTGGTAAAACTTCATCAGACATGGAGTCACGAAGTAATTGTATCATCTTGTTACTCTGACCTATTAAGCACATACTTGTATAGTGGGCAGTCTGTCAGGGGGAAAAATATTAAATTACAAGTGCAAAACTCTGTCAAATACAACATACAACAGAGCCTTATATTCACCCTGAGATTTGATCAAGGGAAAAAATTATAGATGGACCATCAGATTACTTATTAGAGGGTCTAAAAACATATGAGAAATAAAACTGACTTTATTTTTTTATAAAGAGGTTCACAAGATATCTATGGGAGCCAGACATTTTTGAAACTATCCTCAGCTCCGGATTCTTCTAGAGCCCTTGGTCCTGAAGAAATTATCTACAATATTAATGTTATACTAGATTCATTGCCTAAAAGACAGTTTTTAACTTGTCAGATCATTTTTCCTTTCTTCTTTCTTGGATATATGGATGTGAATATCAGTTGATTTGTCTCCCCTATAAAGTGAATACAGTTTTATACAGACATTCATGGTCCCCACATTTGCAATTTCTTCAGTTTTCTTCCTTTTTTTTTTTTTCAAAAATGCCTACACCTGCTTTATGACAGCTGTAAATTACCAAACATCAGACAGCTTTGTCTCTGTGATGCCCCCATTTGCATTATACTCAAAAAATGCATGCACCTGGATGCAGCTTTAGGCAGAAATTACCATAGCTGTAGGTTTTTAAATCATGCATTATGATCACCCACACAATGGAAAACAGCCTTTACTGTTATGACGATAAATTGTTTTCTGTCTCAGATCCAACTTCTGTGGGAATTATTTGGTTTTTTTCTGTGGCGTCCGTGTCTGTGTGTATGGGGTTTTAAAAATGCATTATGTTTTTACAGACTTAAATGAATGCATAAACATCTTCACTTGTAGACATGCTTGTTTACCAAAGTCTGATTCCAGCTTGATATTTCTGGAACACAATGTTAAGGCTCTGAAGTCACAATGAAGGGCTAAGATATGTTTATGCCTCAGAGCTGCAGAGGCTGGTGAACACCGAAGATAATTGGAGTTGGTATGGGATTCACAGCTCATTGCAAGTCTCACACAGGTTACAATCCCCAGCAGGGAAAGGTGAACCGCAAGAAGCAGCGCGAGAGAGAATAATTGACAACAAGAGAGTAAGAAGGACTAGTAATTAAGGCATTAATCAAATCTTTGACTAATCATTACAATGCCCAGAGTATGCAGAAGTTCACAAGAACCGAGACTAATGGATACGCCGTCTCCAGGAAGCGGCCGGTGTCGTGGCTACACCAACTAATCAGTATGTCAACGGTGTGCTGCTGCGTGTTGACAAAAACAAGACCACCATAGCTATTATCACACATAACAAGGCTGCACAATAAACTGCAGGAACAGCTTTCTTGTACAACATAAGCATAAATAAAACAAATTAAATAGTAAATTTGTGCAGATGAGAAACAAATGCTGTAGATTAGATACAAAAATAAACACTGGACAACAGATTACACAGTGAAAATACTACTGGATATCTATTAGAACTAGGAAAACTGCACCATTTTCTGTATCTTTTCATAATAATTAATTTTCAATGATTTGATCAGATAAAACCATTACAGTAATCTCAGCTGATTTTATTAACCAGATAATTTACTGAAATGCAAAGCAAAAAGGTCTGCTGCATAGTGTAAGATAAGATAGCTGAAGTACAGCATAGAGTGCATCCAGATCTGTAGAGTAAAACCAAATTAAAACTAAAACGTGAAGGCATTATTAAAATATGATGTAATAACTAAATGTTTAGAATTTAATGAACCCATTAATTCCAGATAAAGGCCGCATTAATATTCTATCGTATATTAGACATAACCTTCCTGCCATTACCAAGGAAGCAGACACAGTCTCGTTTTTTAACATCTAGACTCATTTAGCCCAGTCTACTGTACATCCTACCTTAACTGCCACTTTATCAGCATTGCTGTCCATTTTATCTCATCAGTGTCTCAGGACATCAGCCCCGCTATTGGTTTATTCCCTCCACCATCTGCCCATATCCTCTCCTAGTCTTCTCTGTCCACTGAGACACTTTCACATTAGCAAAAGCAGACATTTCCTGACATGCTTGTTCTTTATTTCTTGCTTTATGGTTCCTATTTTTATCCATCTTTGCACTCTTCATCCAGCGAAGCACTGGTGTTACAGGGTTTATTTAAAGTGCTCAGTAGTTTACCCCAACTAGAAACTGTAGATTCATTTAGTCTCATTGTTTCAGACATTGATAAAATACAGGTGCATCTCAATAAATAAGAATATCATCAAAAAAGTTGATTTTTTTTGGTAATTAAATTAAAAATGTGAAACATCTTTATATATACACATTCCTCACACACAGAATGATATATTTCAAGTGTTCATTTCTTTTCATTTTGATGAGTACAATTTACAGCTGATGAAAACCCAAAATTCAGTATCTCAGAAAACTTTAATATTGTGAAGAAGTTCAATATTAGAGACTCATGGTGTCACATTCTAATCGGATAATTAACTCAAAACACCTGCAGAGGATTCCAGGGCCTCTAAATGGTCTAACAGTCTAGATCAGTAGGACACCTAATCATGGATAAGACTGCAGACTTGACACTTGTCCAGAAGACGATTATTTCATTTTCATTCTTTAACCTTTATTTAACCAGATAAAAAAACCCATTGAGATCTCTTTTACGAGGATGACCTGGCCAAGAGGTCAGCAGCACACACTATGATGAGGTTAAAAGATCAGTGATAACAATACATTTAAAAGAGGCAATAATTTAGTAATAACACAAAGTAATAACAAAAATTTGACAAAATTTTTACAGTGCAATAGTAGTTTAGATCACCAGCAGTGTTTTTTTAAAGTGCAAGATTTGGTTGAGGTTAGCAAACAATTAAAAACATAGGCACTGTTTAAAGGATTCTCTCTTTCTAGTCAGTAAGACGGTATGAAAAGCTTGCAGTGGAATGAGTTCTGGTATTTTCAGCTCCGATTGAAGAGTATTCCAAGCAGAGGGGGCGGAAAAACTAAAAGCTCACTTCCCCATTTCAGTTTGAACCCTGAGAACATTCAGGTAATAAATATCACAAGTCTGTGGTGATTAATGGTTATTGGTTCTTTGAAGAAGAGAAGATAGGTATGACGGAACCAACCCGAGAAGAGCCTTGTAGATCAGAGACAACCAATGAGTATATCTTCAGGAGCTCAATGAAGGCCACTCAGCTTTAGCCTACAATTCACAGTGGTGAGTGAGGCGACTACAACCAGTGATAAATCGTAAAGTACAGTGATAAACATTGTTTAAAGATCGAAGACATTTGGTTGAGGCACACTAGAATTTGTGATGATTTTCTAATTTATTGAGATGCACCTGTATTCTGATCTACACTGTCATGTTTGTATAAAGCATTAATTAAAATAAATATGCATAGATTTGTAATGTAAGTAAATCTTGCACCGACCCTGAAACCAAACCTGATTTGAATGAGTGTGATGGAAAATCAGGCTTGCAACTTCAGTAAACGACATGTTCTTATGGTTTTCATCTGCTTGTCTGATGTAGGTTTATTACATTTACATTAAAATCTTTGCAATACAAGTACGGATAGATAATGATGTGATATGTAACGTCTACAAAGCATTATAGATATACTAATCCCTTTGTTATTTCTAAAGTGTCAATGGACTGTGATCAGATGTCTCCACTATCCCTGCATCCTAAGTATGGAGTTCTCTCATGTTTGTGACATAATAGCAGAGCCAGTTCAGATCTCCTACCCAAAATTCAAAGAGAACCTTTTTCTTTAAGCCCAGCGAGGCGGATAGCAGCTCATTGGCTGTCCGCCCGTGACTTCAGATTCATCACACAACCTAATGTGTTGGAATAGCAGCGGTGTGCCTATTCTGCCTATGTCCCTGTTAAGAATTCACAGAAAGAGGAAGCTCCAATCCTGCAGATGGATGACATGCACGGCAGCATGCAGAAAGGAAGCTTTAGGTTGGCCAAGTTAGGTGTCAATCAAAAGGTAACAAGTTAGTCTGTCAGTCTTTACTGGTGTCACCAGAAAAATCAGAAAAAGTAAATTACGGAGGATATCTTCTTGATTAGAGCTGAATATGATCAACTAGATGATTTTACATGCTTAGAGAGGTGAGGGAGGGGGCCCCCACTATGCACCCAGTGTGCATAGTGTGTGTATTGGAAGAACCAGTACTGCCTAACAGTGACTTTGACCTTTGGCTATATAACTGCAATCGCTTCATCTCTTGAGTCCAAGAGAACATTTGCACCAAATTTTAAACCATTCTGTCACACAATTCCTGAACTAAACCCTCTTATGTGTGGATGCATTGGTCTCAGCCTGTATATTGATTTCTATGTAGAAGACTCCAGTCAGATTTATGTGAAAATCCTTATGCTTTCTCCTGAGTGCCTCAATGCCTCATTTATGCTCCTCTAGTGACAACACTAGCTATTATTAGCTTAGAAACAAACGATCGGCAGGACACACAAACATCACCAAAGCCTGCAAGCATGTGTAAATATTCCATATTGTATCTTTAAATGATCAATTATAAATGTGGTGTACTTGTACATTTTCTTGGTGGTCTTGTTAATCTTAAGCATATGCTCAATAACCATAAAGTCCCATTTGTTTCATGGACTATTCTATACCTTAGTGCTCTGGTGTAAAAATAATATGATTAGAGGATGCGGTGAAGGGAAACGACTTTTTTCCCCCATAACCCAGCTGCTGCTAATTACAGTAGTTGGTACAGTGAATCTACCCATCACCCTCAGCATTATAAAAAGTCATTTGAAACAGTACTGGTGGGTAGACGCTCCTCTCCATCCCCTCTGTCAAGGAGAAATCAATCACCCAGTCAGCCCTGGAGGAACACCAGCTGGCACTGGATCTGATTGTGCCATTTGGCCTTGTGGAGAGATTGACTATGCTTTTCCACATTCATGTCTTTCAATCTTCAAATTAATCCCTGTTTTTGTGGGACTTCCTGTCCAAAAGAAACAAATGATGGCTTCACTCAGCTGAGCCAAACATGCAGTTGTCGGCTTATTCATTAGTGGACTTGGGTTGAGATGTTGGAAACGGATGGCATAAAGAAAAGGAGCTGTGAGGAAAAAAAACAAAAAAAAACCAAAAAGCATTACACGGGCACAATTGAGGTAATGACATTTTAAATGCTCCAGAGCCATTCTAGGCCAAGATGAAACAAACTTGAAACTTAGTCAAAGACACTCAGGACACACAACAATAAATCACCATATGGTGTCTGTCCAAGTGTCCACGTTGCCATGTTCATTCGTCATTCTTCTGACCTTGAATTGCTAGTTGCTTGTTCCGAGCGTGTAATTCAGCCAATCTTAGTTAAAAAGGGAACATGCAGTATTATTCTTTGGAACATTTCTTTTCTTAGACTACACAACAGCTCGGAAAACTGAACATACACTCTTAACTAACAACAGAATAAGACAGTGTTTGAAGTGAACTCCTTTTCTCATATTTATGCCATTATCTGTCTGTCTACCTCTCTGTGGGCTTTATTAAAAGGACAGATGCAGTGTAACTGTTTTCCAGTAATGTATGTTTGTGGGCCATCAGTAGGTCAATGGCATCAATCAGCAGACGTCCTGCTGATGAGCTGCACGGAGGCTTTACACCTCCCCTGGCTTCCTGTTGTTAAAGCCACTGAGAAATTACTTTATCATTTTTTCTGTGTTGGGATGAAGGGGGTTCACTTAAGACCAGTCAGTTCCAGCTCACTGGTGAGGTACAGCAAAGAAGTCACTATACAAGCCAAAGCCAGAACACGCGTCTGGCAGCCTTTTATTGATTACCAATAATGTGTACCGTTGCATGAGATACAGACAGCTCACTTCCATCTCACTCTGATGAAGGCCGCTCTCATTCTGCACAGCCGCCATATGCAGCTGATGCACGAAGGCTGTTGCTACGACACCGACTCCTATTGAATGAATAATGTGAAATAACCTCCTTTTTACTGCCTACTTCCTGCATTCAGTTTTTTATTATTTTGTGTTTTTATGCGTTGGTTAAAAAAAACACAAGAATGACACTGCGGCTTAGTAATTCTACATGACACAGATGTATTCAAGCCTTTGCTGAAGCTAATCTGTGTCTCAGGCGATTATTATACTATGTTGTTAACAGAGCTGTAATGATCCTCTTATACAAAAACAATATATTTTACAAAGCAAGCAATTCGTTCTTAATGTGTGCGCCATTTGTACCCTGTTGTACAAAGAGGATGACTGACAGTTTTTGGGTTGTAGCTGTTGAGATTTTTTTTTTGTTTGTTTAAGAAAACGAAAGGCAAAGCATGTGTCACATCTATACAGCTGCCAAAAGTAATCATTTAGATTATTATTAAATACTCATTTACATAGTGTGAGACTGGCCAAAAACAGAGCGAGTCAAAAGCCCTATTCACACAGGGCTAGTATTACTTTCGGACCTCTGGTACTGTGATAATTGCAGAGGTCGTCTGTGATCTTAATCCGATGCCAGTCTGCAATATCCATAATTTATGAAAATTCCACCTGCAATACAACAAACAAACACAGATGTCCAGTGATAATATTTGTCCTGTGCAAGTTGCGATTTGGGGTGTGTTGCAACATTTTTAGATGCATCCACACATTTATTCTGCCTATGTCCCTGTTAAGAATTCACAGAAAGAGCAAGCTCCAATCCTGCAGATGGATGACATGCACGGCAGCATGCAGTAAGGAACATTATTCTATCTTTTGACAGGCTCAACAGTTATTATGTGGTATCTTATCAACAGTGAGCCTTGACTTCGTATCTGGAGGACAATGTCAGGAAAATCACACATCACTTATCCACGCGAAATATAGACATGGGTGATTTCCACAGATGGAAATTAGCTTGTGGCTAAATCTGGAGTAACACACCTTTTTTCTCTGAGATTTGTGGTTGTTTGTATGAGGTCCCTGTTGAATAAAATAAACTGAAATCAAGGCCCCAGGTTATGCTAGTCCCATGTGCATAGGGCTTATGAATGTCTTGGTGCATATTTCCTATTGGCAGATGTGGACTCAGTCATCACAACAAAACAATAAGTCATCTCTGACCCACGCAAACACCAACTACTGAGTTAAGCTACATGGACAAGGACGAGGAAATCTTTATTATCCCAGAGGGGCAATTAGTTTTGCAGCCCAGTTACAAGGTGTGGTTTCTGCCCCATGTTCAATTTCACATCCATGTTTCTCTCTCAGAATTATGCACTAGTCATGGATGTAATAAGATGAATATGGTGCTCCAATGCATCTTTGCTTCCACTTCATCTAGTGGCCACTTGTGGGAATGCAGTGGCCCATAAATCATTTAACCATTAAATCACAGTGACCAAAGAAAGTCTGTGAAACCAACAGAACACCTACAACTGAAAACAAAGATCCTCTGTTAATTCTAATTTTTATAACATGGAGTCTGTGGGAGACTATCCTGCATATTCAGAGGACTGCATAACGTGGAAATAACCACAAATACTAAAAAAAAATACATGTGCAATACATTTTAATACATTTAGATGTGTATCATTGAATAGTGTTTTCTATTTTTGTATCCGTCAGTTCTTTTGAACCACATGAGGCCAGGATCTATACATTTTGGACTGCCATTTCTATATTGGTATTTGTCTCCTTTTACTTTTCTATTTTTTGTGGTTGTTGTTTCAGGTGGTTCTGGAATAAAGGAAAAGGTTTTGTCATTTGCAGACATGTCTGTTTCACATTTTTACAAATTTTTTTTTGCGCCGATTCAAACAATCGTTTAATTGAATCGAAGAAAATAACCGATAGCGTAAAGAAATTAAACCAAAGGGAAAAACATACAAACACTCATCAACTAATTCACACCAGAGCAAACATACTATAGGTGTGAAAAAAAAATACAAAAAATACTTTAAATGCGTGCAAATTACATGATTTACACTGATAGTATGTGTGAAGTAGTGCACTTTAAGGGTTCATATTCACTACTGTTAACTGTCATTATCATTATCACTCCAATCCTTCTGTCTCCCTCAGGAATACACCATCGATGTCTTCTTCCGTCAGAGTTGGAGAGATGAGCGGCTGAAGTTTGACGGGCCGATGCAGATTTTACCACTCAACAACCTGCTCGCCAGCAAGATCTGGACCCCTGATACTTTTTTCCACAACGGAAAGAAATCCGTGGCTCACAACATGACGACTCCTAACAAACTGCTACGACTAGTTGACAACGGCACTCTTCTCTACACGATGAGGTTTGCGGATGTTTCTCTTTTATTTGGATGTTGTCACTTAAAGACTGGTTTTACACAACTATAGTCAACCAAAGGGAAGCAAACAGATCATTAAGTGTTGGAAAAAGTTAAGCATGAAGGTTTGGTGAGCAGATATGGCAGTTATGTAAATCATTTTGTCGCTGAGTGTCACAGAACTGACAAGCAGCCACTTTTAATCAGCCACACAGTCACTTGATTAAAGCATCGCTATTGTTGTGCCTTAAAAACAGTGGTAATAGTGTCGACTACCAAGGCAGTCACACTCAGAAAGTATAATTATCTTCAGGATAGCAATCACTGACAAGGAATGATACTTTAAGCAGGAATAAGTAATGGCTTAAGCCCATGTAGACATACAACATTTCAGTTAAACAACCCTTTTCTGCAGCTTTGTTTCACAGCCTTGACGCCGGCTAGAAATAAATACAAAAAAATCATATGATGCTCATCCCCAAGGTCAGTATTGATTTTCAAGGGTGAACATGAAATGGTGAAAGAATGCAATTTCGTGGTCCCACATGAGTAGATCCGATGCAGTGGCAATTCTACCAAGGCCAAGAAAGGCATCTGTGCTCTAATGGGAGTATCACAAGGACCGTCTTGTTTATATTACCAAGTCAATGTGTGAGCAGATGATGAATGGATAGTTTGGCAACACAAAAGAAGCCTCATTTAAATGGAGGCAAACAGGCATTGTGGAACCAGCTTATTAGTCATGGACGCACAGTTTTTATCAAAGTTTCAAACAACCAAACAAAACTCTGTCAGAAGTTTGCTGTTGTGGACTGGGGTTAATTCAGATTCTGAGGTTTATTAAGAATTAAAACTGCTAACATTCTTATTTAAATAAGCTCTATGAAATGTTAAAGCTAGTATATAATACACTTATTGATGATTAGTAAAAGGAATATTTGAGCGTTCATTCAGGGTCTGCAAAATATAAGATGGGTAACTTTTACATTTTGCCTGAGCCCAGTGCACAGGTATTAGGCTTTAAAAAGTAAATCCACCCCACTTTAAAGATGTGTAAGGTGCGTCTCCTTAGTATCATGGTTTGACTGACAGTCCTCACTGAGCACATGTAAATCCGTTTAATCAGGACGTCTGCAGCATCGGAACTGACAAATGCTCCGAGGGCCTTCATTCTCCAGAACTGCATCATTATTTTTGATATGAGGGAGCTGGTTCTGACTAACACAGCTGATGCAGACCTGCTCTTTTATTATTCACCCTCACTTCACCTAAATTTAAAGAATATCCAGTTATGAAAAGTTAAAAACAGAAACGTCCTCATCCAAGGTAGTGGTATTTCTTCTTAATTAGGACACAGCAGTTTCAAGTAGATGAATTCAGGTTCACATATTCATACTCCGTGCTGTTATGAACAAACCATTAAAAGCATAATGTTCATTGTGACGTTAGCAACGGCCTTGGGATGCATTAACCTTAAAGACCTAAGAAGCCGCCGGGGATCCCGAGCATTAAAATGTTCAATAACTTTTGAAGCAGTAATCCTATCAATATGTTTAAATAATTCAGGAAAAATACAGTTTCTAAGCTTTTCATTTGCATCAGATATGACCCATTTGAACATTGAAAGACTCAGTAAGGAACATGAAAACAGTCATTTTCTATAAGATCGATTCACCACAAATGATTTCTGACTGATAGTTGTATTTACATCCAGTTAATGATATATTTTGCGGAAAAAGTCACTCGTTCAGCAATTTTCTCTTTTTTGATACAATAACCCTTGAATTTACAGCATTTATAATGAACATCTACATTATCAGTAAATGAAATATAAGAAAATACTTGATTTTCACACAAGAAAAATACAGGACAGTATTAGAAAAATTGTGATAAATAAAAAAAAAATCATTTAGAAGTCGGCACAAAAATAGTTGTAGGTTTTTAGAGGTCAAATACAAAATACAGTCTCCTCTTAAGCTTTGTATTCTACTTAAATACAAATACTGTTGGATTTTAAACAAATATTCAAGTATATATCAAATTGGACAATGTTACAGATATTTCTTTTCTCTTATCCTTGATATCTTCTCTCACTGTACAAAAACAGGTTCCTTTGCTGTAGTCGTGATCAAAGTTAGTCTAATTTTCATATCTCACTGTTCCAATATCTATTTATTAACATTTTTGCCTTTGTATCAGTCAAAATGTCAGCACAGCTTAAACACGAGATGGATTTAGCCAATTAGTTGGCAGTTAAGCGCTGTATGATACGCGGCAATGCATTTGCACACATTTGATTTATGACATGCAATACTCATACTTTATATGAGCTCTTTATCGGTAATTAGGCAGCAGCAGAGAGGAGCCAAAACGGTGAAAAAATGAACCCAGTGTGTACAGGCATTCACAAGGTGGTAATTATCAACAATGAGTCTGGTCCATATTGAACAGTTACGTGAAATATTCTGCAACCTGAAATTGGGTTTCAGAACAGAACAATTTAAAGTGGTTATGTCGTAATGACTTTAACAGAGTTATACGGGTTTATAAGCCTTGTAAAGTCTGTACTGGTGCATAAAATAAACACTGTATATTATAGTTATTAAAGCTTCAGTTCAGCTTCATTGCCCGTAGTGGTTTGAGAAATGAGAGGAAATGGAATTGAGGACATTTATTTATTTACTCATTCCTTTTGGTCAAATTACCCAGTTTTGGAACTAAAGCATGTACTACAAATGTCGTCTGTGAGTCACAGTAACCCAGTTTGTTGTCCACTTAGTCCTCTGCAGAATGGTTTTATGGGATGCCGCTTTGTTTGAACTCAGCAAATGTAATCCCCGTGTCGATTAAACATGTATGAGTGTAGATAATATGCACCATTTCTCTGTTTACTTACTGAGTGCATTTTATTGCTTGGCCATCTGACCCCATGAAATTAAATCTGGTGCAGTAGATTTTTTTTTTTTTTTGTTTCTTTACTTTGGGGAGAGGAGTCAAAGTAAGATTTTTCTTCATAGTCTTTATTTAAATTTGCATACCATCCAGGGGCTACACTTAACATGCAGCCCCTCGTTTTCTTAAATGCAACTCACTTGCACATACCCGACTTATTTCTTCAGATGTTTTCCTGCTTTATTTGAACATACATCAGATTTACAATTCCTACCATGTTTATACGAGTTATTATTGTGAGAGTCTGAGCAGAATAGACAGTACATGTCTTCTCGGGCTTCATGAAAAGCACGTGCTGGATATGTTTTTTTCCTGACATGTCATGATGAGTTCGTAACGTGCAGTTCCGCTACGCCGCAGCCTAACTGATTAGATATTTTCTCTCCTCATCTCTCTTCGTCTAACCTCCCCTCCCTTCAGATTGACCATCCATGCCGAGTGCCCCATGCACCTGGAGGATTTCCCGATGGATGCACACGCCTGTCCTCTGAAGTTTGGAAGTTGTAAGTCAGTCCAGATGGTTCGAAACGAAAGACTTTAACACAAGTCCCACCACAGAAAGAGAGCAGCGATTGTTCTCTGCAGGTGTCAGACACCTGTCCTGTGTTATAGAAGAACTTCAGAGAACTCAAACTGCACTAAACACCAGAGACTTGATACTAAAGGATGCCTGTCGTGCTCAAAAGTTTCTGAAATGAGTTAAAAGTCAGCATGAAGAACAAACTGGGTTGAAAGTTTAAGGTATAACATTCTGTATTCATTTTCAAGAATTCTAACCCAGTCAACAAAATAAACTGGCATTATTTTATTCTGCAAAGCACACATATTTATAATCTTAATGTTGCTGAACACATTTTCATATGTTTAACCCATGGTGGTGCTTTGAGGCCATAATAACAACAATCATATCTCACACAAATCATGTTTATATAGAAGCTAGGCTGGGTGTTCAAGACAAAAGATGTAACTATGACTGACTACTTTTTGAGGTCGATTCACAATCCATAAGCTGAATCACTATTTACTCTCTTCAAATTGTGACAAAACTAGAACAAACTTTGCCTTGTGTCTGGAAGCTTAGACTGTGCATGATGAAACATTTGGACCATATTATTACAATATTTTGACATTAGCTCCTGAACAAAACATTCATCCACATTTTAACTGTAAATACATCAGCGACAGCTGTAGTTTTAATTACCTAGGTTGCTGTGGCATAATTTGTCAGGCCAGATGACAAACGTTTTTGCACCAATGTAACTCTAAATCCTCTGTGTGAATCAGAAACACACCGTATATTATAGTTCAGAGCTGGTTGAAGGTGTCATTTTGTCAATATTCCTTCAGCAGCTGTAAAACAGTTTTCATACACTTTGCAGAACTATAGTATGGAAAGATGCCACGCTGTTAGGAGCTGACGTAAACATGTTCAAACAGCCCCATATGTAACTAAACTGCAGCTGCAAATAGGTTTTGTTATACAGATAAAGTCACTTACTTTAATGTTAATGATATTAACATTAATTCCCAGTGCCAAAAATGTCCAGAAGTTGTTCATATTGTTTGTTTTAAGTCGAAAGAACCAACAGTTGATTTACAGTATCAAGTAGTTGCTCATGGCAGCATAAATAAACTGTTTACGGTTAGGTTTAAGCACTGGTTCACTCTGTTTCAAGATAGGAAAATGCCTGGGCTTGATTTAATACAGAAAAAGTCTGCAAAGATGTGACTCATATATTTTTAGTAATATATAAACCAAAACCATGATGGTGTCCTAACTCTAAGCAAAGCACTTTTATTTCCTAAATGTAAAAACTTCTAAACCCAGGGGCTTTTCTTAATTAAAATAAGTACAGTTTTAACAATATCACATCTCAGCTAATCATTTACAACTTAAAAGACTACAGTGAATTTACAAAGGCACAAACCCTATGAACAGGCAGAATATTGTTAAAATTGGACTTAATTCTCTTAAGGCATTTCAGATTGTTCATGTTTGTTCAGGTTATTCACATTTTGTTAAAGGATAGTTTGCAAATTTAAAAATCACCATCCAATTCAACTTTTTACACTAAGGCAAAGAGAAAAATTTGGAATTCTTGTCATTTATAGGTCATTATATTATTATTTTGCTGGTATGACCCACCTGAGATCAAACTGGTCTGTATGTGACCCCTTAACTAAAATGATTTTGACAACCTTGATTGCTAATATCTTTAGTGTAATTTTTGCATTTCACAAATTCATCCCACGCGCTGGATCGGACCCTTTGTCGGGCCGGTTTTGACCCAAAGGCCATGGGATTGACACCCCTGCACCACACCCAACCTATTGAAAAATGGCAATAAAGGAACATGCAAAAGCAACATTCTAGACTCCAGTGTGTATATAATTTTTTGTCTATTTCTATCCGTTTCGTTTCCCAGATGCCTACACCAATAATGAGGTGATCTACCTTTGGACCCAGGGGGATGAGCGGTCTGTGGCTGTGGCCGAGGACGGCTCCCGGCTAAACCAGTATGACCTACTGGGCCACGTTACTGGCAAAGAAACCATCAGCTCCAGCACAGGTACAGTAGACCACACAGTGAAACTACTGCTCCATGCCAGATGGTAATATGGAGTACACAATCAGATTTGGTGTGTTTGGACAAAGAAAAGGTTATATGTACACCAAAAAAAACAGGATACAGTACAGGGCTGTGTTTGCTGCAGTGCACATGCAGGTCAGACAATCAGATTTTTACAGCAGTTTGACAGCTCTTGCAGACACACCAAATTTTTTTTTTTACTGCCAGCTTGAGTCTGTTTTATCAGTGCACAGTAAAACAAAATTAGTGTTTTATATATCAACTCCCTCTACTGTAGTTTTTCTGCATAATTTGTATTAAATTAAACTTCCTCCTTTGTTTTCTCATATACAGTACCGTTTTTTTTTTTCTTTTTTTTTGTAAAACAGTCTGCACTTTTTGCAGTTTCTGTCATTTAGATTCAGCTTCCATTATTTAGGTCTGTCACAAGAATGATGACTGCTAACAGTTTTGGGGGAACTACTCAGCATGTTTACAAAGACAATACGAAGAGCTGTGCCAGAGGTGAAACTCTCTCTGTTTTGTTTAGGTCTGTAGTCCAGTCAACTTTAATAAACACTGAATTACAGGACATTCTGCCAGCTCATGCTTTTGATTAGAAAATCATTTGATCCTAAATACTCCACCTTGAAACTGCTGCAGCAACCTTTTACCTGTCACATTCAGTCAAGCCTTTATTTTAGTCTTACTTTTTCCCCCATGAGCCTTAAAGCTTGAGGTAGAATTTAAAAATAAAGGTTCTGCTGCAATTGATAAAACATTAAATCACTAGATTTCTAAAGAGATTTATAAATCACCATGACATTTTCATTGATGCATCAGGAAAAAAATAATACATATATCTGATGTGAATTACATTAAAGGGGTTATATGTAGTATATGCAAGTCATATACCAGAAGACACTTGGGACTAAAAACCACCAGTGAATCAATGCTATGCATCCACAGACTGTATCACTCACTGAATAAAGTATAAAGCTCATCGTTTACACACATCTGTATTATGGGACCAAGTTGTCTTCTTCAAACTAAAACTCACAAAGTAAAAATCAAAATAAGACTGTCTTATAATCTTCATATGCTACGTCAGCTGATAGTTTACATTACAGCTCTGTTAGATTAGCTCTGATTTTTTGCAGAAAACAGCCACAGTAAAACCACTTATCACCTCTGTTGTCTGTGTGTGTTTTGTTGTCAATAGCTGCACTAAAGATCTGCCTGGAGTCATCCAACATATAGCCAACACAGCAAAGATAATAACGCATAATAACTTTATACATTCATAAGCTTCATAATCAAACTCATTCGTAGAGAAATGCTGTGATTTCATCCAAAAATTCCATTCTTTTCATTTATAGCTGTATC
>JAPQRQ010000007.1:12113221-12138551 GCA_037367365.1 Apogon talboti | reverse complement strand
AGATGTGCAACAGATGAGGCTTCCAAGTCTTATCAAAGCTAGTGCTATCAAACATTTGACCTAATTGTATGGCAGTAGTTAGCATTATAGATATGTGCCCATATTAGTAGCCCTAATTCAATAAGACTAAAGCTCGTTACAGACTGGTGGCATATTGTCTATGTGATTCTTTTGTATTTATGTATATGTAATATACAGTACTTAGGCCAACATTAGGTCTGCTGGTTTAGTAAAGTTTTAATGATCACATGTATATTTCTCATTAAAACAAAAGTTTCAGGGAAAAAACAGCTTCTATAAACCAAAGTGGTAGTATTTAGTGTAATCTCCCTCTGGACTTAACATGTCTTTAACCCTTGTCCTCAGAAAATAGATTTATTGCATTCATTTTCTAATGTTTTATCCCAGGTTTCATACAACACATGTCAGATGTTTCTAATTGTTTGTGCTGCTTCTTGTCATGGGGTCAGGGATCACAATAGTGACTTTAACCTTTACAACCCATTTCGTTGAGTTTTTTGGGGTTTTATTTTGCATTTTAAGGCTGTGTACATATTTCGTGTATTCTCTTGTTGTATTTGAAGAAAAGAGAATGAGGAATAACTATGTACGTTCATTTCAACCCTGCAAAAACAAAGCTAAAAGTAATCTAGACTTTTTGAGGCAAAATCATTTAGTCATCACGCCCCCGGTGTCTAAAGACCTTTATTCCAATTAATGCGGTAAAAAACAGCTATCTCAACTAGTATGTTTATATTGTGTGGTCATATGGTCTCACATTGATGTCATATGGTTTCATGGTTTATTTAAGGGTAACAATCCTGTGAGCCACAGTGCTCTGATGATGCACCCAGCACTAACTAATGCTAATGTTGTGGCTTTAATAATTCTTACTTTGAATATTTTAGCTCATGTTGTTCCCAGCCGGCCATTCCTCTATTAATAATTATGATCCTGTGTGTCTCTCCATCTCTTTCTGTTTCTCTCCTCTCTCCTTCTCTCAGGAGAATATGTAGTGATGACAACATATTTCCATTTGAAAAGGAAAATTGGCTATTTTGTGATTCAGACCTACCTCCCCTGCATCATGACTGTCATACTGTCTCAGGTCTCCTTCTGGCTAAACAGAGAATCGGTTCCTGCGCGCACTGTATTCGGTGAGTTCCATATTATGTTCTCATTCAACCCAAAATACACTTAATAATTCATTGAGAAGGGCCGGCAATTGGGTGACTAGCAAAGCAGACATTGCTGAGTATGTGGTTATAGGAAAAACAAATGTTCAGAGCTGTATTTGTTTGTATTATCATATGTGAAAACTTCATAAAGAGAAGAGGCTTAAAAGTGAAACGTTCTGATTATCATAATGAGGCCGGAACAAAAAGCTGTACACAGATCTTAAAGGAGTACATATGTAATTACAGCTTCTGCAAACTACTTATTCCTCGAACTGAAGTAGAAACTGAGTGGATGAGTGTGAAACTGTGCAACTCTTTAACTTGCAGCTTCTCTGGTTGTTTGAGGTTCACAATTAGTGCTTTTTGTTTTATTGGTTTTTTTCCCCTGCAAAGGAATTTGAAGAACTTTTTCTTCCATAATCAATTCATCATTTGGTGCAAAAGACATCCTCACCAAAATGATCACTCTATACTCTAAATATTTGCTCCTTTTTGTTTTATTTCTTTGATAAATCAGCTAATCACTCCACCTTCAATGTTAATAATTTAAGTCAGGTTTTGAAACATTCCAAGGTTTAATCGTCACCAGTCAGTGAATACCACAGCAGACAGTTTAACCTATCCAGACTCTGACTTCAAAAACTAAATCCTAATGGATAATATTTAGACACAGGTAAGACTGTACAATATCCATTTTACTGTTTGTTGCGTTCGCTTGTTGTACTCAGCCGTGTTAGTCTCCTTGTGTACTACGAATAATAATGTGAAAACACATTATTATTATTATATACACATTTAATTTAATCACCCAACACACTTCATGTTAAGAACATTGTGTCTGCTTAGATTAGCCAAAGATGAGACGTGATGTGCCCTTCCTGTTTATCTTTTAGTTATTGTTTTGCCGTACAATATACAAAAAAGGACCCCTTCACCCCTGTGTAGTGGTGTTTGTGGAATAATTAATATGTAGAATGTAAAATGAAGCACCCAGCACATGGAGTACGATACGTAGCACAAAGAACATTGAGTGAAATGCTAAATTAGGGGTAATTTTAATCACATTGTTCTGGAATAATGACAGGCAACTTATCAGTCCACTCTGAATTCACATGTACTTTCAGCACAGAAACACTGAACGCCCTCAGTCGTTTCCATCACACGTGAAACTCCATTTTTAGAAAACAATTTCCTCCACATGAGCGCAATGACTGTAATCAATATGATTTTCTCTGTGGAATGATTTAGACACTCACTGAGCAGTGCAGTTCACCGTAGCATTCGCACCTTTTATCATTTGTTCTCACATAAATGAAGAAAGATGAGTAATAAAGATATTTTTAGTCAAATCTTAACAGTTTTTTTTCCTCTATTGGCCCATGAGAACTGTACTAATTATTTTGTCCATTTTTAGTTCCCTCACAATGGCTTGTAGGTTGTATTTTACAGACATGACTTTAAGGGTTTATAGTCCCATATAATTAAGTTCAATGCCTGATTTAAGTGTATTTATAGCAGAATATCCTTATTGAAATTACAGCTGCTCTGCGTTCTCAAATTGTCTGACACCAATTTATCACCAACCTTAAAATATACACAAAGCTCTTTCTTCTGTGAAGACTAATACCCTTATTTTGGCCTTATTATGTGAAATGTAGCACCTAAAAATAAAGCTGCCTCAAAGAAAGTAAACAGATATCCATCAATCTTTTTGACACAAATTTGTGTACTGGGTTGACCTCCCTGTTTTTCAACAGAACAGTCATTTTAAGAAGCTATTGTAGTCTGTCTATAGCAGAAGAGACAGGTTGGACAGCTGGGTAACCGCTGTCCTCTCCACGTTTCATTCCCGGTGACACTGAATATGAAAGCCAGGGCACGTAATGAGCGAGGAAAGTTTCTCTCTCATTCGCCAGTGGAGTAATTTCCAGATTAATTAATTTTAGTCAACTGGGGCCTTGTCACTTTCATCTGTGTTGTAATTCAAGATGTTCACACGAGCCAACCTTTGCATGAAACTTGTCAACTTGTCTTTTTGTCTCTGTCTGTAGATTAATTGAAAGCAAATTGTATTTTTTTTTTCTTCTATTCTGTTCTTTTTTTTTTCTTTCATTGCAGAGAGTTCAAACACTGCATAGCTTTACAAGGACAATATAGTGTTCATTACTTATGCAAAAGTAGTCAAAACTAACATCCATTACAATGCTCAGTAGCTATGGGAAGCGATCTGTGTGAATGTGCAGGAATAGTCAATTTTGTTAGCAGTATGGGGCCTACCTTCCTGTTGTAATCAGTTTCAGAAGTGAAGCTCTGCAATGCAGCAAGATGTATTTAAGATGATCGTTTTCATTTGTGTAGCTAAAGAGGCAGTTGAGTTTAAAAAAAACAAAGCAGTGTCTGAAATCTCTACCATGAAGCACAGTGCTTGGAAGAGAAACAACACAAACATTGTCTTTTCCATATTTGTCGCACAGAGATTCTCTGTACTGATGTTTTGATTTTATCCTCAGGGGTCACCACTGTCCTAACCATGACCACCCTGAGCATCAGTGCTAGAAACTCCCTCCCTAAGGTGGCCTATGCCACCGCCATGGACTGGTTCATGGCTGTGTGCTATGCCTTTGTCTTCTCTGCCTTGATTGAGTTTGCTACAGTCAACTACTTCACCAAACGCAGCTGGGCATGGGATGGGAAAAAAGAGGGCATGGAGATACGGGTAAGTGATTCTGTTTTGACACTTTCCAAATTAAGAAAAACGTGGATATGACACACACAGTCGCACTTTCATTTCATTAAAGAACCAAAAATGAACAGTGAAATATCGGCAAACAGAATGCACCACTTCAAAGGGGAGCGTATTTTTTGAGGTGGGCGTTATCTCTCAAGTTAGTCATTTCCTGCTAATACAATCCGGGTTTAACCGTTCACGTTTGCCTTCATAACCTCATGGAAAAAAGTTCAGAAAGTCCTCCTCCTTTTGAGGAGCGATGAAGGCCAATTCCAGTTTTGAAACGATGAGAGAGCGTTCCTTCTTTAAAACAGACTGGAGTACTCTATAAAGACTATAAAGAGAGCTTTTATTTATTCATTAACAGCCAAATGGAGCGGGGACAGCGAGGCGGAACAGTACAAGCACAAACAGAGGTAAACTCCCAGAGACACTGGCCCTGATTTATGATGGCAGCATATGTTCAAATCTCATCTCGGGATGTAGGTGTGGAGGCGTGTTTCCTCCTGAAAAGATCGACACACTGATTAAAGAAGTGTCCATAAATTATTGAAAACCTCTCACCTCACTCTGACATGTACAACTATGCTCAGTCACGTTGGCTCTTAAATATCTGGCATCTGGGCTATTTGTGTGTTGTTTATCATAGGACATAAAAAATGGAAATGAGTACTGAGCATTTTAGCACAGAGTACATTTTTTTTAGCTCAACTCCAAATTAGGACGGTGTTTTTGTTTTGACGGAACTGCCAAATGCGGATTTTGGGGTCTAAACAAGTCTCTGGTCCCTCAAACTGAAGTCACATAAATTAAACCTGATAAGTTCTTGTGAAAATCTCAGCGCTTAAATTTGCCATGATTTCTATGATGTTTTATGACGAATTGCATCAAATGAAACAGATTGCAGGGATGAGCTGGCATCTAAGGAGACGCAGAAACTAAATAAGGATCACCAAATCAGTTGTTCTGGTATGTAGCTGTAGCTTATGTTTTAAAGAGGCCCGGTTGCTCCTGTAATAAAATTAAGACATGGTTTTCCCATTTGTTTGTGGGTTTATGGAAAACAGCATCTGCAGTTGACAGCCCTTTGACAGAACTAACATGTTCTCTACAAAACACATTTTTTCCTTGCAAAATATATTTTAATATGGATGTACTAATCTATATTTAATCATTTTATCTAATGTGTTGGGAACATTTTCGTCTGCAAAGGCTCTTGGTGCACATGCAATGCAAGTGTTGGAAAATATGGCAGAGAAGAGCTTCACGTTTGATTAACCGTGCAATTTGCAGGACCACCTATGGGGTCACCAAAGTCACACTGATTACTGACAGCTGGAAAACGCACCATACAGCATTCACATTTCAGATGCTTAAGACCAAGTCATACATGCAGGAAAATAAGTCATACCTTGATTACTTTTCTGCACAGTGAATGATTCTTAATTTATTTCCATTCATTTAACCACACAGAAGCCTAATGGGAATCATCCTTTAATCAGAGAAGATCTGGTTTAAATAATAAATGCAACACGAGCAATATAAGACATGCAAAAGAGAACTATTAATCCTGTAAACACTGGTGTAATGTCTCCTTGTTGTGAATTCTGATCGATTAAACCGATTTATAGGCCTCTGGGTTTAGTATTGTGAAAAATCGTATTTTTCTTTATAACCAATTAAACTGTCGTCATTTTTATGCGAAACGTGGCTCAGTGACTGCTACTGTTATTTTGCTGCCAACAAATAAGAATGCTGGAACACTTCTATCAGCCACAGACACAACATAAGGAGAAACGTATTCCTTTCAGTGCGACAGACCATGCCACAAATCTATTTTCTGCTACTAATGTACAAACAGTTTGACACAATCAGTACAGCCTTTCCAGTTTTTTTAGAATTTGACATTTGGTCCTCTGAGTGATTGGCAGAAATGCATACTGGTGGCGCGAAACTTTTCAGTCGGTGGGGATAATTTGCAGAGATACACAGCAGCACAGTGAAGGGGATTTTTTTTCCTTTTTCCTTTTTTCTTTCCCTTCTTCTTTTGATGCCTCGTCTTAATGGCAACAGCCCGGGCTGCGTTCTCGGGGGCTGTGCTGAGCATGCAGTTGTCATGATAGATAAAAAAGAATGGGGTCACAGGGGGAGACGTGGCATTCCCATCATACTCCCCGCCAGAGTCAGCTACTGGAAAGCAAAGGGATCAGACTACACCTGCAGCATCTTTTCCCTTAACATATTAAAAATGAAAACGGACCATATAAGAAAGAAATCTATAAGGAGAATAGACGTTCATAGTCATTTCACGGCAGTTTCTAGGAAATCCTTTTTTCAAGTGCCATCCTGAGTCGTCAGAGTCAGGGTTTCAGCCGCCAGTCTGACCGAAACCAAACGATGACTTCAGCGCCCCCGGGCCCTGTCTTCTTTAGGTCTAAACTGGTGAGTTGTAGAAAAGTCAGTGTGCACTCATTTACTTTGGTGGTTATGGAGCAACTGAGCCATTTTCTTCCTTTTTTGTCGTGTAACATTGTGTTTGACAAGCGATCTACCTAATTAGCTCTCCCCTCTCCAACTGAAGGTGTGCTTATTACAGAAATTAGCCAGTGGGGAGTTTGGTTGGAATGAAAGCCTGCACATTCTGGCACTACGTGACACACGATTCAATGCTACTGTGTTAGATATTATGTGCTGGTTTCAGCAGCAGCCCTCGCTCATTGTGCAGGGGGCATTTGTGCTGGAGCCAACAAGAAAGCGTCAGGGTTTCAGATGTATAATCTTATGTACCCACACACCTGCAGCACAAACAACTGCATGTACCGAGATGGATTTGGTTTTTTTTTTTGGTTTTTTTGCAGTAGTGAAAATGGTAGAAGCATAAAGCCAGGGCTATCATTATTTGTCAGAACCAAGTTTCATAACTTTAGTTTTATTTGAACAGCAGTAAAGTTTCTACAGAAAGAAAAGAACAGAGCTGTTATTTCTAAGGGCGTCACACCTTATTATTTTCCTGATGAGAAATTTTCCAAGCCTTTGTTTTATAAACCGGGGTTGTTACACACAATCACTGTCCTAATGGAAAGGTTCGTCTGGCTGCTGTTGCCAAAAATAAGCTTTATAATTAAGAGATATGATATGGTCTTATCTGACAAATCATCTTAAACCATATTTTTATCAGAGTGTTACCACCATCATAGCTGCATGCAGTGATTTACCAGTTCAGTTACCGTATATGACTTATTTTTTCTCCTACTTCTGAAAAACAGCTTTGTCATTAGTGTGCTGTTTTAGCCATGAGCTAAGTGTGAGCAAACAAAGGAGATAAACACAGGAACAAGTCAGAGAGTAGCTGAAGATTTTAGATTACAAAGCTTGTTTAATTAACACTGTCTGAAGGGTAACCTGTCACACAACCTGCCGTGATGAGATCACAGTACACACTACCCTTTATAGCTACAAGATTTCCCTAAAGGTGTGTGGTTCAACAAAAAAACAAAAAAAAATAAATAAAAACACACACACAAGGACACAAGCAGAGATTGACTGTGTGCTCATGCAGCTACATGTGCACTCACTTGAGGCTATTAAATATGCCAACACCTCATCTTCAGTCTCGGACAGGGACGGACTGTCATAAGGTTCAGTCACACACACACACACATATATTCATTCACACAACACAGGCTCTAAACAGTAGGACAAAGCCATGCACATATACCCTCAGGATGGTTAATCACACTCATAACAAAATTCTGATGCAACAATTTGCAGAAGTTCCAAAGACAAGGTCAATAGATGCATTGTAATCAGGGGTATTTGTGCCTCCAGCTAGTCAAATGACTTTGAATATTGCACAGGAATCTTTGGCTGGAAGTAAATTATGTGCTGTGTCGCATTAGGCTCATAAAAACATGCACACAGCCCAACGCCACATGCAGTTTCCTTAATAATTACACTTTACAAATGGCTGCAAAGGACAGGCTGGCTAAATAGCACCAGGAAATAACTTTCAGCAGCTCGTTTGTCAGGTTAGTGGCCAAAGAACATCACTTATGCATGGGACTGAAGAGTTTAGGTTGCTATAATTAAGGTCACATGAAACATTATCATAGTAATTCGCTGTTCCTGCTGACATAAGCCATTGGTGTGACAGAGAAGGCTTGTGATGGTGTGAGATGCAGAGGAATCGATATCCTGGGAAAGTATCTGGTTATCCAAGGGCTATCAGTATGACTCTCACTCTCACCACACTGATTGACTGGAGATAGACCCCTTCAGGCATGCTGAGGCTCCTTATTCCTCTGTTTAACAATAATAACCGTAAAAAAAAATAATAATAATAATAATAATAAAAAACTCTGAGCTTTGTTAGCTCACCCCAAGCTTGGTGTTTTTGCAGAAAAGCATGAATGATCATCTTCCTCCTGGTATCCTCCTGTCTTAGGGTGAAATTATCATTTTTCCTCATCTCTTATGGAGGCTTTGTCACCTTAAAGCTTAAAGAACAGCTTACTAACATCATTGTGTTGCCTGCTTCTAACACTATCTACTTCAGATCACATGTGTTTTATGTATAAGAAACACTGGTTTTATTCGAAACAAACATCCCATGTAGCAGTGGAAACAAAGTGCATGTACTCTATATACTATATTTAGGTATAAATTTGAGGTACTTGCATTTACTTGAGTACTGAGATTTCCATTTTAGGATACTTAATGCTTCCTTTCTTGTATTTTCAGATAAAGATTGAAATACAATGCATTGTTAAAGATCAAACCAGTGGTTTCCAGCGTTTTTGTCTTCTCACATCTTATTTCCTGTGTATTCACCTCACATTTCAGTGGTCTGAGTCAGTAACAGCTCCAGTTCTCTTCTTCTCACATGATTTAATTTCAATAAATATTCAAAACATCCAATGTCTCACTAAAAATCAAAGATTACAGAATAAAGTCAAGTAACTTGCAACAGTTATGTATCAGAACTTTTCTAATTATTCCTGCAAGTTCTCAGCTTCATCTGGTGCTATCTGGTTTCTAATCGCTTCGATAAGCGTATGAAATGTCACAACATTTATTTCTGTCATATTTTGGACACATAACGTTGCTGAACCTAGACCTGACCCACTGAACCAACCCCAGACCCTGCCCCCACAGGCTTGTACTGTGAGCACTAGGCATGATGGGTAATCACTTCATCACCATCACTCTGGAACAGGGTCAGTCTGGACTCATCAGACCACGTGACCTTTTTCCATTGAAACAGTCCAGTCTTTATTGTCTCTAAGCAAACTGATGCTTGTTTAAGAAATGAGAAGCTACTCACTGCATCAGTTAAAGAACTTGTTGCAACCGATACTGAAACTGGCCAGAAATTGTATATCAGACAGAGCGACCAAATTGGTACTTTTTCTTCTTTTTTTTAAAAAAAAATAAAAAATTCAACCACATTTTGCTGCTAACGCTCCTGAACTTCATGTGCTTCTACTTAATTAGGATTTTTCATGCTCGAGTTGCACTGGAGTATTTTTACTGTATGCTGCTGTACTTTCACTTAAGTCAAGGACCTGATCACGTGCACTGTCACCTCTTTTTTGTGATATTTTGTGTGAGTGCATGTAAGTGTTAAGGATGCCAACCAAACTAAACATTTGGTGATGAGCCGTGTGCGATAAGAAACCCACTATGAAGCATTTGGAGGAGGAGAATGGGGGACATTAGTTATGCTAATTAAAAAGATGGAGCGAACGGAAAAGGAAGGAAAATTAAATGAAGCTGAAAAAGTAGAGCAAAAATTAAAGCTGGGCTCAGAACAAAAGTGAAACAGGGAGCAGTGAAAGTGAAACACTCTGTAACGTGACACACAGCATTTTAGTTTTGCTGAAGATCTTAAAGTGGCCACAGAGGGGATAAATGGTGTGGAGAAAATTACCCCAATACAGGCTACGTTGCCACACAGGAAACTAAAACTCTTCTTGGTGATCAATCTTGGTGCCCTACTTGTTCTCTCACATCCACCGTGTGCACTGCCCTGCACACTTTCAGGGTGACAGGTTCCTCTGGTGAAGCAAGTTTAGCTGAGTGTACTAATTTAGCAAATACGACTCTGTCTGCCAGTATGATTTCAATATGAAAGACAGTATAATTATTTCCCCCTAGTAGTAAGCGGAAGGCAGCTTCTCCAGCCAGTTTTATCACACCCAGCCTTTGTTTTGTTTCATCAATCGCACGCTGTGTGTCTAAATAGCCTGGCTGCTCTCAGTGATACAGTTTGTCAGATATGTTTGCAGGCACTGTTGTTTTGCTTGGTTTCTAATCCTGCTCTGTTCTGCTACTGCTACTGTTAGCGGTATCAGATGCCAATCCAGCCTGGTTCTGCAAAATATACTGGCTTCTATTTCCACAAATTTTACTTTTGTCATGAGTTTTTGTCATGACCGTTTTTCTGCAGTCCATATTTGTATGATGCAGACTTGAATTGACAGTGTAAAATGTTCAGAATAGAGTATGTAAGTTGGGTAATTTTAATATAATTGGTAAACTTTTTTTCTTTTCTACTTTTCTTTTCAGGAACCGTTTCAGGCTAACATGGCCAGGATTAAAGATATGGTTAGGCTTTTGTTTTGTTCTTGTGTGTGTCGTGTCTCGTGGTGTTGCTTCTATTTCCTCTTTATGAGTTCAAATGGAAGTATTGTTGAGTCTGGTGCTTCTCTCCTGACACCTTTTTACTGTACTGCGTTGTTTCTTTCCAGAGAAGAGAATCTGCCACTTTGTCCAAAAAGGCAAACAACACCTTCAACATTGTGGGAACGACCTACGCAATCAACGTAGCTAAAGACCAGGGTTTGACAACCATTTCCAAGAGCGGCACCGGAGCGTCGTCCAAACATCACTATCTTCATAAAATGGATGATCCTTACACAGAGGCCAAGAAGTCCTACAACCGTGTCAGCAAAGTGGACAAGATTTCACGCATCATTTTCCCAGTTCTCTTTTTCATCTTCAACTTAGGCTACTGGGCCACATACGTCAACAGAAAGCCCGCCATCATGAAAGCAAACAACCTAAACTGAATTTGACCAAATGCTAGTCTAGATCTGGTTTGGTTTGGAGGGTAGACCAGTTTGCGGGAGGCCAAGTCCATTACATCTTATTGTGTGGAAGAATGTGTGTGTATGTGTGTGTGTGTGTGCGTGTGTGTGTGTGCGAGAGTGTGTTTGATATGTCTTTTTTCTTAAGAGTTTGATATTTTGCACGTCCGTGTAGATGGAAGGCAAATTTTAACATACAGTAGATTCACATGTAGTTGTGGACCTTGAAGGGAGCACATCCTCACATCAGACTGTGTTTGTGTAGCATTTCTTTTCACCCCTCCCCCTTAGCTCTGGCCCTGTCCCCTGTTGTGAGTAACCAAGTGTTCCTTTGCTGTATCTTGATTGCTTGCCGTTTCGTAGAGTAGTCAAATTGTGTTTTCACTATGTTTTGACATCTTTGCACTCTGCTTATAAGTTTGAGCAAGCATGCATTCAGAGTTTTCATTGTAGCTCATTACCAGTGATAAGGTTTTGACTCATCCACCGAGTTAACAACATGCATGCACGTACACACACAAAAACACACGTCGACGCAGCAGAAAACGCCAACAGAGCCATCCATTTGTTGGTCACGTTTCTGTGCACTGATAGCCAGGGGCAGCCTGTATGGTTCCATAGGAACATTATTAATAATCGTCAGTGTCTGGCCTTCAGCTCACGCTGAATCTCGACAGACCGAATGCAGTATCATCTGGAATTGCTTTCACATCCCATGGGCCTGCCTGTACATTTTCTAGTTCGCTGGCTCTTATTGTTTTAACAGGCTGAGTATGTTCAATGACAGAGAAGCTATGTGCCTTGGTGAATACACACATTAGAATGAACGGCTTTGACACACACACACACTTGCATTTACAGCACACATATGCACAAAGGTCGGTGTGTAAATTACATGCAAACATATACTGGTGTCCACAGGCTCTACAACAGTATGTGGCATGGGCACCAAGAGTACAATTGCCCATTAGTGTGGAAGGTTAACAGACCTCTGCCTGTGAAAAGATGAAGCGACAAGATTAAAGAGTCCAGCATAGTCAAGAACAATTATCATGTGCATTTATGTTTTGGCTCATGATATCTCTGAAATGGGCAAACATAACAAACTACCACCGTTACCTCAGACTAAAGTCAAATAATGAATTGCAAGAAATTTGTTTTCCGTGGAAATGCAAACAACAGCAACATCAGATGTTTTATATATTAAGTGTTTTTTCCTTCATGTATATTTTAGTTGGGCACCCTGGTGTCTTTACCGCTTTGTTTTCACTGTATCTGCAGCTGGTATTGGTTGTTTTACTATTTATTGCATTTCTGCCTTGCTATTCATGTTGTACTTTTACCCTTTTATACTTGATTGTGCAAAGTATTTTGATGTTTATTGTCTACATATAATGTATTGTTTTTTGTGTTTCGAAGTAGACTGCAAAAGCCAATAAGTCCATCATTCCATATGTCTTATCAAATATTGGAGACATTCCATCACTGGAGACAACACACAGAATCTCACTGTTACCCTGAAGAGTCAAATTTGTCCTTTTGTCAAATTGGGCATTTTCTAATATGTGATGGTTTAAAACGAATGAACGACTGTCTCCAGCTGTGGCCGCTGTCTCCAGTCTCTGTTTTGTTGAGTGACATCTGTGTTTTTCTTGTGCTATGTTTTGTGTGTTGACCTCAGTATGCATTTACACATGTTTTATGATTACAAAGCAATTTATGTTGCTTTTTTTTGACGGATGCAGTCGGAATATTTTGCATCAGTTTAATTATCGACTCTTTGAAGACCAGTGTATGCTTTTGACCCTTAACATGGCATCGATCTCTTCAACTGTATGTTCCGTGGTAAGCGTAGACGAATGAATGGACTGTGCTGTGGCCTCTCTAACGGTGTATTAATAACCAGACCATGTACAATGTATCAGTCATAGGTTAATGCATGACAATCTGTACACATGTATGTCTGCAACCTCCAATAATGGTGTTTGTCACACTGAAATAGGGCTTAGTATCAATGTTTCTGTAGATCACCCCTGTTATTCACCAAGTACTCGATCTTAACGTCAGCAACGTCTGCATAAACGCACCTAAACTCCAATTATTTGAGCATATTGATGTGATGTTATTAATTTAGGGCTGAGGCACAAAGATCTGAAAGTGTTTTACCCTTTTTTGGCTGTGCACAGACTTTTTACCAAAGGTTTTGCTCAGTGTATTAACACCCGCTGAGCTGGCTCTACATCCATCTTGGTTTCAAACATTCACATACGGTGAATTTTCATGGGAAATTAGTGAGTTTTAGACATTTATACCACAACTTATGATTAATAGCGCAATTATTGTTCTCTATTTTAATTAATGATGCTACAAAGCCTGAAAGGAAACCAAACTAATGGCCAGTGGATCACTCGCTTAGCTTTGGCTTCAATGTGTTGGACATCTCAGTTAATTATACATTATAAGGAAAAAGCTGAACCATCCAGAGACTTACTACACAACCGAACAGCGGGATTGTATCCCGGAAAATCAACGTATCTGACTGATAATTGCTAAAATGACATTAACCGGGACACTGTGAACGCTGGATAAGAATTTTTCATAACCCCCCAAATTCTCCAGAATGTAAGAGCAAAATAATACTTTGATGTGAGCACTTGATGTAATCTCTTTGGTAGACTTGTTTTTTATCATTTTGTATCAAAGTGAATCATAATACATAATACATAATAAAAGTCTGCTGAAGGTATCAAAAGCAGAATGAACTCTTTACTTTCACATCAGTGGAAAAGTATCTAGCAGGGTTTACCCAGAGGTTCATCTAGACTCAAGAAGATACTGCTAACTTTACCTAATACTCACACTATATACTGTAACTATATGATTTCTACAACATAGTCTATCAGATGGCAACTTCACTACATTGTCTAAGTGGTTTAAACTGTTGTTTTGCAGAGCACAATATGCAGGTTTGCCTTTTTAATGTACATATCTTGTGTGTCTGTGGACAGCCAGACGAAGGGGAAAAACACTTTCAGAGCCACACAACCATCACCTCTGCACACTGCAACAGAAATACAGTCGAGTCTGTGGCATCCAAACTGCTCAGACTGACAACTGAACAGTCATAAAAACAAGCAAAGTCATGCAAAAGAATAATGCAGATTCAGAACTTGCAAAGGAGAATGGACATGGAACAATTCCAAGGACTTTCCATGTACAGTTGGCATATTGGAGTAGGTTAGAAGCCATTATAACAGTTTAATTTCTAAGAAGTTTAGATGAACGCGACTCTACTGTATTTTACAAATTACCCTGGTTATGTTGGTGTTATTCATCGAGTCATTTTATCCTCACAGGGCCAGAGTTAGCTTCAGCAGAAACATGTCATCCTATAAGATACAGTATATTGAGAGTATATTACTATAAGTATATTTATGCTATTTAGTACAGCATTAAATATTATATGTTTTTTACGACATAACCTCTACAGCATTGATGCAAATCTCTTGATGGGTAGAAAGCCGTAGACAAATAGATAAAGTGAATAAATTATTAAACTAAATGGCAAAAACTGCTCAGAATAGTGTAACTAAGTTGTGAATTTGTAGATATTGTGAAATCAATTCCAATAGTTTTTGTGAATATCGATATGTCACGTCATTTATTTTTACATCAGATAAGTACTGCTGTCTTACATTAAGCTCTGTAACACTTTGTGTTATGGTATTTTTAAACGTAAAGTAGAGATAATATACATCAAGCTATTTACAAGATCAGTACATTGTGCACTATTCAAACCTAACTGTGAATTAGCAGCTGTCTGCAAGCAGAGTTGTACACACTGTTTTCTCTCTCCAGCAATTTCACTGCATGTCCATACGCATTGAGAGATCAAAGACTTCCACAAACACAGCTCCGGGAACATTGTGGACTTTGTGTTTTTGTTGGGAAGTTGCTCTCTATATGCTCAGTGACTGGACTCTGTATGTTGCCCTCTCTCGTTTGTGTGCTTACTGTATGAGATGTAGCAAATGGAAATGGGGATTAAAAGGACGTTGTATTTGTCTTGGAGTTATAAGGCCCTTCTTGGTCACATTTAAGCCTCAAAAGTCTAATTATTCAGTACGGTGGAATCATCTGGCGGTGGTCTTTTTGAGGCTCATTTATATGCTATTTCTTCTGTTTTGGCTTTTGTTCTCTGCACTGTGCATGCAAGTCATTTTCTTTATTGTGTATGCACTATTTTTTGTGCACTGATATTGAAACAAAACTGGTCCAAGCTACGACACAACATCTTTCTTCAAATGTACACTACTTCATAAGCTCGTCATTTATATAACTAACGTGTTTCAGTGCTGTTCAACATTTTATTCTGCCCACCACTAAGTCACGGCCAAAACAGCCGTCAGATTACACCTACCAGTTTTCATCTGGTAGAAACATAGTGTAAATCTGAGGTACTGCACTGACAAAGACAGAACCTTGTTATTACTGCAGAGACATGTTAACATGCTTTATGGCTGCACAGGTGAACTCCCGCCTGAGGGTGCTGCAAAAATTCAGCCATTTTTGATCCAATAAATGATTTACAGTCATGAGAAAAAATCTGGAAATACGCTGTCCAACACTGCCAAGAAAACCCTGGAAGCTGTAGGTTTATGGAAAAGTATCACAACCTAAACTTACAAATTACAAACTGGATGAAAGCAGGCTGATAACAGAAGCAGAAGACATAAAATCTGCACATTACAGAAGGCTGGCAGGCTGCACAGTTGTCTACTGACTCCGAAGGTTACTGTTGCTGTCTGGCTCCAGTCCAGTCCCAACTGCCCTGTAGGTGCCTTCGACTGCACAGGAACGCTATTATGTTTAAAGCTAAAACACCCCATTTTTCTCTGCACGCCGGGGAAAATGAGCTCTCTAAAAAGCCCCCACATGGACGCATAAGGTTGTTTGCTTGCTTGTGCTTGCTTTGATAAATGAAACAATCTATTATAAATTTAGTGGCTATTGTTCATACTATTTCTAGGACAGTATACAGCACTTTGTGCTTGTGTGCTGCACCAGTGCTGTGCTTATTTCCCTGATCTGAAACACAGAGAAGACATTTGAAAAGTTAATAATCGTGAAAATAAGATCTGTACAGTCATAAATAGCCATTGTGAAAGCCGTCTTCTGGGACAATAGGTCTATAGAGGCAATTCAATAAGATTGAGTAAGTATACCTGCTACAATCTTCAGCGAAAATCATGTAATTGAAGCAATACCAGAAACACACACGATATTAAAAGGTAAAGAATAATATGGGAAGCACCACAAAAGGAGCAAGTACATAAAGTTGGACAAAAAAAGTGCACAAAGGATGCAGAGGATGAAATTCACCAAAGTTACCCAAAAAGGGTTTATGGTTAAGCACCCACTTGACATGATGATGCACACTTTTGTTTTCCTTCCAATGCCAAGTTAGAGCCATTGTAAAACCTGGTGACCTCAGTGATTACAGTAAACCAATAGATGCAAAGACAAAACATGCAAACAGGGCTAATGTGCATCTCTATGCGACCCCGAATTTAGCTCTGTGACCCTCCCATTGATTGAAAGCCGGGACGCTGTGTGAGAGGAGAATGCTGATGTCTTATCTCCACCGTCTCTCTTCTTGTGAAGGTATGAGGGGAAAATCCTGTCAGACTTAAAGGATGTTCCCCCTTTGTTTTTAACCTCTGTTCAAAGTGTCCACCTTTCTTTTATTACGGGTTATTTGTGGGGCTACTGATAAATTGTTTCCATCCTTTTATCCAGGAGTTGCTGTTCTTTACAGTGAATAAAGATAAAGTGCTTTCATGTGTCTGTTAGTGTGATTGAGTGTTTGGTCAAATACACTGCAGGTTTCAGTTAATAGAAAAACATGGTAGTGGATGCCACGGTCCACAGACGTCTGCGTAATAGACTGGTCGACCAAAAACCACTCGGGGGAGTCTTCAATCTCAAAGACATGCAGTTGTGCACAGAGGACGACACCATTACCGTTATGATACTGCAGCCAGCTGCTGAGTACTGCTAATGCGGTTAAAGGTGGAGAAACACTTCTTCACATTCCACTAACTTGTGGAAGGGACTGTCATGACTACACAGCTCAGAGTTTACATGTCGGACCCAGCTGTGGCAGTCCTGACAAGTGCCAGGTACATTCCAGTACAGACTGACAGGTGACCGTATAAACCACAGCTCATATTTCCATTAGAAAAGGTCAACGCAGGATTATGTCTATAATCTATTAGATTAGGATGACATGTGGCGGGAATATATATCAAACAGCAACCAAAGATGAATAATGTCTGAACCCGTCGAGCTACAGGCAGAAACTTTGACATCATTTAGAGAGCAGATAATCATTATAAATAATAAATCCTTTGGTGAGACAAGTAGCAGCAGGTGACAGTCAGTGCTTCACATGAATATAAACTCAATATGTGAGTTCAGTAATACCAGACTGCAAAAAGGAGTTCAGCTGTTCTTTGGAATTATAATATGACAATCTGACTATCAAATCTAAAACATAGCAGGTTTGTTAAATGTGAATATGACAATATGCAAATGGTATATTAGTTCATGTGCCTTTATTGCACTTCTTTATAAATAGTAAATATAAGTGAAAACATGTAGGCTACATATGGTTATATGCAGGTAGGTATTCTGTATGTTATTGTATGAAGCTAATGCTGCATGGTTGTGTGAAAAAGGAGAATGAGAGTATTTTGGCCAATATTGTGAAGAGAATCTATTCAATCGCACATAATATTAATTTATAAAGGCCAAGTCAAACAAATTCAGTTTACCATAAAAATATACAACTTGTGACCTTCATTTTGGATCACAACTTCCATTCCATTTCGGAAATTAGATCACCTTACATCCTCCTAAATGTGGACCTTTAAATTATAGCCTTTTCTGAGCCGATATTATGATAACATTAAAATGGACACTGAAACAACCTTATATATTGATATATAGGTCACATTTAGACCAGAAAATTTTCTTTTTAATATAGCCCTTATACTGAAATTACACTATATTTATTTAATAGAGCCTAAAGTGTACAGGGTTTCCTTTACCACTATAAAATACAGTACCTAATATAAAGAGTCTGACCATAAGATACAATACCAACCTGGCCAGAGCCCCGGCACACAGCCGAGTTCCATTTAAACCATAAACGTAAATGGTTCCATTTATGGAACTCTGAACTGGTTCCTTTTATGGAACCAACTTCACACTGTTTTAAAATACAGTCCATTATAAGTAAAGGCACATTTTTTATATTTCAAAAATTCATCAAAAATCCAAATATCTCAAAACTATCAAAAACTTTTTAGACATTGTCCCAAGGAAGCTACATATCAAATTTGAAATGAATCTGACCAGTAGTTTTGTCGAAGAAAATGTTTGAAGAAATTGCTAACGAAGTCAATGTCAAAAACGAAGATGACGAAGACAACACCAGACACATCGCCTTCACAATAGCTAATGGTTTATCAGCCAGTGAGCTAACAGTGTTATAAAACACACTTCAAATACAGTACTAATATGGTTCATTTAGTATGAACACTGACTCGAAGTGACTACAGAACCAAAACAAAAATTGAGAAAAGCCAAATGTTTCATAGGCCTAAAACCTCAGAGACAACAAGCTCAACTACATGAAAAAGTAATTACATCAATAATAACCAATACTGTTCACAAAACACTGAAAACAGTCAAAACAGACTAAAAAAAAAGCCTTCAGCCACAGCACGTTCCAGAACAATAAAATAAACAGCATCAGCACAGACTGAACAGAGCTGACAGGTGGCTTATTTAGAGTTAACTTACCCTGCTGTCGTCTCCACTCTGAATTCAAGCCGTGTGTTTCTAAGGTTCACAGGTGGACGACGCTGAATGACTCACAATATGTGCTCAATCCAAAGGGGAGGAATCCTGAAGACACGGTCAGAGAGGCCCACAGGGGAGTTAATGCAAAGTAAGATAAGAAAATGCCAGGTCAGAGCTTATATTTCTAATGATACTGTGTGTTTCTGTCTTTAATCATCCTCATATTAAGACCTGTGTGATCTGTGTGCTTCTTCTTAATCTCTTAATCTAAATACTGAATTAAATGTTTAACAAAAATATGGCTGAAAAAAATGTAGCCCAGGCATTTACAGCTGTAGTTGGAGACACTTAAGAAGCTTGTCTTTTCATGTCTCTGGTTAGATTTACAAAAATACTTCCTGAATCATCATAATATCTATATTTTTACTGCCTCCTCTATTTCATTATTTTAGCCTGTGTGTTGTTTTCTGTGTTGGCTGTTTTCTCTCCTTTGCAGGTGTGTGTGAGGAGGTGTGGCTAACGAGTGACACCTGCATCCAATTATCTTTGTCCTCTACCATGACCACTGTGCCAGCATTGATGCCAACTTAGCACTTTTGTTGCTAGATTTAGCTACTTTTCAGACTACACTAGCAACCTTTTTTTTTTTTTTTTTTTTAAAGCACCCAGCAAAAAATTTAGCTACTTTAAAAAAATTTTGGGAAACTTTTAGCTACTTCTGAAAAGTGACTCACATGCATTTTCCCTCTAAATCGCATAAAATGATTCTCTGTTCCACAGTCAAAAAACCATAGGTTCTGTCTGCGTAGCTGCAAATGTCGGTGTTGCCAACTTATGCCCTTATACAGCGATTTCTCAGACCCCTCTTTATCAAAATAGCAACAAGCAACACATCTAGCAACTTTTTCTGGTGTCACTGGAGACTTTTGGAGACTGAAGTGAAAACGTGTCTTTCTTCATCTAAAACAAATCACTGCGCTGAATATAATTAACACTGTTCTCTATTGTCTCTTTTTGGTCCGTTTAGATCACAGGTGTCAAACATGCGGCCTGCGAGCCAAAACTGGCCCTCCAAAGATTCTAGTCCGGCCCACAGCGTGAATTTTCAAAGTGCAAAAATTACATTGATATTAACAATCAAGGATGTTGAACTCATTTAACATACAGACCAATATGATCGAAAATAAAATAATAGCATAATAACCCTTTAAGAATAAAATGTGGACAAAATGAAAATTAAGTGTAATATTAACAATATTCTTCCTGTTACTCAGTGTGTTCTGCCTTTATAGATTCACTCTGATCTGTAAGTTGTGTTGATAATAAGCTAGCGCATAATATTGTAGAAATTGTTCATAGTTTAGTTCCAAATTCCAAACTTAAAAATTTTAATAATATTATGCCTGCTACCAAATGTTGTGTGTAATGTGTGTACTTGTATAAATGATAAGTTGAGGCATAATATTGTTAAAATTGCAGTTATTTTTTGTAGGAAATTTCAGGTTTTTCGTTTTTTTGTTTGGATAGTTTGTCAATGTAAATATTTTCATTATTTAATGTTAGGGGTTTTTTTGCAATAAAACAGATAAAAACTGGAGTAGTCATTATTTATAGGTTATATTATGCTCTTACTTTAATGGTTCAGCCCACTGTGGATCAAATTGGAATGAATGTGGCCCCTCATCTAAAATGAGTTTGACACTCCTGGTTTAGATTGTTAATGTAGACTGAATATTATTATGGTTAAGAATATTCATGTTTTACTCTTAACTTGTTGTAGCCTCCTATGTGGACCATAGGGTTAAAAACCAAACCAAACTTGGGAAAATGAGGGGAAAAAATTACACAAACAAACAAGTAAACAAACAAATAAATGTCTTTTTTTGGGTCTCTGTAGCCAGTCTCCCAAGCCCAGTTAAAGGTGGAGGGTAAGAACTGTGACATTAAAAGAAACAAGACTTGACATTGACATAGTATAGTTCTTTTGTAGTTCTAAACATATTCAGGGTGTTTTTATACTCACTTTATGCCTCTCACACAATGTTATTCCTCTCTCCTGCATTGCTCATTACAATTACATGCACATGTCAATTATGCAAATGAGGTGATGACATCATTTATCAACGTCTAGTGACTTTTAGGACAGCCAATAGCTACTTTCATTACAGAGGAGTTGGCAACACCGTTCACCAGATGATTCCATCGTGTGCAGATGTCTTCCTTCTCACCACTGTGATCTCCAGCTCCACTTATTTTCATCTGGATAAATCTTTTGTAACATTTTTGCATCATTAGATCATATTGTTTTTAATCTTATTGCATCTCATACGTAATTTTTTTAATGTTATTACATCCTTTATGATGTCTGTTTTCTTGTATTCGTCTCATTTTTGTCTTGTAACATCTTTTAAGTCATTTTAATCTTTTGTTTTGTTTTTTTTTTAGTTTGTTTTACGACCTTTCCATTCCTTCACGTTTTTTAGGTTATTTTCATCTCGTTACGTTTTGTACATTTTTATCTTGTACATTTTTATCTTGCGATGTCGTTTGCGTCTTTGCGATGTCGTTTGCGTCTTTACATCTAATTTTCATCTTCTTCCATCTATGATATAATTTTCATTTAGTTAAATTTTTAGATCTTACAGATCTTTATAATCTGTTATTTTTTATGTCTTTCTTTTATTTCACACACCTTTGCTGTGGCTTAACTTCATAAATGCTTGTTTTCTATTTTTAATTTTAAAAATGAATTCACATACAGTACAAGTTGTACAAATGGTCTGTCGTTTATTCTGACAATTACCGACCTGATAAAAACAGCTCTATGACCCATTTTGATCCTAAGTTTGGGAAAAGCAGACTTAGAATTCACAAACATCAGACAAGATGTTCTCATGAAAACCAGACATTAGGGACACAGTCAGCAAAACTTAACAAAAATGATATATAACAAACCAAATGAACTGTACAGTGTTCTGCCTCTTTATAATGATAGCACTGGCTGTAAAAGCACTTACTTTTGTGTAGGAGGAACAGTCTTCTTAATGGATTTGAAATCAATGCAAATGGACTGACATTCACTGAGTCAGTCATCTTTCAGTTTCATCTGAAAGCCTGATCTTTATGGCCACTGTTGTCTGTGATCCAGCATTATTATCTTTAGTTGAAACACACTGACTTGCCATCCTCATGTCTTCCTCCTCAGTTTTCTGACTGTTCATTACATCTCAGCGCGTCATGCTTCATGCTTTACTGTCTTATTAGTAGAGCTGTACAATTAATCAAATTGCAACCCTGATGTCATCCCCTGCAATTATACAATCACAAAAGTCTTGAATAAAAAATGTGCATATGTTATTATGACAACCTATTTCCTGAGTGCAGTCTGCTTGTTATGTACAGTTTCTGTAACGGTAGTGAAGCTTGTGCAGTGTATGATCCATTATTTAAAGCAGGTAAAATGGATTCCAGGGATAAAGCTGTGGCCAAAAAAATAAACACAACCTCTATTGTATGGCAATATTCTGGATTCAATAACCAAGTAAGCAGACTCATTTCTCCCAATGCAAGATAATCACAATATAGTCCTCAACCATTTTTCACTAAATTGTGAAGTCTATTTCTCAAGTGTTCTATCAGAGTACAGATGAAACACCAAAAAGGACTTATCACGGGTTCGTGGCCCTTTTCTAGTGCCACAGCATCCTCTACATCTACAGTAACAGCACAACTTGACATTATTCTATCATCCACTTGACATTGGGACGAGTGAAATAACTTTTTCATAGCAGAGAAGATACTAGAACATAGAGAAACTATGAACTTATTTTGAGCTGCTGTTCAGTATGAAGTTCAGGCACCGGATCCCTGCAGGCCTGCCTGAAGGCTTGTTGTGAGTAGTGTGTGTAGCTTTGTTGTTGATTGTTTTGTGAAAATACAACTTGTAGGGTGTCCATTCATTTCTATTTTCTTAAACTCGCACAATACAAAATGCAGAGAAATTGTGAATTCAGTGGAGAACAAGAAGAGTGCTTAATAGAAAAAAAACCAAACAGCACCATCTATAGTCTCATTCAGCTTGGGGGGATGTCTGTTATATGACATTTTCTACTCTTCACATGTGTTTCTTTTCATTTAACTATCATCTTTCATTAAAGACAAGAGAAACACACTTAAATTACTATGCACACATGCATATACAAATATGTAGAAAAAGCCTAGACATGTAAACATATAACACAACCATCTATATGTACATTTAGATATTATTCTAGTACAGATTATTGATTATTGCTGTAACTTATGATTAAATATTTGAAGATCACATCACTACAGTCAAGGTCTCAACAACATACATTTATTTGTGACTGAGATCGCAGGGCACTACTCCATCGCTCTTGTATCGATATACTGTATGTATATTTTAATTTTATTGTTCTTGGAGTATCAGCAACATTACAAATTTCCCTCCCGGATTAATAAAGTGTTTGATTCTAATTCAAGGCATCAGGTTGTTAGAATTCGGGTCATTGAAATGCAGAACTTTGACATCAGAGGCTGTAGTTTACATCCCGTAGGTAGTTTCTTATGCAGACAAATGTACATTGGCTAGATTTAGGAGAAGAGTGTATCTACAATGTGAGTCATTGTATATGTCTGTGCTGAGTTTTTCTGTATTAAATCAATAAGCAGTACCTTTCACTAACTCTAACAAATGTGCTGTCCGGTCTAAAATTTTAATACCTAAATCACAGGAGAACAAGATGCAACTGGGGTTCAGGATGTGGAAAACAAACCAATATGTGTACGTGAACAGTTTTATTAGGTTGAAATATTAGAAAACATAAACCTCTTACACTTAATAACACGGTGTCATTAATGGTTTGACATTGAGATCATTCTATTTGGTAACATTAAAATATGAAAATGAAATCAACAGACAGAAAAGCACACTGCAATCCTCTGGTTTTAATAAGGGTCATATTTTATCATTTGCTCCTTTAATGGCTCCAATAGCTTCTTTCAGGGTTACAGCCTTGTAAGAAAAATGTATAATTACCCCTGTAATTATTACACGGAGTAATAATTTAGTTCTGTACAACCTCGACTGATAGATGATCTTGAACACAATCACCTCTTTGAGTTGCTGTGATTCATGGGTGTTACCGTGGCGCTTTTGTAACAGGTGTGTTAAGGGATGGAACTTCTACTGAGATTTTGCTGCTTACCATTGCTCTTGTTTCCCGGTGAGAAGGAAAACGCCAAAAGGAATCCATACCAAACACAATGGCTTTACTTGTTAATTATCACCAGTTTCTGTCAGATGTGTGTTTGATGGTGTATTATTTTATGCGCCTGAGAGAAGACTGCCCCACGACCGCCGATGATTTCTCAAGCATGCATGAGTAGAACTGGTCCAAGCATTATGACGAGGCTGTTCAGATGCCTTTGGATTTTGATGCTACACTCTGCCGCTGGGACAGGCAAAAAGCCCCTGACTTCAGACTATGAGGACCAAATGGATCTGTAAATAAATATGCTACGACCTGAAGAAACCTTTGAAAGTTTACTTCCTGACAGTGGAGCACAGATATAAAACAGAAAGAGGATTAGACTTTACTAAAACCACTGCAGTTATTTAGCATGTGCATGTACTGGGGTTTCTTTTCTGTTAACACATAACAGAAGTTGAATTGCATCCCAATAGTGTAGGTTTATGCATTTTTAAAGATCCCCTCCTAATCTGCCTGACTATAACAGTGGCAGTCAAATCTAACATTCAGCCTAGGTTGTTGCATTGATTAGCAAGTTGAAATTGACTATGCTGACAGGTTTCTGTTGCAGTTAGCACGCAGACAGTCGTGGTACATTAGATTAGCTGTGGAGTGGAAAGCTCAGATGCCCTGCAGTCACTATGGGGTATCCTCACGGAGGAAGCACCTCGACAGCTGTACTTGTCCTTGGGAAGATAAAGCAGGAGCAGTAGAAAAACAGAGGAAGAGCAGACATTTTACAAAAGTGATGAGAGAGAGAGAGAGAGAGAGAAAATGAAATGCAGCATATTGTAATAATAAGAAAATGGAGTGGCCCTGAGTTTCAATACTACTTGTGTGGCTTACTATCATTGCTGGAGGATTAGATCGCAATAAGATGAAGCACATTAACATATTACTCAGAAATATAGTTCTACTCTTTCCCTTGCACACACACACACACACACACACACAGACAGATATTGTTCCTTGCTGGTAACTGTCTAGACTCAGGCTCTTTCAGACCTATCGGACCTTTTTGTAATAAAGATCAAAATGTGGTTCAGTGAACTATGCATGAAATTTCGGTTTTGATAGTGCCAGCGTCTTCAGTTTGGGTTTTATCGTCTGTGCGCCTAAAGTCAGCCCACATTACATCTCCGGAGAAGATACTCTGACATACTTACCCATTCAACTCCCTCCCTCAAACCGCCC
>JAPQRQ010000007.1:12098088-12113215 GCA_037367365.1 Apogon talboti | reverse complement strand
TTACACGTCCCCCAGGAGATGCATGGATGAGCAGGCTTATTCTCCTTGTGGGGTGTTCCCCATGCATGACTGATGTTTAGATTAATATCCTTGACTGATTCCTGCTTTGCGGTGAAGAGGAGTAGGTCTATCACAGCCTTGCTACCCTCTTAGGAGTCCATTGATTTTCACACCATTCCGACAAACAGCAACCTTATAGACTCAGAAAATGATTCATTTAGATGCCAATTCCTGAAACCAGAGAGTCTGCATCAGTCTTTCGAAATCAGCTGCTTTTCTTTTCCTGCCCGTGCAAAAACCAGCTTGCTGCAAGATATATTAATTAGATCCGTTCTTAAAATTTGTGTATTTTTTAACAGACAAAAATTCAATCAAATGTAAATCTGACTGCTCCAGATTTATTTTTCTTTGCCACTGCAGTAGATAACTTTTAACAGCCACTACCCTACATCTCACACACTTTAAAATGATAAAATCAATATTTAATATGGCAATTTCGAACTCACCAGACCTGAAGAAAGGTAATCAAAGCAATGGAAGCAATAATAATGAAATTAAGTGAAACTATAGAAATCATAAACAAAGACTATAGTGACTTGAATCGATCCATGCATAAAGTGACTTTCAGATGTGGTGCTGCAGCCGTACAGTGTTGATTTGACTCCTTCTTCACATCTGTTAAATAATGCTGACAGTGACATTGAAAAGCTGCTTGCAGTGTTTTCATCGCACACTAAAAAGTTTAGAAGTGACATGTATTTTGTGTTAAATAAGGTTAGAATTTGTGCTTTTTCTTTGAACATTTACCAGTAAAAAAAAAAAAAACACAACAACCTTGAGTGACTTGACTGCTGAAAAGAAGGGAAAATGGTAATATCGCCCCCTGGTGACTCATACAACAATTAGAAACGGCTTGTCCTCTCTATAAAAAGAAAAAAAGAATAAAAATGTGCTACAGTATCATTTCCAAATGAAAACACATTTTGATTGGAGACTGATATTGTTGCTTGTAGTTGGGTTTTATCCACTCATGAGCCTCCAGTGTTCAGAGCAGAAAAGTACAGACATTACAAACACCCCTGACAAGTGTGATACACGATTTTGTGCATCTCTCTGTGTATGTTTGGGTCAAACATAATCCATTTTGTATTTGAACAAGCGGTTGATTCAGTTGTGACAACACTTGGCTCATAATTTTTTCAGGATGCAGAGCTGGAGAGTCAGCCGCGAATCCTAATGCTTTTGGATTGACTGTGAGCTTAAAACCTAACATGCAGCTCTCTGTGAGCTCAAAGTGACATGCAGCTCAGTGAAACCCTTTTCACAGGAATATTTAGTTATTTTTATTTATATAAAACCCTTTCAAAAGCAGCATTAATATGGCATTAGAACATGGGTGTATAGGGGTTGGCTTGTGGGAGGAAGATGTCATGTTAGTTTATGCATAAATACATGTAAAGACATGTCAGAAGTACACAAGTACATGTTGAAACGAATCATTTTTACCAGAGCAGTTACTATGAAGAGTATTGATGTGTATTTTTTTTATATATTTTGATGCTTTCCTGGGGGATATATTTAGGTTAGTTGCATGTTAACCAGAAAAAATATGTATATATGCATTCCTTGGTGGAGAAAAGCATAAAGCACTGCTTGATTTTTGTTGATAGAAGCAGAGGAGTGAACTGAGAACTAAGGAAATATTTGACTTTATTATGAGGCAAAGAACATATACATAGTAATACTCATATATATTTAAAGTATTATATCTTTGAGGATGAAAATGCCTTCTGTGTATTTTACTAAAGCTGCGCTGCTGCTTTTTCTCCCCATCCAGCTGTTCTTTCTCACTTTTCTTCAAACTTCAACTAATTGGCCTCTCTCCACCAGACCTGAAGGGACTTGATTTTACACAGTTGCCCCCTGTCTGACCGGCTCTTCTTGAGGAGTCTGGCATCTTGAGCCAGGAGACCAGCTCGCGTTTCATCCCTCAGGATCAAGAGCTGGGAGGCCGGTTGATCTTTAGCCTCCATCCTGCTCTTCTCCACATCCTGAAGCCTGGACTTTGCGAACGTTAGATTGTAAACTGAGGCTGAGCTTCTTCTCCTGATGGGACTGAGGGAACGTACTTGGCCTTTTAAGATCGCTGAAAATGAGCTCCATTTTATTTTCTAGGCAGCAAGAAATAAGGAAGACTGGACTTAGTAATATTGTGTTCTCTGACTCTTAAACTCACAGTAGGTAATCTTTAACAGCTTTAATATTCATTTTCAACAAATATACTGTAACTAGCACGTTCCTCCTCTGATACAGTTCATTCCTTTACTTTCTTTACTTTCTTGGTAAATTTCACTGGCATTTTCAGTTGAATAACCTCTCATCTGGCACGTCTGTTTCTGCACATGAAATTTGACGCCATGGCAACGTGGCTCTATCTATTACATGTTTATCTGTTGCTAGGTAACCCACTTCAATGATCATTCTGTGATTCAATGTGATTGTAAGGCTATTGTATTCCAAAATTACTTATATCTCCCAAAATATTGGTCCTATCAACTTGTCGTTTTTGCCAGTCTGATCCTTGACCCAAAATACATAAGGACTCCAAACGGCAAAGGCAGGCTCTCTCCGGATTTTGAGTTAGAAAACAGGCCACTTGGCTTTTAATATATGGATGTGATTGAAGAACCTCAGTTTGATTGATCAGATCAATCAACTATGATGTGCATGTAAAAGAAAAACAGTAAACATGAGTCACTATAACCTTGAAAATATAAAATTTCAATAATCATCATGTTATCAATCAATTATTAATCAATTATCAAATATCAGGAACTAAATTTGGCATTTCTGATTGAACTTCATATGTACTGTGCTTCTTCTGAGTAGCATCTGTCCACTGTAAAAAGATAATAATACATACATAATAAAGTAAAGGTACAAGTAAAGGTATTTTTAAGAAGCATTAAGTTGATTTAGAGATATTTTAAATGATTTATTAAATATATTTGAACTAATTTCAGTGGGAAAAGATCTAACTATGTAATACCAAGTACACTTTGATAGTAATAGGAAATTTATTTATTAAACCATTTAAAAAGTCACTTGTTTTAGCCATTTTGGATTTGTCCCTGACTTCTTACTATAATATTTGATAAATATTTATCATATAATAACCCATAATAATGATGCACAGTCGTATGTTGGCCCAATCATATTATATCCCACTTTGTTGCTATTATTTTTTAACACTAGAACTGCTAACAGTTGAAATTTTACCCTGATTTTCAGCTGTGCTTTACTGTTAGAATAAAATGTTGAAGCTCCTCAATTTCTGACTTTCCCTAAAATTGTATATTGTTACATCCTCTACACTTGACTGTAGTCCAGAAAGCTCCAAGTTAGAAACATGGATATTTATACCTCTAACAGCCACCAGGTCATGTTTATCTTTCTTGAAATGCATAGATTTTTGCACTAGGTTCTAGGTTTTTAGGGAACAGCATTTGTTTGTGTGATCTGAAGGATATGCCAAGTCATTTATGAAGTTTACAATGAAAAAGAGAGAAAATTATAAACAATACAAATAAACATATCTTTGTTCTTATATCCATTTTCACTCTCATTTTTGAGTGAATTCAATTGACTATTTGTCAATGCAAAATAAATAGTTTTTAAGGATATTATAATTACAAAATCAGGCAATAAAAACACAGGATATAGTTGAAAAAACTCTAAAAATTGCCCAAAATACGAGGGAAGAGAACTTAATTATGTGACATTTTTGTAGTATAATGGCACAAGGGTAAATTTGACCAGTATGGCCATTTTAGGTATATGCCAACTTCAGGTGGTTATAAGGTGTTCAGTAACTAATTATCACTTATTTTACAGTGAACACTTGTAATCCAAAGCAAAGCAATAGCTTGCCTGTGAAATATGTCATTAAAAAATTATCTCTTGTAATTTAATTAATTGCTCATGCACAAGACTAAAAGCTGTTAATAAACTCCAGCTCAGTCTCTTTACTCTGCTCCAGTGTCTGGTAAAGTGGTTTTGGCCACAATGACAACGTTTAAGGTGGAGCCATTTACATTCACGCCCGGAACTGTAGGCAGAATATTACACACTCCCCCACACTAATAGAAATATATTATGGTTTGATTATTTTAACACATGAGCATTGATCAACCAAAGGATTAGGAGTTCAGAAGACACATTTTTCACTTTTGATACTTTATTGTTATTCAGTTTTCAGTTCAATGAAATTATAGATGTCCTCCATGTCTTAAAAACTTACAAGCAAAACAAATGCATCATAAAAATCTATATATATCCAGTCAATCACATTCCATCACAAATTACACAAACAAGGTGAGGGAAAGTACAGCATTAGAAAAATGACTAGTGCATTAACCCATGGGGAACCACGGGTTCTAGATCCTCTGATACAGTTAATTTCTTTACTTTCTTGGTAAATTCCACTGGCATTTTCAGTTGAATAACCTCTCAGCTGGCATGTCTGTCACTGCAAGTGAAATGTGACACCATGGCAATGTGGCCCTATTTTTTTTAAATCTGTTGCTAGGTAACCCACTTCAGTTCTATGATTCTATGATTCAGGCCATTGCAACATGATTGGCCATTGGGAGACCACTATATTCCCAAATAACTAATATCTCCCAAACTATTGGTCCTATCAACTTGGCAAAATATTTAATGTGGAGATAGGACTATTTCTCAACTGTAGGTACCAAATTGGCCAGTTAAAAACGACTCAATTTATCAGAAACACACACTCTGAGACCATCCAGTATTATGATATAGATTATATTAAAAAAAACACAGTCTTTTGTATAGCACAGTCTGCAGCAATATAATGCTCTATTGCATGTCAGTATGTAAAATGTTCTGTCATTCATTACACAGCAGCTTCCGTCATGTGTTTGTAGAATGTGTTCACTAACTTCATCCCAGACCAATTAGTACGGATCATGGGTACGTCATTACCCCCCCACTACGATGGAAACGTGGTGCCAAACAACAACAACACAGAAAACCAGCCACCAGCAAATGAGTTCTCCATGGACTTTGAAACTGTCATGTTAGTGTGTTCCGTCATTCATATCACTCAAGATTTGCTGCCTTTTTCTGGACATATTTGGCTGGAATCACAATCTGTTAAACCTCTAGGTCATCCTCATGGTTATTTGAGACAAAGTATGCATTATATTAAGATTGGGTGTTTACTTCCAAAATAGCAACATCTTGAGTTATTAAAACTTGCATTTAATATGTGAACTGGTATGAAAAATGTACTATGATGTAAAATGTAAATTTGCAAACTATACTATGAATAACTACAGCATGTTTAGAAACCATAGACACAGAAAAGCTTAAATTGCTTTCAATTTATGCTTATGTTGTAATTGTTTATTTCTTATCTTTTGTTGTATTACTTTTTTGCTGAATATCGTCCTGTATTTTATACATATTTTTTTTGTAATTCCATGTATTTGATTTTTACTTTCATTGTTATGACAATTACTACAACTCCTACTATTATTATCATTATTACCATAGCTTCTTGTTGTTTCTCTGCTACACTGTAAAGGCTACGCCTCCAAATATCCTGAGATTTGAATTTGAATGACTATATTTGTAGATTTGCAGGGTATTCAAATCATTGGATTAGCAACCAGGATATCCGTGTTGTATCAGAATGCATCAAGACGTGTGATGGACCTCGTTTTCATTGTATTTTGACAGAGCTCTCGATTTTGTCTGTCAGGCAATGTAAATAAAACTGAACAGTTTTTTGTCGACACATGAATTTAAAAGTTACTAATAAATTGCACTTGAATGGTGTATACACTGCAGTGCATACTGAAAATGAGACCACATATTATTCATGCTTATCTATGTTATGATGAGGGTGCGAATATGTACTTGCTAAATTATGACATTTGCTCATCTTAAACTGGTCCCCGTTTTATTTTAACGGCTAGTAATAATTCCTCTGGTTTATTTAACACGTGGCTTTACGAGGGATAGTGAAAGCAGCACCATGTGTTTGTACCGCCCCCCTGTGATGACTAACCAATCATGCTACTTGATTCTGGGACGAAACCCTTACTCGGCCTGACAGGACACGCTCAGAGTGAAATAACCCAATGTCTTTCAGCAAGGTAGGCTGGGTAACACAGCTAGCTACCTATCCGGTGTCGGCGCTGTGCTAACACATGCTAACCCCCCGCAAACTGTTGTGTAGCCTGGTATGACCAAGTGCGCAGAATCCCGATGCTGAGCCGACTGTCCACGTTAGCCCTCTTTATGCATGTGTAAACGTTTAAAAGAAGGGAGGCTTGGCATTATAATCCTCCATCAGCAGCAGCAGCTACGGGTCATCCCGACTATAGCCGCCTCCCGCTGCTAGCTGAAGTTCCTCATCCGCCTGCTGTGGAGGAGGTAGCTTAGTTTTAGCTAGCTGATCACACCAAGGCGGTGGTGGATAGCCTTCATGTCTACCTCTCTGCCACAGGACGAGTTACGAAAGGGAAATCTTGCAGTTCATGTTTCGCCAAGAAGTCAGTGTGACGTCTTTTATTCCATCTTGTTCGTATCTTTTCCAACACGAGAAGAGGAATATGTCCAGATATAATATATACAGCCTGTTGGACTGGGTCTATGGCGGGGTGGACCCGAAGTTTGAGGGCAACGGGGGCCCCGAGTGTGCCGCCTTCATCGCGCCCCAGCAGCGCATCAGTGAGAGTCTGATCATCGTCCTCATCTCCCTCCTGGAGATCGGCGTGGCCTTGAAGAAAATAAACATCTCCAAAGATCTCAAAGTGGTCGGGAAAGACTGCATCAGGGCAAAGGAGGACAGTCTGGGCAAGAACCTGTTGCTCGTCGCCCTTTGCATGACTTTTGGGGTGGAAGTTGGGTTCAAATTTGCGACTAAGACTGTGATATATCTGTTGAATCCGTGCCATGTCGTGACCATGGTTCAGGTAAGGACAAGACACAAGGGCTGTGGCCAGTTGATCTCTGTTGACACTATGTGTACTTTACTGTATGTCTACTCTTGTGTGGGATCTGAAGTGAAAGCAGGACCTGTTTGTAACTGAAGATAAATATTGAATAATAACCCATTCACAGTACTGTGAAACACAACTCTAATAGTTACAGAAATGCAATTGCAGTTATATTAAGCTTTGTCTACCACGTTTCATGCAAAGATGCAGCCCAAAGTTTTCAACAAAACAAGTTTCTTCCTGTCTCTTGTTTCATATGAAGCACTTAAAACTCTGTTGTCATAACACACACCATGTAATCATCAAAAGTGAGAAGAAAGTTGAGACATATCTTATGCTTAATTTCATTTCACTGAACACCACAGAATTAACATGTTTTTTTTCCATATTTGGAAGGCTTTCATGCAAAGTTGCACCCCAAATTTCTTAAGAGGTTCTTCAAATAGTTTTCACCTAAGTTTCTTCCTTGCACTTGTTTCAAATGAATCACATGAAACTGCACTTTAACAACACCCTATATTGTAAAGACTAACTAATAACTCCATCAAACTTAGAAAAGGATGGAACAAGGCGATATACCTGTAAACAGCATATATTTTCCATATTTGTCTACACCTTTCCTCCAAAGTTGCAGCCCAAAGTGCAGGAAACCTCAACTAGTCAGTCTGAGTTGTTGCTCGAGTTGCTTCCTTCACAGACAGCATGCCTTTTATTTGATTTATGTGAACCCTGAAGCGTGTAAATTTGTACTTACTACTTTTACAGCAAACACACTTGTTTTTCTCCGTTAAATATGTGTCTTGGTGACAAAGCTTGACTTAAATAAAGTGGCAAAACCCGGAAGTAGCGACAAACTCATTTAATTCAATATAAAGATAGATTTATTCCGTCTATTAGTGAATAGTTATCATTCCATACAGCAGATACAGTCAGTAAAAGGAAGAACAGTTGTTGAGTGGATATGAATCTGTTTTGAGGTTGACTTGCTCAGTGTTGCCGTGGAGTAAGACCTGTTGTCTCATATTCAGCTCTTGAGCAACAGGATCTTGTTGTCATCCGATGTGGACCCATGGGACTGTTTATTTTCTTTATGCCTTCTAGTTTCCTGACCTTCATGGTGCATGATTGCTCACACAGGTCATGGTAAGAGGTCACTGTTAACAGTGTTTTAATGTGTTTGGCATAAACATGAAAGATGGAAAGCAGTTTATGATGCATTTGAGCTTCTGTGGAGATAGTTGGGTAACCTGATGGATTAGTTGCTATGATATTGTAAAAGGTCATAGTTGAAATGTAACCAATGTTAAGGTGATCTGTAACAGACATTATTTATGTTTCTTGATGTCATCGTAGAAGAACATTAAATAGAACAGCGTGATGAGTAGACATCAGAAGACACTGAAAGGATATGAAAGGTGTGTACCTCTCAAAACAGGGTAACAGGATTCTTGGGAGTGACTCCAAGGAATTTATTTGTGTCTGGGAATATGAGCAGAGCCCTGCTGGAGCCTGACTCTGACTTTAGAAAAACAAGAAGTGCCTGAGGTGTGTTGTGCATTCTTGTTTTGTTGAAGGTGTTTATTGTCTCTGTGTTTAGTGAGGCATGTGTAGGGCTTCTTCCCTAGGTGCCCTGAATCTCATTTTACATTAATGAATAATCATAATTGTTCTCTGTGAGGGTGTTAACCGGCGTGACTGTGCAGCTTGGCCTTCTGTTTTACTGCACTCAGCAAGCGGTTGGCTGCAGATGGGTGGCTCTGTGCGGTGTACATGGGTGTGGTACCAGTTTGATCCATTACAGCAGATGAAAATCCTCCAAACATCAATTAAGGAATATTAAATGACTCTTCCTTTGTTTCTTCTTTAAGCTTGTCAGCTTGCGGCAGTGGATAAAGAAACAGTGTCTGGAAAATAAGTCTTGAGGGTGATTATAAGCTATAAAGAATGTCTGTACTGCACGCCAAATAAGCAACAGGTACAGTGACAAGAGTAAGAAAAGCTCCAACACACTATCTCACTTCTTTAAAATTTTATGACATTTCTGTCTTTACAACCTTCTTCGGGTACTGTATGTAGGCAGTCCAAAGAGTTGCAACATGTGAGCTGCCTCCATCATCCATCATCCAATATCATGGTCTGTTTATGGGCTTAAAGCATCGAGGTGGAGCCACTGAATCCCCCAATGTGATTAAGAACTTCACATGTCATCAAAATCACCAGATTTCTGTATCTGTCTGTGTGTGTGTGTGTGTGCATGAGGTGAGTGAGTTCCACTGGGGGTGAAGAGTTCAGTGTGTGATTTCTGATGAGTTGTTGCTCATACGTGTGACAACGCAGATGTTTGTATTATTTTTCTCTCCGCAGAACAAGAGCCGTCTCAGTGGCGCTGCGGTCAGTCCGATCACTGACTGATTGGTCAACTAGCTTTGTCTAGCTTTGCATCTTCATTTGCATCCTGCGGTTACTGGGCCACAATAAACCCTAAAGTCTCTTTCAGTCAAATAGCAGCAGTGTGGATATGAGCCACAAATGGGTGTATGGTGCACTGAGCATTTCTGATAATTATAGCAAAAACATATAGCTGTGTGACTTTTTGATTTTTCTACTAATTAGCTTTTCATGGGTCTTTATTGGTCGATGCACAGAGATATTTCATACTTGGTCATAATTTCCTAGTTGGTTATGTGTTTGACGTGTGGGACATTTTGAGTTAGGAGGATTTAATCACCAAGATGCTATGAAATAATAAAAAGAGTAAGAGTGACCTATCTCCAAGGTATCGAATTCATTTGATTAATTGTGGTTTTGCTTTCTGACACAGGCAACATGGTTTCACAAAACTGAGATAGTTTTATGGAGATCTGGGTTATTCGTCAAAAAGTCAAAATGCAGCCTGTTTACATCATGTAAAAAAAAAAAAAAAAATTTGTTATAATAATAATTGTGGATGTGTTTCGCCAGTCATGTTAGTCATGTTATATGACATATAGTTTCAGTAAAGAAAGAGATTGGTTGAATCATGTTTTGTGCTCAGTTAAAGAGAACAGAAAAGAAAACAGTCGACTGAAATCATGAATCATCCATAACACTGGAATAACCAAGATTTAAGGTTTTCTTCATATTGCTCAGCTTTTCCATCTCCAGGGTTTCAGAACGTGTCCTACATTTACAGTTCTGCCCTTATTGAATTTAATTAAAGTTGACATAGACAAGTCATGTTTTTTTTTTGTTTTTCTTCATTTACAGGTATCTGTACTTTTTATTTAGTGTCTAATTAGATAAATTGGAAATAAGCAACTTTGATAACTCTGTCACCACTTTCTATTATTGTTACTCTAATAATGTCCTGCCTGATGTTAAGCTGTTGACACTGGAGTGAGAAAAGATTTTTGAATTATTTAATTTCTAATCCCTAATCAATTCAGTGTGAGAACTCAGGGTATATATTGAGAATTTTTGATTTGTGTGATTTGACAGTCAGCTTAAAGGTATTTCTACAAGGTTTTTTATTATTATTATTCTAATTATTACCCCAAGGCTGAGGGGTATTGTAATCGTTTGGTTGGCTGTCCGTCTGTCTATCTGTCCATTCAACGATGTAACTAGATAATCTGAAGAATGCATTGAGATATCAGCACCGAATTTATACTGTAGATGCATCTGGACATGGAGCAGAAGCCTATTGAAAATGAGTAAAATTGACCTACATTTACAAGGTCAAATGACGACATGTCTTTTCAGCAACAACATATAATACCCTTGAAGTGGGTTACCCAGCAACAAACAAACAACAGGGCAATGCTGCCATGGTGTCAAATATCATGTGCAGAAACAGACATGCCAGCTGAGAGGTTGTTATTCAACTGAAAATGCCAGTGGAATTTACCAAGAAAGTAAAGGAATGGCATGGAGCATAAGCCTATTGAAAATAGCTCCATTCTGGCCAAGGGGTGTTAGTGCACAGCACGTTATGATGTGAAAAAAATTGTCGCCAAGATTTTAATATTTACTGCAAATTATCACTCTGACAATTTCAGCATAAGACCTTGAAAAATATCATATACTTGATCCATATCTTAAATGAACAGTATACCATTTCTGCTAAAATGGATCTGTCAATCAGACCGTTCTTAAATATGTAATAGCGGATAATGTTGTGAAATAGCGTAGATGTTGACAGTTGATCATGAATACCTGTCTGATATGACTCAGATAGGGTTATGTATTAAAGCTCTATTCACAGAGAGTCTGGTTTAGACCAGCTCTATATGTAAAGTGTCTTGAGATAACTTCTGTTATGATTTGGCGCTATATAAATAGTTTGATTTGATTTGATTATGTTCACTCTAGTAAAAGAACCATAAGTAATGTTAAAAGTTAATGTTTCAAAGAATTTGATAACATTTGGTGCAATTTAAGTACATACACGAGTAGAAATATTTCATAAGTCCTAGTCATATCTAGAGATTTTAATGCAGAAATATTACGTATTGTAATGCTATATTATTAAAGCATGCTGTGGAAAATCTGAGTTGAATAAAAGTAAAAGTTTCAAAGTGTTGTTTAAGTTCAAGTCTGGTCCCAGGAGATGGGAGTTGCCTTTTAAAGTATGATCTTCACTAAATCTTATCAAGTGATTGTTTTTTTTGCCATGACATTGTAAAGGGTCATCCGGTAATAACAGATATGTGAACATTTTTATGGGTTTATAAGGATGTGTGTTGGTTAACACAGTCTGGCTCCTGAGTATTCACAAGCAATAAACAAAAACAAAATTACAAAGACTTTGCTGTATAAGTTGCCTAGAAATTGAAGCCAAAAAAAAAAAAAAGTTTGCACAAAAGACAGTATCAGCACTATCGTCAAGTATAGACATTTTATCAGCTGAAGTATGAACGTCAACAGAAAAGATTGTTGACTCAGTCATTCAGGTTACATTCAAAGCACTAGACTGGATTACTTTATGGCAACTCTTGTGAAAAAGCGAGTCCATCTTATCAGTAATGACTTAAGTCAATCTATAAAGAAGCCATTACTCTACAGTCACATCTGTGCATGTGATATTTCTGCTTGATGACTATTTTTCTGCCAATTTGACTATTTAATTCACCTGATCTGTATTTTTATTCATCATTTTTTGTCTTACAGTGTTTTTCTTGGGTGGGTTTGTGGGTGTAATTTATTCCTTTGCTACGTGTCACTATTATCACCATTCTCTAACATACAAATTGCAATACAGACTATAAGTCACAAGGTGTCTTTGTTCATTGCTGTTTTATTTTAAGAGATTACTCTTTGCCTCTGTAGTAAACTGTCATTATGATTGCATCAGGAAGCAGGAAATATGACGCCATTATGTCACAGTCCACCAGGAGATATTTGAGTTCATGAATGAGTTAACTTTAATGCAGTGAGCAGCATTGTCAGACTAGTTTAAGGTTGTCACACAAACCACACCCACAGGTTTTTCACATTAATGGGATGGATCACATTGAGCCCACTTTGCATATCCGATGAGCAAAGAGTTTAGTGGCACATTGGTGCTGATATATAAATGTTAACTGTCTAATGAGACGCCAGGATGTGTGCTTTTTGATGGAACATTCTTTTCAAGTGAATAACAGGATGTTCTTTTTAAGCACTGGAATATAATGGAGTCTAGATTCACTGTACATGTAAACTGACTCATACAGGAGTTGCTGAAAGCTGAAATCATTCACGTTTAAGAGGAAACTTGGGATATACATGAATTACCACTTGCTCAAAACAATAAGCCTAGTCAACATCTTTTTTTCCAAGAGTCCACTTATTTTTATTTGGTGTTGGAGGACATTTATGTATTACTTGATAGAAGTGTATAACTCAGTGTTTCAGTCCTAGTTCACTGTATGTTATTTCAACTGTATAGAATTAGTTCTTGTGGGGAACTGACATCCCCCATAAGCATCTGAACCATAGTTTGTGATTTGGCTGCTGTCAGGTTTACTTTTTAGAGCCATAAGTGATCATATTTGGACAAAAGGGGTGGAACAACGGTAGTTCACTAGTGGAACCTGCTAACCACAACTAGAGTCGAGCTTTCAAGAAAAAGTTTTGGGGTTTTTTTTGTAAATAAACATAAGCAATCACAATCAGTAGATCACTTCTTAGAGCATCCAAGTAAACCAGATGAGACCAGAATGAGTCCTGGAAAAAAAATAACTTGGTATTTTTCAAGAGAGTCCGGTGTAAATGTATGGGACCCAGGACTTTTTGCAGCCAACTCCGGCGGCCATGAGTGGATTTTACAGCTTTTAGATAATCCTGCTTTAGCTTTAGCTTAGAGCTGAGATCCATCCCCTTTGTATGTTAAGTAAAGTTTGAAAATCTGATTAAAATGATCTAAAAAGTTAAATATAGTTGAATCACAAGTATAACACTTTGGTTGGTCAGGTTTTTTTTTTTTTTATGTGGCACTATAATGATCACATCAGGAGGAAACATGTTAATGTTAAAGTCATGACTGTGCTACTAAGAAACACAATTAAAATGCCCTAGTTTGAATGCATTTTTTAAACCAATACCATAAAGACAACTCACAGGACCAGTCAGACCAGTGTTTGTTAAAAGTAGGATGTGGATTATTAATTTGCATGCCATCCTCCGAGTCGACGGTGAAAATGCAAGCGTATCTATAACTGACATGAAATTATACAACAGTGAATGTTCATTTTCCAGTTTTGTCCATTGATGTTTTTGACAAAGTTTCACTCCAGGCAGCGCGATCACAGACACATCATACAATAGAGCCTGACAGCAGAGACAAGAAAATGTTAAGTTTGAATATATTTCCTCAAAACCAAAAAAACATAAGTGTCAAACACAAAACTCAAGACATGCACATTTTACTCAACCGGGTCCGTTTGAGCTGACAGATAAACAGCAGCACATCCTTCAGTGGAAATATTCCGTGTGATCCGAGGCCGGTGGGTTGTTGTACAACATATCTCAAGTAAATTGCTTCGTGCTTAATTCTGGTCGCAGCCTTTGCCTTCTGGGTAAAAGCAACTCTTTTCTGTGTCAGATGATGTGTTAAAGCAATCTATGTTTGCAGTCCCCCGCAGGCCCCAGTATTTGAGCAGGGTAGGGGCTGTGCAAAGTGGAATTACAAGCAACATTCCAAGCCTCGACTCTGGCTGGAAGCTTATATTATCATTAAAAAATTGAACCAAGCTAGCTATTAATACCATATGTTGTTATTTTTGTCCCCACACACAAAAAAACAAGTAAGGCTGCCATTTCTGTTTTTAAATAACTCGATTAACCCTTAAACAACAACAATCTCTCCGTTGCTGCATTTTGCACTTTACCGCATTCAAATGACTGTAACTCCTGAACCGTCTGTGCTATCCACACAATTCAAACGCCATCGGATAGCTGAGATCCTGCGCTTTTCGACACTCTATTACACTTCACAGCAGCAATGTGGGGGGACTCAATTACATGTAGAAAGGTACTGATTCAGAGATTTCCACACAGGCTGAAAAACGCCTGGAAATAACAAAATATATGAAGTCATAATATAGATACTGAATGTTCAAGACCAAAAAGCAAGTATGAGTGGATGTAAAATAGTTGAAAGTTTATTTGTGCAATCCCAAAAAGTTTTGATAGGGACATTTTCAGTTGTTTCTGATAATAAATATGCTAAAAACTTCAAGTCTGTTTTTTCTTTTTTACTAAAACACACTGTTTTAAGCATTTATTGTTTATAATAATGATAGTTAATGGCAAGATATTGAAAGTGAAGTTCTTCCTGAAAACAAAGGTGCAAAAGAATTGGCAAAAAAAGACATCTTCGGCTTTGTATTACAAAGAAAACATGAGGCGGCCTGTTATGATGGCAGTCTTAAAAGGGTTATTAAACTAAATTCAGAGTTAGTTTGGTGAAACATTTGTAATTCCACTCAGTCATGAAGCTGTTTCCTATGAGCGCTGGCTTTAACTTGTCACAGTCAAGCGCTCCTGTTGAAAACCAGGCAGTGAAAGGCATATATATCAACTCCTACCATCCAGTTTAATGCCTTCCTAGCCTGCTCTCGCAGCGCCCCACC
>JAPQRQ010000007.1:12081595-12092359 GCA_037367365.1 Apogon talboti | reverse complement strand
TTTTTTTCTTCTTCATGACGCATTTTTTGACTAATGCGATTTATACTCCGGAGCGATTTATAGTCCGAAAAATACGGTAATCCTGCCATCAGGCGACTATTTCAGTCCTCTTTCCCCTCCAGTCCACTATCTGTACCCAGTTTTCAGTCTCTGTACATTGAACTACAACTACACACTGCACATGCCGAGTTTTGTTTTTCAGGGGTTTAGTCATTTTAATACTCAGCTCACTTTCCCTTATGCAAATGTTTCAACAAAACAACTTCTCCCCAGTGCAGTTTTAAAGGCGCTGTCACTGTGCTCTGCGATTAACACCACCCGAGAAGATTATGATTTGTTTAATTAAATATATAGGCCGAACCTATAGTTTATTAAAGACTAATGATTTGTCCACATGTCTAGATTTATGAGACTACAACAGTGCTAGCAAATGACCATCTACTAGCACCACACATAAATGAATATTGCATATTGATCATTTAAAGTTACTTGATGTTGGAATATGTTTATTTGTTTTACATCCTATTTCGGTCACGATGAGCTTGATAACTATTAACATTGATTATTTTTAAGGTTAAATTCTACTGTTTCCTATCTCAGTGAAGAAACTCATGATATTCACATTAATAGTAGTGGACAGAAATGCATAAATGATTGATTTAGCTGATATTCTGAATTAGCTGATATTCTGAAAATGCAGTTAAGAGTTTCTGAATGTTTGAGTAGAACCCCAAATATTGATCTACTAGACCATGGTTTAGTGATGCACAACAAGGATGTGTATGGAGAAGCCATGGTAACTTCTTTATTGACGAGTCTGTACAGCAGGTTTTGTCTTTTCTATGTATCCGAATGGTTATTGTTGTTGGTTGTGTGAGTGCAGGAAGGCCAATGATGCCTGAACACACATATGCCAGCAGACTTCTTTAAAAACAAGGGAATATTATCAGTTAACCCACTAAAGTCTAAACAGCTCCTGGTGACCAAATGCATCAACAATCCAAAATGTTTAATAACTTCTGAACCCCTAATCCTATCAATGCATCTAAATAATTCAGATAAAGAACAGTTTATCAGCTTTTCAGGCATCGGATATGAGCCATTTGGATGTTCAGAGGCTCCTTAGTCATTTTCTGCAACATTAATTCACCAGTGAAACCCATGTAGTTTGACAAATGGCAATGGTTGTGGATTCTTGCTGATATATTTTGCTGAAATAACTCACTATTTCTTCATTTTCCCCTGTTTTGATACAAAGAACCTTAAAATTACCCTGATCTTTATGAACATGTACATTATCAGTAAATCAAATATAGGAAAATACGTGATTTTCAGTGGAAAATGCGAAATCCAGAAGATGATATTATGTTAAATGGTGATGGATCTCTTAGAGGCAAAATTAATTGGGAAGTCACCACAAAAATTGCTCTAGGTCGTTAAGGGTTAAAGACCTGATGGGAGAATCGATTCAGCGTTTCCTAAATTACATACAGCTCATTATGTAGAGGGCCGTGTACATCACACTGACAGTCTATTGTATCATCTATTCTGTACGTGAACTCGCTATAGGAGACACTAGCAATGAGCCTACATCTTAAATAAAATGCAATAAAATAGGCAAAAATAAGCAGGTTTTATTTTCATCTAAAATCTATTGTCCCATTGATTGCAATTACGTAGTAAATGAGTGTCCGCAGAGTTTTGTTCTAATGAATTTGTCGAGGATTAGGCCCTTTTTTTCCATCCACAACAGCTCCGGTCTGGGGAGTTAATTATTCAGGACAAATGATTGTGTTTTTTTGCCTGTGGGATTTACTCAGAAATAAATGTAAGCAGGGTCACTTTACCCTCCCATTGCCCGTGGGAGTCACACGGCGAGCAGCTGCGGAGGCTGAACGCAGCGTTATCAAGTCACCCCTCAGTCGAGTTTTACCTGAATTAATCATAAAGGAACAAACCAAAGCACAACTGTGACTTTGACAAGTTTTATGAACCTTTCAGACAGGTGTGCGTCCTCATTTCTCAGTGGACCTCAGCAAGGCACGTTAGAGAAAAGTAAACTTCATCCAATGTGATACAGTGAGTTGACATAATGCAATATCATCTCAGCTGATATTTCAAGGTAATTTCATCGCATCGTGTTATTTTATGTACATGCACAACTGGTATCCACTTCATCTGCTGGCCAGTAATTGTTTTTTTTATCTAAATGTGACCACTTATATGCTGTGAGTTAAAAGAAGAGAATGTCAGGAGGAACACTTTCTCAAAAGGACAGACATAATATTATGACAATTTTTTTTAAATATTTGACGTTTATTTATTGCTTTTTATAATTTTCCATTGACATGTACATGTTAGGCATATACAGATATTCACACACACATTGTACATTTGCTCATATTTACATGTGCAGTGTAGCCTCATTTTCTCAAGTCTATATCTAATATATCCATTTTCTCAACAGTCAGTGGAAAGGACAATTGAAATAAAGTAATAGAAATAACATAATTAAACACATCTTGAACAATAAACATTTGGTAGTCTCTCCACTATTGTTTAACAGCATCACAGTCCCACATTATATGGTAATGATTTTTGCATGGTGGTTCCCACAACTATGACAGATTTTAAGATTTACTGTTGTTCAGATGACCTGCGATGTGTAAACCTCATTTCCAGAGAAGACTGGGCATTTTCTAATGTGCTGTAAAACCAAATCCATGTTTTTTGAACTTGGAGAAAATATATTTTCAGTGATTTCACCTTCTAACGGAGTTGTATTGAATGAATATAAATGCATTTAGGTTTCAATGCCTGCAACACACTCCAAAAATGCCAAATCACAATATACATCTCTGTATGTTCAAAGCCACATGTGAGATGTTAGAAAAACCATGATTATTGAGAAGATCACAACAAAATGCAGTTTTTGTAAAAATGTATATAAGAAAAATAGTCTGTATTAGTCAGAATAGACAAACCAAACAGATCTGCACAACTTTCATACTGTAGTAACATTCATTTTCATGAGTGTAACTATTGAACTGTACAGTGGTTTTAGACTATTGAGTTTATTGAAGTCCATTTATAGTGATTCTTAAGTGTCTTTCAGCACTAAAAGTCTTTAGGAAGTTCACCTTAACCTACAGGAGTTTAGGTCATGTTAGACTGAAGTGATGACACAAAACAGTGTTAGAGGAGATCTTTATTATAAGAAGTCTGAAAGTCCAGTACTCTTTGTTATTAATGAGACTGTGGTTGCTCACAGTAAGGCAGGAGAGAAAGCGTTCAACGATCTTTCAGAGCTAAACATAAAGAAGTGGATAACATCTATATTTATGGTCAGTTTGTGATGAAATGGTACAATATTATATGCAACTTCGACACTAGGGCGTTAATCCCAGTCAGTATCTGTAATGAGATCTTGAATGATGCATGAATCCATTTTGTTTGTGTGTCTGAGATCCAGGATCCTTACTGATTACTATCATTCAGTATTGATTTAATAGTTTAAAGCTGAAAGTAGCATAAAGTTATGCCGAAGCATCAACTTAAGATTCTTCAACGTATTCAGTGAGCTGGAAATGCTGATCAGTAATTTCTGATAACTGGGATCATTTTAATACAGATTTGAATGAACTGCTCTGCTTTTCAGAATAAGGGTCCGGCGGCCCCTCGACTGACAGCTGGGCTCATTTAAACTGACATTCCTACAGCACTGCTGTTTTCCCAGTGACCTTGGTTGTCACAACAGTTATTTTGGCTCGTCTGACAAAAAGCGTAGTCAGACGAGATAGATGTAGGTCCACACTTGGGTTTTTATACATGGCGACTTTTAGAATAATAGCTGGTTAGAAGAAACATTTATCCCAATGTTGTGACAGTACAGCTCTGCAAGTTTTGCAGGACAAAGCGTCACACTCCCTCTGTCTGCAGGAGTAGACAGGCTGTGTTTGTACTGAAGGGTGACTGAGATGGAAGCAGCCCAAGAATCTGGGCTGGAAAAACATTCTGACTACAAATGAATCACAGAAGGGATTGATTTAATTAGTATCATAACATTTGTGTGAGTCCGCAGCAGATCGGTGAAATGACAGGTTTTCAATATGCAGCCTGAGGTGTCAATAACCTGACAACTGACAAATGATAATGAGGATTAATGTAGTGGAGGAGAGACAGTATCCAGAGGCAGGTTTAGAAAACACTGGGTGAGTGTTGGCAGTCTGGGAAGGGTGGTACAAATGAAGGTAGAGCAGACTAAAATACACTCAAAAGTACTTAGTTTTTAACATGAAATACTTAAATTGCTGTAAAAGTAGTCATTGAGTCAGAGTGTAAATGGAACCACTGAACTGTAACTAAAACAGAAGTAAAATGAAATAAAAAATACAAGCAAACAAAATAACTTGGCGTGTCAAAGCCAAATGTAAAACCAATACATCACAGGGTTTTTTTTCTGTTGGTTTTATTGAAAACTTACTGTAGGTTATGGGATGGATTTTTGTTATTGGTCTTACTTGTCAAAAAAAAAAGAAACAATCATGATTACAGATGAGTAAAGAAGAGATTTGCATTCCTTCAAATGTATTTCTATAATACTTGTTGTATCTGTATTTCTGTACTATTATTTTATATTTGTGATGATGTTATGAATCTTATTTAGTTGTTGTCTCCTACCTTACAACTTAGTAAAAACACTTATCAGTGTCCTTAATCTACACAGCCTGGCCAGAAAATATGCCACGCTGTAATATTTAGTTGGACCATCTTAAGTTTAATTATGGCTTACACAGTGTCACAATGTTGCTGAACCCAGACCTGACTAAGTGAATCAACCCCAGATCATGACGCAGACTTGCACTGTAGACGCTATGCATGATGGGTAATCACTTCATCACCATCACTCTGGAATAGGGTCGGTCTGGACTCATCAGACCACTTGACCTTTTTCCTGTTGAAACACAGTCCAGTCTTTAGGCTCTCTATCAAACTGATGGTTGTTTAAGAAATGAGACATTACTGCATCAGTTAGAGTAAGAGAAGTGGGTGCAGCTGAAACATATTAATCACTGCAGTATCTAATGGGATCTTACCCATTTGCTTAGTTAAATCCAGGTGGGGACCATTTTTTGGCCATGTTGTGTGTAGAACCAGTAAATATGTCCCAAGTTCCATTTTGTATCGCCCACATTAGCCCATTTCCTAACCTCGGTTAGTACGGTCCTCATGCCCCTAAATATATTATTATGTAATGCATAACTGGGTAACAGTAACTCAAATAGGACCATAATTCCAGGATTAAACTTGGCATTTTTAAAGAAAATATAAAATACCAGTTGACCTAAGCTTCTTTGGCTACTTAATTTAATTCCTGTTCATCATTAATTTTAACTATAACTAAAACACACATTGCGTCGAGTTAAAATAAAAACAGTTGGGATTTTTCCATGTGCACTGTTTGCTCATGCCTTTTGTCTCACATCAGGCCTCGTGAATAACCTAAGACTTGTCACTAAACTTGCTAATTAAGTTGTCAAGACTTAAGTCTCATTAGTGCCAGCATTTACACAGTGATAGTGACACGTTTGTGTGTAGTGAAGGTTGAGAAATTCCTTCAACCAGAGGGGTTCTGAAATGACTCAACCTCAGACCAGCGTTCACAGCCGGAGCTCACTGCACTGTTGTCATATGAGCTGTTAGCTGCTAATCTCCTGCTGTAACTTCTGCCGTTATTTCACTGAGAACAGAAACATGTGTGGGTGCGGTTGTTGCCGGGTAATACAGAGACTGCGGATAACAATCTTTAGCCAAAAACTGCTTAGAGGAAGAATAAAAGAAGCATGATGAATGCATCCAAAATGATTTTTCTCTAAAACCGTAATAATAAGAGTAATAAGTGTGATGATTTAGAACTACTCTAATAGTAAGGCTGCAGTTGTCCTCCATCATAGAGCATTACGTCATGTCTTAAAAATGACATCACTCAGATACAATGTAGGTGTCAGCCTGCACAGTCTGGAAATACTTAAGCCATCGTTATTTCTAAAGCAATGAGGGGGTGAAATGCTGGGTTTGTTAGTCGCCTATCAACCTACTAGTGTGTTAATAATCTACACTCACAAAGTACAACTACCTATTACAGGGGGGGACAGTTGTACATTAAAAGGGGCCTGTGCCATGCTCAGTGGAACCAGGAGAACTTAACCTTAAGGGTTTTCTGGTAGAAAAGCTTAAAGAAGTGAGGTGAAGCAGTGAAAAGGTCCACAGGTGGAGCACATTGTCACGGATGAATGAGCTGCACAGTGGACTGAGATTCACCCCAGAGCGAAACTGATTTTGCCTCTTCTATTATATTTAGCTTTCTTGATATTATTTTCTATTTTCTGCTGTAATTTGCTCAGGTTAAGTGTACTGTCACACCTGGATATACTCTTTTTACGTATACATTTGGTCCATTTTTGTTTTCTGACTGCAGTTGTGGGAGTGGACTATTATACAGACATCTATGTTATATATGGAACAGATGGATGTGTGGCGGACATTTCTTTATTAAATTTTTTGGGGTGTTAGCTTTGTATAATTTCCTGTACTTGGTCCAAATGTCCAAACTATCCAGTAACTGTTTTCACTCTATAAATGAACCAAACCATGATGTTTTTTGATCCTGACCAATAGTCTGGAGGCAAACTAGGTAAAATGAACCCAGCCTTGCAGTGAACGACCTACATGAGGATTTGATTGATATTCACTCCTAACGTGACATACATTGAGAAACAGACGAATAACGATGGAGTACTGCTGGGCAAATTCAAGATGGCGTCTAAAATGGTCGCCGCAATACAACTGATTTGATAAGTTTGTTATTAAGTGTCACAGATCATCATGTAATACCTCTTTTTGTAGTTTTTTAGGGGTGAGGAATCCAGTTGTGATGTTATTTTGGTGCTTCTGGGAGCCAGTCATATGATAGGGCCATAGTCAAGGTCATTTATTGGTGGAATATGCTCATTTCAATGTCCGAAGTGAACACCATGATACTCACTTCATAGTTTAATATAAAAAAGTTAAAGTCAGAAGTCTGCACACGATGAAAAATCATGATGTCTCCTGCCATGACTGGACTGAATTACTTGAAAATTTTACAGGACATCAACCAGCAGTACTCCACCGGTACTCATCTGTTTCTCAATGTGTGTCACCTTAGGAGTGAAAATCAATCAAAACCTCATATAGGTCATTCACTGCAAGGTTGGGCTGGATTCCTCCAGACTACAAGACCATCTGTTTTGGTTGAATCATAGACGGGCTGTTTGGTCCACAACACGGTCTAGCGGAGGTTTCAACACATAAAAATAAAATTCAGGTCACATTCAGAAGTCAAGATCAGTGTACCCATAGTTACTAATTACGTGGTTAGGTTTAGAGAATGATTACGGTATGGGTTAAAAATCAACCTCTTACACTGGAACCTCAGAAATCTCCATTTCTGGCAGACAAACCTGAATGCCAACATTACCGTGTGTTGTCGGAACCTGTAGGGTGACCTGTTTTGTTTTCCCTGCATGTGTTTCAGGCTGCAGGTCCACATGCTGAATGGTGCGTTGCTGGCTTTAATGTTTCCTGTTGTCAACACCAGATTGGTAAGTAACCGCGGTCCTCTGCTCACATCCTCAAGGCTCTTGTTCCTCATCTGACACTAACACACTAGAGTGTCACGTCCCTAGTCTGATCCCATATATTACATTTTTATGACAACTTAACAAGAGAGAAAATGTTACACACCAGCTTTTACACAGAAGACATTACTTCTTTATGACACTTTATAGTCGTCCTGTCAAATATGTAACATTTAGATGAACATGATATTGAAGAACCTCCAGTCCTTGACTCGAGCTGTGTCTGCTGTACTGTATGAGTGAGGCAAATGTGAGGATGTTAGTTCAGATCCTGTAACCCTACATGCTTGAGAGGCTTTTACTGAGGGCCACCAGCCAAGAGCAGCTGCAGCAGATAGTCTTAGTTTTTACAAAACAAAAAGCCCTCCCTGCGCACTGTGTTTGTTTTCTGTTAATGCAATCATGTATTCTGTTACTGAGCATTTATGATCATAAAATGTGCTTCCCCCTAGTCATAAAAAACACAATAAAAGAACGTGTTCCTTCACAGATCAGTTGAGGTATAAAGTATAAACACCAGCACACATGCACAGTTTGCAGTTTCCTCTCAAATGTCAGAGAGGCTGCAGATCAGTCACAGCATCCCATCATGCATTCACAGGCTGTAGAAAAATGACTGAAGACGACTTTCCTCAGACTACACTCGGCTCCGCTTGTCAGTTTTGGCCTGAGATCAATAGATCAGAGCGGCGTGCTGACACTAAGCTGATAACAGCCAGTCCATCTGTTTACATTGTCCTTACTCCCACAGGTTTAAAACAATATGAACGCACGGTATCATGCGGTGATGCTTTGGCAGCTCATTGAAGCAGGTTGTGAAGAATTTAAACGCTTCATTCTCTCCTCAGCTGCCATTTGAGAAAGAGATTTACTACATCCAACACTCCATGTTGTACCTGGTGCCCCTCTACCTGTTCAGGAAAGGAGGTATGTGTTCACCGTCAGTAACTGCACATATGTTACCGGCATTCACTGAAATACCTAAAACATAAACAAGTGGTACGATAGCTGGTACAATATTGTCATGCAATCCAACCTGCAGGCATTAAGCAGGATATCCGCGTAATTTTCTGAAGGTGTTAGTGTTCTTTGGGTTCTGGTTTTGTCATGGTTGAGTCTGGAAGTCCTTTGACAAGAACATTAAACATTTTCAAGGGGAAAAAATATATATAACTTATCATATTAACCATTTTTATTGCCATATGTCCATCTAAATTTAGAAAAGCATTGATAACACCCAAAAAGCTTAAAAAGAACATTTGCTGTGGTGTATAGGTACCCAACTGTAATTATTAGACCAAGGAAAAGTCATTTTACTCAGCACTCTACCTAGATTTTACATGAATTTGGCTTAGGGTGGCTGTACCCAAACCTTGTAATGATAGGGAAGGCCCTGTAAAGATATATTTGGAAGTGACAAGTTAACCCCAAACATTTCCTTCATGTTGAAAATGTCCATATGATGTAGACTTGCCTTCAGACAGCCCTTTTTCAGAGGGCATTGAAGGGTTTCTAACGCTGTCCTCAAAGCCACCAGATTCCCTCAATAAAAACAGCAATTTTACCTCACAGACCTGCTGCATTGATTGGTTACTTTGTTTTTGTCATTGAGTAACTTTTACTGTTCAACGTCCTAAATGACTACAATCAAAAGATAAAATATAAATAAAAACATCTGTAAAAAAAAAAAGGAAAAAAAGTTTGTCCCTGTTATTGTATTTATTGTAAAAATAAATAAATAAATAAAAAATCTCAATCAGTAAGGGCTGCCACTTTGTTTAATGTAACTTTAAAGCTGATTTTATGCAGATGTGTGAATTGTGTGCAGATTTTGAATGTGATGCTTTTGTAAATGTACTTAAATATATATGGGCAGGCCAAAGGTGTATTTATGTCATTTGTGCACTAAAAAAAAAGGAACAGAGCATTTCAGTTTAATTCAATAACAAATTACTCTGGATAGAAACTAGCAAAAACTAACTGATGGAGGTAGTCAGGTGGCTTTGAAGAGAGCTGTATAAGAGCTTCAGTTCCCCTTAAAAGAATAGACTGGTTTCATAGTCTGGTGGGTGAGCCAGACTCTTCTGATTAGAGGATGATAACATTCTTCTTTTTTTTTTAATAAGAATTTCAAAACATAAAAGACCTAAACAGTTAACTCTCAACAGTAGTTATCATTTAAAAGTATGTGTTGACATTTTTAGCAACGAAATGCAGATTTTTAAGCATTTTATAAGTATTAACACCAGTATTATTGTATGTCATTTCAGGACTTTATATAATAAATTATATAATTTCATTTCCAGCTCAGAAAACATAGTGTTCCCTGCCTCTATAGAAACTAGATAAATGTGATTAATACTGTGTCGAAGCACAATGGTGAGAAGTCTCCCCACAGTACTTCATTGTTGGTTAGTAATGTTACACCGGAGCCTCACAAAAGGAAATATGCATTGTTCTTGTTTAACTGATACAATCAGGACACATGCAATGCCCACAGTGAGGAAACGGGAAGAGCCGGTTCACCATCACTCCTTCCTCTCTGTGTCTTCACTCAGTTAGAATGACAATCACATGGAAAAGGAAGTCAACTGAAACAGTTGTTAAGTATTTTCCTCTGTCTGAGAAAAGCAGGTGGCCTTAGTTTGCACATTTCAGTGCTTGATCTCACTTGAACCTACTGACGGCTTCATATTTTTTAATGAGTGTGTGTTTTTTGCAGGTGTGTACAAGCCCGAGCCCCTGGGGGACATGTGGTGGGCACTGCTCTCCACTGGCATCCTCTTTCTCTATCACTTCCTCTTCCTGCAGGTTCTGGGCCTGGTAAGATACCACCCTCTGCTGGGCAAACACGATACTGCAGCACATGCACAACACAGTGGTCTGGTCCCAAACTCCATCCCTAAACTCTGATCACTAAACCCACACAGACTTTACTGATGTCAGCCGCTAAGTGGGAGAGGCTGCAAAGACTTGAAATGGTGTAAAAGAAAGAGGAAAGCACTCGACTACAGTACAGGCCAAAAGTTTGGACACACCTTCTCATTCAATGTGTTTCCTTTATTTTCATGACTATTTACATTGT
>JAPQRQ010000007.1:12038576-12072785 GCA_037367365.1 Apogon talboti | reverse complement strand
ACCAGTAAAACCCATGGAGTTGGATCAATGACAGTGGATGGACACACTTGTTTTTACATTCAGTTATTGATATCTTTACTGAAAAAGTCACTTTTTCTTCAGTTTTTTCTGTTTTTGATATAATATCCCTCAACCTTAAACTGAGCTTTTATGAACATCTACATGATTAATAAATTAAATAGAGGAAAATACCTGATTTTCACTGAAAAAAACCCCACAAAACAGATATTAATGTTTTAATAAATTGTGATAAATCACTTAAGAAAGGTTAAATATAAAAAAAAATGTATTTGGGAACTGACATAAAAGTAGTTCTGGGCCTCTATGGGTTAAACTTGAATTAATCACTTGAGAGAGAGGAGGAAGGGTAAAACAAAATGTCATTTTGTCACCGTAGACCGATTACAGCCTTCTATATTCACCACACATGGTTGAAAAATGATTGACTGTGAGTGAGTCAAAACAGTACTAGCAGCCCTGGGAGTGTGTGGGAATCCTCAGTGAATGTGTTATTTTAGAGCGGGGAGCCCATTCACTGCCATTAATATTCAGACAGATGGAGTGCCAGAGGCTTGAGAGAAAGAGAGACAGACAGAGAGAGACAGAGAGAGGGAGAAAGTGAAGCCCTGGTTAGATTTGATCTGAGGCCAGCGTGAACTCGTGTGGTTACATGCAGCCAGCAGACTTAACCACTCGACTCTCTCCGAGCACTTAACCATGAATATCATGTAACCACTGCAGTATTTTCAGCCACACCTGCCCAGACTTCTCCTGACTCAGTGCAGAGACGTTTCAGATGAGGAGCTGCAGCAAACGACCGGGCCTTTCCCATTATTAGAGTCTGTCTGTGCATGAAGGGCTTGTATTAGTAGTGAGCCATAAAATAAAAATAAAAAATACAAAACTTTGGAAGTGTTCTCAATAGCTGGAGTCTTAATGTTAAAGGCTTTTACAGTCGGGACCCTTACTCTTCATTTTCATGTTAACAAGTGCTTTTTGTTGCACTATTACACAGTGTAGCGTCATCATTGAGACAGAAGATCCTTCATCCCCACTGACATCAGACTGTGTGTTTATCTTGAGCTGAGGAAAACTGAATTTCCATTTATGAATCAGTTAAGGTTACCTGTTTAGGTTTACTTCATGTCAGCCCTTTAACCCTCAAAGACCTAAACAGCTACTGGTGACCAAAAGCATCGACTGATCTGAAAAGTTTAATAACTTTTTTACCACTAATCCTATCAATATATTGAAATAATTCAGGTAAGATTGAGTTTCTTAGCATCTCAGCAGCATCAGATATTGGACAGTCAATGGCACTGTAGTGAATATGAAAACACATCTTCTACAACATTGATTCACCAGTAAAACCATGGAGTTTGACAAATTAACAATAGTTGTAGACACTTGTTTTTATGTTCAGTTACTGATATATTTTGCTGAAAAACTAACTTTTCCATGTAATATCCTTTGAATTTCCTCTTACTCTTATGAACGTCTACGTGACCAGTAAATTAAATACACAGAAATACTTGATTTTCACTGAAAAATGCAAAATTCAGAGGATAATATTACAATAAATGATGGTAAATCCACATAACTGTAGAAGAGCCTTCAGATTTATCCATTTTACACCTGTAAGTACATGCACACAATATGTAATATATAATGTAAATCCCTGCAACAGAGTGGGCACAAGAATCTGACAATTTAGTGTATGAGAATAAAACAGGTTTATGTAAATAACTACTCAGTAAGGATTAGAAAAACATTAGGGTTTGTGTTAAAAAATAGTCCCTTTGCCAGCATTAATTTTCTGCGAGTGGAATCTGACCTCCAGCAAATTTCATTCAGACACAGTCTATAAAAAGTAGCACAGATAAATAGCATCTGCCTTTTTAATTCAGGATAGGAGACATTCCTTTAGGTCTTTTTTCTGTTCATTTTATCCTATAGCAGCTTCAAATTGTGTCAAAACCTGCTGAACATTTTTCTGTCATCAAATACTGCCTTAATAAAACCACCTACTGTGGACCTTTTTATGAGAAGTGTCAATCATACGCGTTGACTTATACCCGCTGGCTACAGAGAGACCGAGAAAAATACAGAAGAGACAGGGACCGGACACTGAAAAGGACTTTTGTTTGTCTATGTTAAGCACAAATGATGAAATCCCAGTGTAATGGACTGTGCTGGTGTATGTCTGTATAGAAGATTTCACGTTGAATTTACTTTGAGGTCTTTTAACTACCACAATCCTCCAAACATGAAGACTGTGATTCTCGGGGATAACTCTCATAAACTAAGCAGGACTTTACAGCTTTGTTAAAAATAAAAGAAAGCCTTTTAACAGTGAGACACGTGAATAAAGAGCAGAGAAATGTGGAGAAGAAATGCAACAAAGGACTGAGTTAAACCAGGGACATGGTGGTTTATGAGTGAACACGCAGATTCTGCTCCTGAATCATGTTGTGATGCAATCCAGACAGAGGATACTTTTTGCCAGCTATTCACTATTAATGTCACAGTGTCCTTTATGCTTTCAGTTTACTCTCCATTTCCCTGTATGAGATATTAAGACACAGTATGAATATAGTGGGGGGAAAAAAAAAATCAATGTTCATCTCACTTAACAGCATATTCCTAAGTACAAATAGAATACTCACTCATTAGATGTGATACTGTATCTGCAGATGCATGCGCTGAAAGAAAATAGACATACACATTCTCTCTTTTCAGTTGATTTTGTGTTTTTTATTGAATAAATGATTTTAAAAGGTAATAACAATGTTTAAAACTACATATCTTCACAGCCATTGCTTACATACTCAGATAACCCATCTATATATATTTTCTTTCCACCCACCCAACTCTTTTCTTTTGCAATTTTTTTGCTAAATTATTTTTTGTCCTTTTGTGTGTTTTTTTTTTTGTTTGTTTTTCTTTTGGAGTCATACTATCATAATAAATGCCCATTTCAAGTCTTGTCACACTAACAGCAATTCAATAGGAAAGGAGGAAGGGTCTAGCTCTACAGGGGATGAGTTTGAAATTCCCAGTTCGTATTATTCCGTCAACATTTTCAAGTTACTAAAGCAGAGAAACAAAGATCAAAAAAAAAAAAACAAAACAAAAAAAAAAAAAGAAAGGAGAAAGGAAAAGAAATAAAAAGTTGGTATGAGGAGTTACACCAGGTAACCCTCCCAGCCCATCAGGCCACTGCAACAGAAAAGATTCATTTTGTACAGTGACACGTCTTAGAAGTCAGTGTCTCAAAAATTCAGAACATAGAAAACCACTAAAATAATTTTGAAACTAGATCCAAAATATTCTTTTGAAAAGAATTTATTTTGATGTACAAAAACAGTCATTTTCTTTTTTTTAAGGTTTTAAAATATTTTTTAACAAAAGTCTCAAACACAAGTTTATTGTAGTTCTTATTTCATTTTTCATTATCATTATTATTATTGATTCATTTATTCTTTTTTTTTTTTTTAAATTCATCTATCAGTGCGATTGTATACCAGTGCAGCTACTGGGTCCAGAGTAAAGAAAACAGGCTTTTTCATCTTTAATGGCATAAAAAATAAGGAAAAATCCATCTTTTATACAAAGTATAACTGCTGGTCTTTAGGGAAAAAAACATTTATAAACCCATAAAGCTAGGAGGCACACCATGGGATTTTCATTTTTGTAAATTATAGCAATAATACTAAATAATAATAATAATAATAATAATAATAATAAACAAAACAAGTAACAACGATTTGCAACCATTTTAACCATCCGTGAAGCTTATGAACAGCTTCAGAGATAGACTCAATGAAAATTCATTGAAACACCAGGTTGCTTCATAAGTCTAGACAGTTGAGAAATCGCACACAAAAAAAAAGACATAAAGAACATTTTGTCATATGCAGGGGTGTTTTTTTGGAAGGACAGGAAGCCAGGCCTGAAGAGCAGCATTTGGGCATGGCCGCTGGCATCTTTGGTTCAGTCAAACATACGAAGGTAACACGAGCTTGAGCATTCCACGAAATATGAGAATGACCACACAAGGAATGCTGAGGCTGAACTCTAACCCTGGTATGGAACCAAAACACAATCTGCTACAACAAACTACAAATGCCGTTCCATAATATCCCATGAGGTATCAATGCTTTAAACAGTTAATCAGTACAGAAGTAGGACTAGTTTTCTGCATGTTCTATGTAAAACAATAACTCTGCGTCCCATCTTAAGAGATGCTTCCTTCAGCGATTACACAACCTTCCACTGAATAAGAAACCTCTTTAGAAGAGGTCAAACAATTCAGCAGCTAGAGGAAAAACACAGGCTGCAGCCAACCTTCCGGAGGAGGATCGCCGCCACCATCTACTGAACGACACATGTCACACCTTAACATACTAGGCCATAAGGTTGGGCCACAGTGTAGGGAGTAAACAGGGAAGAGGGGTTAACGTGTGACTTCTTGTCCTTTCAAACCTGCAGGGGTGTTGACTTGCACTGGTAGGAAAACAAAAAACACCTGTTCAACAGATCTGCATATATCAAGGATATTAAAGGTAACACATGTAGGATTTTCTCTTAATATATCCCTGTTAAATCGTTATGACGACGGCTAACAGTACATTCCATAGCCCCTTGGACTTGTTTGCTGCTGGGACTTTTCCTTCTTCATTTGGCGTGTCTGTTTTTCCCATAGGGAACTGATCCCAAATCCCACAGTGCACAGAAATGAAAGCAGAGATTCTCAGGGCTACTGTTTGTATTGGTGACAGTCACGTCCTTCGGTAATAAAAATTGCACCGTCATAGCTCATTTCACAGCAATACACCAAAGAGAAAATCTTACATGTAGCATCTTTAAGTATGATATGATCAATGAGTCCGCATGACCAGTCACGAGCTGTGACCACCCCAATATGAGGTCCGATAGCACCATATTTGTCTTTTAAATCTCTTAATGGTTAATAAGAGTGTCTAAGCCATAGATCAAGCATATCATGGATAAAACCATAGGTCTCATACTCATACATACATGCAACAAAATACATTGCATGTTTATACAAAGACATTTATGTAAAAGAGCATGGTCAATTTGGTTTTGCAGCAGAAAAATTCAGGTTGTGCTGTATTAAATGGACCGGGAGATGAATGTCTGACTGTTCCTCTTGGAAACTCATGTAGTGTATTTATCATAGAGCGTACGTTTTACCGGACCTATGAAACTCTCGTCCCATGGTTTGGGCATTTAGGGCAACGACACACATTGTGTGACGGAATCTTCACAGAATGTGTGTTTCTGAAGTCTATCTGTGGCTCTACAAAAATTAAACGTATTAAGGACCAGCAGTTGAGTAAGATGTAAGCGAACAGGAGACTGCAGGCGTTCAGGAGCCCTAGAGAAGTATTAGCACTAGCATCAAAGTGAGGAAAACTTCATCCCTTTGCTATCCTGTGGTGTAAAGATAGGAAAAGTGCCCACCATGGGACAGAGGAACACTCACAGCGTCATCTACTGGTCCATCTTATTAAATCATTCATTTAAGGCAACACAACTTAAATCTGGGTCATTTCGGGTTACTGTGGATGGAGTGCCAAAAGCCCTTGACATTTTGCATAAAGAAAAATAACCTGTCAGTTAGTAAAGGCTGTTACAAAGAAAGATGTTGGTCAAGTAACAAGAACCTCTCAAAAATTCCAGTTAGCAGAACTAAAACCAAAACCCCAAGTGACGGGGGGCGGGGTCACGTGACAACCCTCGACAGTAAGTCCAACTAGCCTAGTGTGTGTGGATGTGACTCACAACAAGTAACGTCTGGATGGGAAATGGCTTCTTAAGTCTGGCTTTTGATTTGTGGACCTCAACTGCATGCCACTGGGCTCCATGCAGAGATTCTGCTCAGACCAATTGAATTGTGTTTGCTCTAACCTACTGCCAAACAGCTGACAAAACAAACCAAAGATCTACATTTTCCCCTGTGCTGTGGACACGCACATCACCAGGGTCTCACTGAACAGCAGAACATTTAGAAGAGGAGGGAAGCAGTGCGGTTTCGACAACAAAATCCGCAGCCGCGTTACTGCGACCGCTTCAGTTTCTCAATCTAACAAGCACAATGACATGCACTGCTAAATGACACAAACATGTTAATTAGATCACTTCCTTTGTGCGTCAGGTGGTGGGTTTCCATTCAAAAAGGACAATTTCAGTACATCATATTTTGTGGACTAGTGACGATGGTTAGCTAGAGTCTGAAAAGACGAGACAATGTTTCCACTATGACACAAGCAATGTTACAGGACGTCTGACGAATGACCGAAACACTGGGTTCGACGAGTATGAGGCTGGCTGGTGTCAGTTTGCATTCAAACATCGAATACCTAATACATCAGAGGTTACCAGTTACGTGGCACTGAATGCAAATACTTCAAGCCAAACAACCGACTACTTTTACAAAGTGTGGAATAAGAAGAGAATATGGCTTTAAGTGGTTATAGCGTGTCCCTGTCAAGTGACTCCCTGCCAGTAAACTGAGAAACCAACAGACGCAGTAAATTTAATTGAAAGCATTGTTCATGCATTTTTTTTTTTCTTACAGAAGCTGCAGTAACGCCTTCTCCCCCTTTTTAAACAAAGGGTATGCATCCCTTAACGGAGGGGGATCAGACCCACTTGTAGCATTTTTACACTGATAATTAAATCACTTGTGCAGACATGATTATCCTCAGACAAAATGGCTTTCTCCGCAGTTTACCTTATATATGAAAAGATCAACAAAAAAAGGAACATAGCCAAACCAGTTCAAGGTTTACAGGTTCCACCACAAAACACTAAAATTACTCCTAGTGGGCAGGTGGGAGGTCCAAGAGTCTCCCTAGGGAAATTTTTAGGTAATATCCAATTTCTAGTTTACTCTACTGGTTTTCATCTTCTGGCAGACCAATGTCTTTATCCACACACAGAAATACACACACACACAATTGTGAGCTCAAACAATAAACATTACCAGCATATGCTGATGAAGTGGCATCACAATCCTACAATCTAAACTTTGGAGTATACAATCCCAATATATAGATCCAACTACAACACTACAAGAGTTTACAAGGCTAAACCAACCTTAACAATCTATTTTTTTTATTTTTTGAGAGGAATCGTAATAGAGACGACACAGCCTTTGGGAACTGCAGTTGCCTTGCTACATGGTATACATGTCTGATAGGAAGATAAGGAAAAAGAAAAAGAAAAAGAAAGAAAAGACGTTCCTTAGTAAATGTTAAATTGTAGCAAAGCCTAAACAATATAAGTGCTAATCCACCGTAAAGAGACTTCCTTCCATCCACAGAATCAAACACCTGATTAGGTTTGCTCAAAAGACTTAAGATTAATGAAATCTAGTATTTATTTAATTTTCAAAAATATGAATGAAGGGGGTTATAGATATAGGTACACATATGCTGCAAAAATTAACCACAGGCAAATAAAAAGAAAAATGTGGATTTTCTTGCCTGATCAAATGATGCTCTGTTGCCACCCGTTGCCATGTCAACGTCTAGAAGACGGCCAGCATGGCAACGGAAACTATCATCATAAAATGGTACAGTAGTAGAAATAGCTAGACCAGGAGGGGGCAGGCTCTCCTGGGAAAAGGTCCGCGGAGAGGTCCAATGATTGGTCATGCGGCTCGCTGTCAGGAATAATGGTTGTAGGGTGGTAGAGGGTGCCCAATGCCGTTCTGGTAGTGATGATGCTGGCGGTGGGCGATGTACTCTGCATAACCCATTGTCATCTTCTCGCTACGGTACCTAAGAATTAGACAAAAGTGGGTTGAATGCGAGACAGAAAAGGTAGTTCCACTTCAGATAATTCACTTTAAAATTAATAGCAGCAATCAGCATGTTCCATCAGGTGACACATAAATGAGCATTTCTAACAAGTCTGATTTTTTCGGACAAAATATTTGTCGCTTTTTTCACATGTACCTAAAGTCCATTTTACACAGCCTTCTCAAGGTGACAATTTGACACCTTTCTGTTCTCTATTAAAAAAAAAAAAAAAAAAAAACAGAATGGGGTGACATGGCTGTTCCACTTGTACACCAGTGGATGCAATCATGGAACTGAATGGACATCTGTGTTAAAAAGAGACCCATCATTGTAGAAGACAGATGACAGGTTATGTATGTATATGCATGCAATCCACAACTGTAATGCCGCCCACCCCACCCCCACCCCAGTTAACATCTAAATAACAGCAACCGGGATAATACTGTTGAAAATGTCTGAACTAGAGACTGACTGACCCAACAGAGGATTAAGTTACATGCTGTTATTGTTTTGAATACAGCAGAAAGCCTGTATTTCTAACATGCACCATAATAGATCATACTCCAGTTGACAGCTGGTTCAGCAAAAAAACTTTTTAAAACAATGCGACAGACGCATCCACTGCCTGACTACCTCTAACCACCCACTACCTATTCTGGCACAAGACAGGACTGGCTGAATTCTGCTTTTAGTCACGATACTAATTCCACAGCAGGTGAGCCCCTGCTCGAGCAATCTGCAATAATTCCCGTGTCCAGCTGTGTTATCTGCACCCCATGTCATGTCATATGAATTTCAGGTGTATTATTGTGCGCCGAGATTATTTCTGAAACATCGCCAAAATGCTGGTGTGGACACGCATTCTTTTCATTTTGAAATGAAAACATTAGTGGGGACGTTGCCTAAAAATGACATACCAGAGTGGCATTATCCTGGCTTCATTTAGGTCAGTGCAAACAAACAAAGGCAGCACACTGAGGTCTTCTGAATGGTAACATAACATGCTCTCTGTGTAAAAAGGGCTTTTTGGCATCTTTGTATGAAACTTCCATAATAACCTTTCAACATAGTGTAATTCAAGTTGTCTGTGAGAAACCTACTGGCTCTGTTTTGAGGCTTTAGAGGATCTTGCGATCTTGTGGACAATCACAGGTCTTTACAGAGAAAGGATGAAAGCAGGTACAGTAACTGACAGCTGTAATGACCAATCCAAACCTCTCATGGCAGTCCTGTAATACTGGAGCTCCACTTTTCCGAGTGGCATGACAGTATTGCATTGGTTATCTTTGTAAAAAGGTTGTGCTTAAGATTCAAAGATTCCAAGGTTTTTTATTATCAATTCATTAGATGCTCTCAACATACGGAGAATTGAGATACCGTTTCGCTCACCTTGTTATTAAAAGCTATGCAATTTTTTAAAAGTAAAAATAGAATAAGAATTAATAGGAGGTATAAAGAATAAACTATAATAAAGTATAAAGTGTTTATATAAATCTATTTATAATGGCAGCGGTAGTGCAATACAGTAACTGTTATGAGGTGAATAACGGATCAAAACAGCGGCAGATATAACAGTAACGGCAGAGTGGACAAAGCTGCAAGAGGAGGCCATGTAGTTTGTAGTAGGTGTAGCTTCTTTGCACACTAAGCTTTAAATGAGTCAGTAGCAGCAATGTATCGTCATTTCTCTGTACAGGTAAAAACAAAACAATAAGAACCTGTAATCTTACCTGGTTAACTTAATGGTCTTCCTGAATTCATTTGTGATGGGAGCTTTGTAACCTCCCTTTCGTAGTAAGGAATCTATGGTTTGAATGTGGTCCCAACCTAAACAAAAAAAAAAGGAAGTATAAAAGGCAGAGCACTATATGTAGTCTGTAAAAACAATGCAATGAGGTGCAGAACAACAAAAAAAAAAACCTACTGGGGCATACAAAGACCTCACCTTGCTCCTTTGCAACCTCTGGTAGGTAGGTGGCGGTGCGCTTTGATCCTTTTTCATTGAAAAACTCTATCCTAATACCGTGAACACCCACCTAGAAGTGAAGACAGTTACAGTATTTTAATCCCTTAGAGCATACGGTCTAGCAAAGTTATAAAAACAGGTGGGGAAAAAAAAAAAACGCAGCATCTAGCAGTTATTCTGGCAGAAGCAGGTAATATACTTACCTCCCAGTCAAGGTAATCACCGACGTCTTCAAAGTTGGTGAGAAGAGACACTGAGCAGAAGAGGCGAGGCAGCTCATCCCTTGTCATTGGGGGAAAGCGGCTGTCTTTAAGGGCACTGTGGGTGGAACAGCACAGAGGATCATTGCATCCTTACAAAAAGATGATGCAGAAAGTAGTTAAGGTTTATAGGATCTTAAGAGCGTGCATTTGTTTTAATAAAAAATGAACACATAACTCTAAAGTCAAGAGTCTAAGATGGCAAGCAACTGGAACACTAAACATGCACAGAGCAACAGAGTTCTGGAGGCAGCTTCGATTTCTGGACAACATCACACATACTGGGATTCCTCCTGCTGTCTTCCCCTTTTTCTTCACTAATTTGACTTATTTTAGCTTTAGACAAAGTCCTTACAGCACTGTTTTGTTGCTTACCTGGTAAGGGTGTACTCCCTGAGTCCTGAGTGCAGATTCATGGCAGAAAATGTACCTATACAACCCCTCAACCGTTTGTCTCTGCCTATTTTCCATGTGACAAACAGCGGGCTGAAAGACAAGAAAGGACAACAGGAGACCATGTTAAATCAATTCAACTTTAATAGTGTGCAAACCAGATGAGTGTGCAGGTGATGACTCAATGTGAATACTACTGTTCAAATTCTTGGCCTTTAGATTATTATATAATTCACAGAAGGGGGTGTTTCCGCAGTGTATAAAATTTGGCAACCGTTACCTACTCAATTCTGCTATGAGATCCATCAGCTGTTCTTCACATTAGGTAAAACTGCTGTCCTCTACATAATAATGGAGCAGCTTTTAGTAAAATGTGAGGACACAATACATTTGAAATTATTCATTTTAACTGGAGAGATGTTCATATCAGAGAACATTAGTCTGTAAACTAGGGAACAAATGAACTGATCGGAAAAAGATACTTTGCATTTGCCCAAGATATTATTACCATTTGTAATACTGCATTATTTACAGTACTTCATTTAAAAAGGTTTACTTCTTTTAGGAAACTGAAACACATTTAGTTACAGCATCTTATAATGGACAGTGAGACTGGTGTATGAGACGCATGAATGGCTTATCTGAACAGTGAAATAAGCACTTTAATACCGTCCAGTTCCAGACTGTGTGCTATGTTCAGTTATACGACACCTTTTCTGGGTTTGCATATGTAATGTTTACTACAATAACCACCTCACAGAACAGTATTGTTGTGACTTTGTTGGTAAGCATCACGGTGGATTATATCCAAATGCATGCAAAACAAGGCTATCAGTGCCATGATGACGCACACTTCCTACAACTGACACATTTCAGTGTTGACTCCCAGTCATCCATTTCACGCATGTGACATCTTCTGAATAAGCGTGATTTCACCTACATAACTGCATCGCAATTTCATGCTTTAAATCTACTGCCGTCCGCTTTCATTCATTTTAATTTTACTTTGCTCAATACAAAGATTTATGACAACAGACCTACATATCTAAAGACAATTCCAGCCTTGGCTACACAGCACAAGCAAATTAAAAGGCTTAATTAACTTGCTAGCGTAATAGCTTTAAGGTCAAAGAACTGCACTTGTGTCTACATGTAATTTCAGTCTGAGTTAGCGTGACTGTGAGCTCTTAATCTTGTTTTATGATCACCCCATGATGTGCGAAGTCTCTAGGTACCCTCATGTTTAATGCAGAAGGCCTTGAGCTACATTGCCTAAAAGTGCTTTAAAAAGTCTAAGAGGCTTTTTAAAATCTAATTTTATCAAACGTACATGGGGTGCTTTCTCTTAGAATCCCAGCTTTTACTTGTAGATTGACAATTCTACAGAAACCTTAAACAAATGCGCATTTTAGTTTACATCCCATGACAAGTTAACTTAAGCTGCATTAGGGCCTCGCACAACAACTCATTAAGCAACTCACTAGCTGTGATCTTTGTAAGTCTCTGGACTTCTTGTGCCTCCCTTCCCCCAACCTTTAAGCATGGTTGTCCTCCATGCGCTTTATTACATAGAAGCAATTAGGATGTACAGGTAGACGATTAGTCAAGTCACCTGCAAAAATATCATTATATTTTCCCAAACTATCCATATCGCCAGAAGTTGGGGCTGAAACTAGTAGACACTGAATATAACACTTCTGAATTGAAAATATTGACTTGCAATGCTTTTTCAATATCAAAATGCTTGAAGGTGAGACGGGATGATATTGGCCAATTAATAATTTTTCCTGTTAAAAATTGTTACTATATCAGTCTTTAAAAACCTACTATTGCTGTAACTCCATCCATTGTACCCCATTAATTTCAATCATAATGGCACATTTCCAAGGAACACTGATGGTTGTTTTTTGAGAATTTTCTGAGCTCTTTGTCATCTTTAAACTGGTCAAACTGGGCACTGGTCAAAGACTTGTACTGTTTACTGGCTAATTTAGAAAAGCACTGTTTACTTGCATCAAGTGTTGTAGCTGTTTTGAGTGTCTCAATAATTCATTTTGACAATGCCTCCAAGAGAAGGACATGTAAAGGACACCACAGACCCGTGCAGTTTGAAGTACGGGTTTCTGTAACCTGTTTCAGGGAGTTTACACACCTCTGGGCAAAAGTCTTTTACATTCCAACAGAAGACAGGACTAGCTTGTTGGATTAAGTACTGTTTTTCAACAAGTAAATACATTTCTCAGTTTAACATTTTAAAATGACAGACCTCGGCCTCATTCCAGTGGGAAATGGATTGCATGTCTTGTCTTTTAAGGGTAATCACAAGCACATATTAATCATTTCTCAATGGGATGCATACTACTGATAAGTAAACCATGTGGCGGGGCAGTCTTTTATAAGTGCAGACTTAGCTGGAGGAAATATGATACTGCAGTGTTCAAAAGGGGTATGGCAGGGGAAATAAAATAAAACATTCATACATACAGAGAATAACTGGCATGGCTTACTTCTGCAATGATTATGTTGATATTTTCATCAAATGCACATATACAACATGGGTAATAACACAAGTTCAAAACTGTTCAGAAAGTGAGTAACACTATTCTACACAAAATATGACACACTGGCATAGAAATAACTTGGTTTCTGTGCAGCAGTCGGGCACTTGTGCTGATCACACGTTACATCAATTGTTTATGAGACTGGCTGGCATGCTTAGTTTTTTACATTAGGAAGGGTGCACCTTTACTTGGTTTGAAGGTCTGAGATAATGCAGGACTCCATATACGTATATCAACTCCAATTTTGTTCTGCTTTGATTGCATTTAAAGACAACATCATCTTCCTGAGTTATAAGGAACAAATTGGATTAATCCACTAATTAAGTAATTGAATAAAACCAATTAGGATGTAACTTCACATAAATTACATTTGACCATCTACAGATTATAACATGTGTATACAATGTTCGATATATTATATTTTAATGTCAGTACAATGTAGTACACAAAGCCCTCAACATTAAACTGTACACATCAGTAATTAGTCATATTTAAGAAGAAAAACAAATGTCAAAACACAATAAAGTAATGGGTGCAATTATTTTGGTACTGGAGTCGTGTCAATCAGTCACCCACGAGTATGTTCATTCATTTTGAGCTAACAGTCAGTTAAAATGTGAACACTGCTTTTACAGCGTCAAAATCTTGGTGAAACTTCCACTCATCACATGGCATCACATTACAATGGTCGTAAAGAAGGTATAATGTTACAGTGATCGCGGCGTGTGTCTATAGCCAAAAACGAATATAATCGCCAATGATATCGAAAAACTCGGAAATAGAGCAGGTTTTCCTGGATACTACAAACATCAAAACGTTCTAAGTGTCTGTTCATGTACTTGTTTATCAGTGTCACTCCTCTGTTTTAGATAAATTTCGCTATTCAGACTGCCTATGACAAGTCTTAGCAACAACCTTTTCTTTGTTGGTTGATGCTAAACGATAAAACCAGTTGGTATTTTCACACAATTCGATATAATGCTCACCTGTATCGTGTACAACACGCTATAAGAACCATCAAGCCGTGTGGCCGGCTATCTGGTTGTGATATCAGATGCAGATTTTGATACATGTACAATTAATTATAAATAAGTTAATTACTAAAAGCTCGTTTGTGCTAATGCTACGGTACCTTGCTAATGTAGCCTATAGCTAAAGCTAACAAGGCTAAGACTAGTATGTGGCAATCCAAAGTTCATTGAAGACAAGTAATAAGATTACAAACTGTCAGTGATAACTATTCTGGTAAATATCCTAACCGTTTGATTTGTTTATCTAAACCAGCAGCGTCAAGTCTGTTAAACTGACATTTTTAAGCGATGTTATCTTGCTCGTTCCACCCTTTCTTTCAAGTCTTCGTGCTAGCTCGTGTTAGCTCACAGTCTTTGCTAACCTTAGCCGATGTTAACTTGAGTTTGAAAACAGTATGGTAAATTATTTTTCTTCCTGGTCCTGCACTGAATCCTAAAGCAACAGGATACATTATTCAGTGAGAGGCATGACAGGTTGATTAGAATGACATCTAAGATAACGATTCATTGTAACGATAGCGATAGACTTACGGCTAGTGTAGCTGCAGGCCAATGCAGTCAATCTTTTCAACAAGGCCCGAATTTCAACTTGGTCAAATTAAGCTGTGATCGCGAGTTTTGGTGTTAAATTAATTTTAAGTAAAATGTTGTTTCGATGTGACAGTTCGTGCCCTTAACGCAGGGGTACAGTCCGGAGCCAGAGCCATCGAATGGACCGCAGTAGACATTTGTTCAGAGAATATACCATTCAGCTTTGACATGCAGCCACAACAAAAGACAAAAATACTCACTAGGGATCATTTGTAAACCTGGGTGTTCTCGGAGGTTGGTATCCGTACAGATGGCAATAAAGCACGTCAAAACAGAAGCAGCACATCTCCGCTGAGACAACCATTTTTCTGCCTCCACTTCCCGAACCAGGTCCCGGGCTGAGATTCGGGGAGAGACCGGATGAAGAGTAACCGGCCGGGGCTGGGGACAGAGCGTTTGTGCTGCTGCTACCACTACTACTACTGCTGCCGCTAACGTTACCCCCGGGTCCCCCCAGGCCGTTGGCTCTGCTCACGTTCACCGCTGCTGCAACGGTCGCGGAGGAGCCAATCCCCAAATCTGATCCACAATGTCCGGTTCCTGCCACCCCGCTTCCCGCCCCCACCCCGCCGGGACCCCCCGACCCGGGCGAGCCCGACAGTTTCTGCTTCTTCACCCCGCAGCACCCGGCCGCCATCTTGGAACAATCTGCACCGACACACCGCTTCCGACCCATAACCGTCACCGCGGGAAGGGTGGGGGGGGACGCCGACCAGACGTAGAAATCCCACTGCGTTGATACGTATGACGGACAATACTCCACTTTCACTCTATTATTTTTTTGTCGGACGACGAAATAACCGATGTGGTGAGAAGACTGCAATGTCACCCTAGCGTTGCCTTTAAAAATGCGTGACTTCGCTACGCAAAATCCATAGCTTGTCAAACGTTTTTTCCTAGAGTAGTCAGCCAGTCCAGCTTTGGACCACGGTGTTCCAGTGGATCACCGATAACGTCAAGCTCTAGCCAAATATGCACCCCCTTCTCCCTAACACGACACCATCCGAGGCGAGCTCGACCAGTTCCCCTTAAACACACAAGTTCAGGGAGTGCACAGTCCGAACAGGCCGCAGATGACAGTAGGCAGGCGGTCCAGATGTGAAGCCGACAGCCAGTGCGCCGTAGCCCCGCAGCACACCTCTCCAAGTGGAAGCCGGGAGCTTGAGTACGCAGGACCCATAAGCTTCAGCACAAATTGCGCACAATTACTTGGACAGCGTAGCCTCTCATTGCACCAGCTTGTTTGCTACTGCCTTGCGAACTTCTAATTACACGACAGGCCCAGTATGTTGGAATTCCAGACGCTGGGATAACGCAGAGTAAAATGGCATCTGACAATGCGGGGTTGGCATGGCACAATGAAACGCGTCAGCGCCGACCAAGTCATTTCAGTAACGTTAGCCCACAGTTTGCACCTGCATGATGTCTGTTCTTGGACCTGGTTAGAAAATCTCAATAACACCCCCACGTCAGATGTAGAGCTGAAAGTTTTCAGTGTAGGTCTGTTTGGAGCTTGTCATCCGTGTATGGGGGATACGGAAAGAAGAGCATTCTAGTCCGTGAGCCGTGAGAAATCCTCCGGGTTTTGGCAACCCTCGTTCCGCACCCGTCTCTCAGCTGCTACCATTCAGTGCTGTTCGGGTAAAAGCCCTGTGATCAGTCTGTGGGCACAGGCATCGGTGTCGTCGGCACGCCGATCCGGATTCAGAAAATGGGTTGCGCCCAGTTTTTGCACATAATACGTAGCTTCTCGGGGTATCAAATTTGCAATCAGAAGAAATGTGCTCTGAAAGCATGCGCGTCCATGACGTTCATACGCGTGTGTGCGTGCATTTATAAAAAGTATCCCAATAAGTTATAAAAGGCATGGGGGATTATGACAGTGGTCATTCACTCAGTCTGCTAGTTTTAGCTTCATTTATGACTAAGTCAGCACCAGATGAGTTCCTGGTCTGTGTATCTGTCTGTTTCAGCGCCGTTTTGAGACATTGAGACGTTTTTAACTGGCCAATTTGGTGCCAACAGTTGAGGAATAGTCCCATCTCCGCATTAAATATCTTGCCAAGTTGATAGGACCAATATTTTGGGAGATATTAGTAATTTTGGAATACAGTGGCCTCCCAACGGGTAATCAGGTTACTATGGCCAGAATCTGAGAATCATAGAAGTAATGTGGGTTACCTAACAACAGATAAACAATAGGGCCACGTTGCCATGGTGTCAAATTTCATGTGCAGAAACAATCATGCCACCTGAGAGGTTACTCAACTGAAAATGCCAGTGGAATTTACCAAGAAAGTAAAGGAATCAACTGTATCAGAGGATCTAGAACCTGTGGTTCCCCACAGGTCAACTCGCGTGCTAGTATATAATAATATACTAGTGAAGTTTTCCACATGTGCTTGTGCATGGTACGAAGTGTACCCTTTTTGACAATAATAGCTCCTCTGTGACCCTCAAACACTGAACACTGTATTGTCAGTAGTCCCCCAACTCTCTGCTTCCATCCACAGTGCTCTTTTAATGGATGTCAGTCTGGAATCAGTTCAAAGTATTTGTTTGAATGCCAATGTTAATAATACTTGTCATAGGATCAGCTGATGATGACCATCCCCTGACTCATGATGCTAGGCTGAGGCTGCTGAAAAATGAATACATTGTACACCACCTCCAGTGGAGGATTGCCTTGATGGGCGGCATGGGGGCCGTCGATGCTGATTTTATTGAAAGTTTACAGCAAAATAGTTTGGCTCCTGTAAATTTCACAACACTGCATTAGTCTTGTAACGGTGCTGTAAAGTGTACACTCAGGCAGCATGAAGTGTGTGTCGTGTGAAGTAATTCTTTTGTAGCTCTGACCCATCATATTCCTGACAGGCATGACTGACTTTGACCTTTGCAGATGTTGACTTCATATGGTTGTAAGCATTATATACTGTGCAGTTAATCAGACAACCACTGTGAAGTTAAAACATCACAGAGTCACATTGCACTCAACTAAGCATCCATTTACTTATTAATGTAATGATGTATGAATACATTAGTTTAGATTTATATGAGTCAAATTTACAACACTTGTATAGGTCTGCATTATTTTGTTTGAGTGAAACACAGTCAGTCACTGACGATATGTGAAGTACATCAACAAGGTGCCTGATGAAACACACAGACAAAATACTAATACACACATCACTGCATGTTCTGAGGTATAGGGCTGATGTGATATTTGGAGTGTTAGGGATATCTGCTGTTTTATTATGTCATTTCAGCAACTTTATTTAGTTTTCATTACAGCTGAGATATTTCAGAGAGTAAATTTTCGCAGTAAAAGGGAGAACTCCACAATAGAACTATAAGGTTAGCGGAGCATGAAGCTGCCAAACACATGGCTTAGTGCAGTTGAACAGACAGTATTCTTGTCAAAACCCCATTCGTGCAACCAGTGGATTTTAGGCATGGGTGATGTCATTGCAATGCAATCCACCCCATCCAGATGATCTTTTCAAAGTACAACAGGAAGGGGGGAAGCGGGCTGAATTTCCTCCCGGTCCAGCTACAGTACAAAAGTGTGGGCTGCTGTTCAAGGCCAAGGTGGCTTGAAATGCAATGCAGGCTACAGATGTTTTATGTATAAAAATTCTGACATGTTCCATTACCGTTTGATGAACATGGAGAGAATTAACTGGCTTGTTCCATTCATCTACAGGCAGTTCTATTCTTGGAGGCAGAGACAATCTGGCATGTTGTTATTAGGCCCTGTGGTGGAATTTCCCGCAGGAGCAGAACTCACTCACCTCTGAGAAAACATACAGGGAGGAAGCCACACAAACAGAGCACATGCTGCAGCGTGAAATGTGTGAATGTATAGGGCTGAAAAAAACAAGTACTTAACCTCCCATAGCAGTAAATGGCCAATATGTATCAGCGGGGGTTTGTTTGGATTGTCAGTCAATAACAGTGACTCAATACTTCTCCAGACTCCTGCTGAGATGTCTGAGTTTCACCATCATTTACTGACCAATTAAATGATTTGCAACAACTTTCTTGCCTTAGTGAAGTTTAAAGTTTTAGTGTATTACCTCATATCTATAAAAAGTGCTTCTTACAGGATCATAAATCATCAGTGTGATGGTTTTAGAGTCTGTCAGAACGGTATATTATCCAGATATAATGCTATAAAAGCCCAATTAAGACAAAGAATTGCTTTTATTTGCAATATTCATTATAATCCAGGTATTATTTGTTTTATGTTTTTATGGATACATGTTGCCTTCAGCTCATGTTTTTAAACAAAGTATAAACTGCCACAGGAGGGGAGTCGGCTACTGACATCTGCATCGATGGGATAAACTCCATCAGTGTTGTTGCAGTTTCCACTAGTCACAAGGCAGATAAAGGTCACGGATTACAGAGGGCAAATTACAGTGCAAGGAGGAGCTTGTTTGGCTTTTATATTCAATAAATTCTCTGTGTATGATACATTGGAAAGACAAAGATTGGATGCGGGAAAACCATTTTGATGATGCTAACGTCGAGCCTTGTGGAAATTATCTTTTGGATGAGTTTCTGGAAATTTTTAAATCAACCTATTAGAAGCCAGTCCATATTCTAAGTTCTTACACTTCTGCCAGCTTAGCTCACTCTCCCCTGCAGAAACCTTGTCATCACTTTATCTGGACTCAGCTGTTTTCCCCTCTGGCTCCCAGTGTGATGACCTTTCTACAGACAAAACAGAACAGTCACTCACTCCACATCTAGACTAAAGGTTCATCTCTCAGATTCTCCTGCCATGTTTCTTTTCCCTTTTCCTTATCTTGGAATGAAGAATACATTATATTTTCCTGTGCTTTTCATTTCTGTTGCCATGTTTACCTCACTAACAAGAAATGCATAGTGTAGTTGCCTATTGGTGGAAATGAAGTTTCCATCATTGGTAGGTAAGGAACTGGTAATAAAAACTTTAACCGAGAAAGTTTATTTTGTTGTTATTTGTTTGTCATTCCTCATTTGAATGTATTGAAAAATTGCAAGATGCACCTTACTAAGCATCCAACCACTGTGGTGAATTTAGTTAAATACAAGCTCGAGATGTGCATACAATATTGACAAGTTTCAGTCTCATGTTTAATTAAAAATGTGGTGGCCCTTCAAAAAACTGGTAAATTATATATATAATAATCACTAAGGCATCTAATGAAGATGTTTTGGTTTCATCACTACAACTATTTTGTTAAAACTACTCAGGAACAGAGTACAAGTATTTGTTTTGCAGGACAAGGAAGCTGAAGAGTTGTCATTTCAACGGTCTTCTATTTTTATTTTATTTTCTTTATTCTGTAGGAGTACGGACGGCAACAACATGAGGTAAAAGTGATACAATAGAAAGAAAGAAAGAAAAAAGAAAGAAAGAAAGAAAGAGAGAGAAAGAAAGAAAGAAAGAAAGAAAGAAAGAAAGAAAGAAAGAAAGAAAGAAAAAAAAAGGGGTAACGTTTTAAACAAGGGTTGGACATGGCAGAGGATTGGATGCTGGTGGATGAGTAAACCTGAGGGTGGCAGCAGTGCAACGTCGCGGATATCAACTGCCAACGAAGAAGAATAAAAACAGTGCTGGAAGCCACTCGCCGAAGAAGAAAAAAGGAGGCGGAGTTTGTGTTTGAAAGTGGCGGGCAGGAAGCTCATTGATACACGGAGTTTGTTGTAGTTTTGTAAACGTAAGTAAACGTTCAAGTTATTTGAAGTTACATTATAATATACATCGTTTTCGGTGATAGTACTCCCAACGAACATCCAGAACCGCTAAATGCAAATAAATTAACGTTTGTACCTGAGAAAACGGAGAGAGGTAACGTTAACGTCTCGCTAAGTGTAGAGCTGTAGCTAACATTTTGTATTAACGTTGGTGGCAAGTTGTGATGACCCCACCGTTACCGTGTCAGCTCGGTTACAAAGCCTTTATTAGTATTTAGATAGATGCAAGTGAAATGAACGCTTAAAAGCTTCTCAACACACTGTTTGCTTTGTGCAAGTGCGTTGTCATCCAAATAAGCGTGAAGTTACGTTAGTAAATCTAGTCTTCAAGCAGGAGAAAGATCGTCTGAGCACGTTTAAACGAGATACTTTTACTCAGTACTGTACGATTTTCACATTTTAATGCTAACTTTTGATTGCACGGTTCAGTTTAGTTCCGTCATCTTGCCATCAATAGTCTGATCCAAAGCAGCCCAGCAGAGTGTGATTAATATATATAACGGGTGACTTCATTGATACATGGGGATGTTTTCTGGAAAAACTCGTATTAAAATGCAAAACTAGTATTCAGACGCAATGTGTCAAACAACACAACCTTCAAGTTTTTTTAAATGTTGACAAAGGCGCCTGTATGTGTACATACTTACTTTACTGAAATGATTTTATAAGCACACTGGCGTTTGTCTTTCATTTCGAGGCTATTCTTTAGGTCTGTTAGAACTGTGTAATTTTTTTCCACAAGCACAGACACAAAACAATGGACCATCCGTCATTAGCAGGGCGTGGACTTGGGACAGTTTGTCTTTTGATGCAATATTCTTAGAGGTGCATATGCCATAACGCACAGAAGACTCCACCATTATTTAATACATATTTAAATTCGTTTTTTTTTAATAGCCAGACACATCACTTTGTTTCTTAGCTAGATAGCTAATTCTTCAGTTCTTTCCATTATCAGCTCTAAGAAAAAAAAATTTTTTACCACATCAGAAAAATTAGTTTCTAGGCTTACTGACCCAAATTGGCATTTTACTTGCTTTCAGTAAGCCTGATTGTTTATTTCTGTTGTGCACAGGAGTGATATCAGTTAATATTTCTATCCCCCTTATTTCTTTATTAACAGGTGTTCACAAAGATCACGATGACCGGTGAGGATGATAAGGTCATCCCTGTCCGGGTTGCCTTGCGTTGTCGCCCTTTAGTACCAAAAGAAGTCAACGAGGGATGTCAGTGCTGTCTCACCTTTGTACCTGGGGAACCACAGGTCTGTGCTTTCACATAGCTGATAATGGGCCATATATTATGTAGGCTTAAAATACTGCATTATTTTAAGCCTGAATAAGTGATTACAGTATGATTCTTGAGTAATTATACCTATGCACTGATGAAGGGTTGTGTTTTAGGTAATTGTTGGTACAGAGAAGGCGTTCACCTACGATTATGTATTTGATCCCACTGCTGAACAAGAGGAAGTCTTCAGTGCTGCAGTGTCCTCCTTATTGGGGGGCCTTTTTAAAGGTATGGAATATGGATGTATTGTAATATTATATCTTGTTGAAATCTCTGAGTGTCATGGTTGTGGCAGTGCACAGTCTGAAACAAGTTGAGTTAATCGCTTTATTTTAAATCACTTAAAAGGAGTCTTTGCTTCTAATAATAATAGGTTTTTATTTTTTATTATTTGCTTTAAGGATATTTTGTCAATTCATGTTCCAAAACTACTTCTTTGTAGGCTACCATGCCACAGTTCTTGCCTATGGACAGACAGGATCAGGTAAGACCTTCTCCATGGGGGGAGCGTACACTTCAGCTCAAGAAAATGACCCTTCGGTTGGAGTTATTCCACGGGTTATCAGAAGAATCTTTGAGGAGAGGGAGAAGAAGACGACAGACTGTGAATTCTGCATGGCAGTATCTTATCTGGAGGTCTGAAACATTGCTTTATGAATATTATTCCTTTCATATAACTTGTAGTGATCTTCTAACAAGCTATTAAGTCCTTGTGTTTTCTGACAGTAGATCTATAATGAAGAGATACTGGACTTGTTGTGTGCGTCTAAAGATAAACCGGCCATCAGCATTCGTGAAGACCCCAAAGAGGGCATTAAGGTCAGTGAGACAACCTTTCTTCCTTTAACTGCATCTGTGTCTATTTTTTTTTTTAACTACAGTACACATGTAACAGAAATTCGCTGTCTGCTTTATATCTGTTTTGCAGATTGTGGGTTTAACTGAGCGGCAGGTGTCCTCTGCCCAGGAGATGGTGGGTTGTCTTGAACTGGGAAACTCTGCCCGTACTGTGGGCTCTACAGCAATGAATGCCGCTTCATCACGCTCACATGCTATCTTTACCATCACACTGGAGCAGCGCAGGGGGGCAGATAAGTGAGTTTCCACATACAGTGTACCACAACATAATAATATGACAGAAGCAATTATTGTCAGTTTGTAATGTTTAGATATTGTTCAGTATAATCAGGGTGTCCTTAAAACATTTTAAAATGTCATTAAATAGTCTTAAATTGTAATTTGTGTGGTCTTAATTGCCAAAAACATTTCTTCTAATTTCATTTGTTCATTTTCTAACCTTCTTGTCTCCTTATTGGTTCACACATGCATGCACACACGCTTCCTTCCATTACTGTTATTTGCATTTACCATTTTATCAGTGTAATAACTTCATCTCTTTCAAGAGTAAAAACATTTTTTATTCATGTTTTTAGTGTAAATAAAAAAATGCAGGATTGAAATGCACTTAGTATTAGTCAAGCAAAATGTAGACAACCTAACTCACAGTAACTTAACATTCTGACATAAAACCCATTTCTTCTCAGGATCACTTTATATATATCTACCTTTATGTAAAAGATTATTTGTCCAAAACTTCTGACCTTTGGTTCAAAATACTGTATTCCTAGGTCTTAAAAACTGTCTTCTGATGGAGACCCTGATTTCAGCTGAATCTGTTTTATTAAAATAATGCCACTTAATATTACTGCTGAAAATGAGCATGTTTGTATGTGTACTGTAAGCATTTTCATAGCACTATCATTTAAGCTTTGTTTTAATCTTTTGCTGCAGAGTTGACTCAATTGTTTCAAAATTACACCTTGTGGATCTGGCTGGTTCAGAGCGGCAAAAGAAAACCAAAGCAGAGGGAGATCGCTTAAAGGAAGGTAATGTGCATATTTTTGTTTAGAAAAACATAGTTGAAAGCTGTCACCCCTCATTTCACGATCCACCCCCGCTCCCCAAGAATCCTTCATGAGTGGTATCATTTTGTTCGGTAGATCATAACAATTAGAAATCACGATGTTAACACTTGATATCGTGGGATGGACTCGCATTACAGCAGGTTTTTCAAATGGCTGACTCGAAATCAGGGAAAATCAATTTTTCAGTTTTTGTTATGATCCACCGAACAAAATGATACCACTCATGAAGGGTTCTGGGGGGGTGCACACTAACCCCTCCGGGCCCATGAACTATATGCTCAGTTTCCTTTGTTCTATCTTTGGCCCATAACGACGTCTGTAATAAAAGCCTTTTTGTTTTGATGCTACTCATTTTCATCTGCAGGCATCAACATCAATCGAGGCCTTTTGGCTTTGGGTAATGTGATCAGTGCCTTGGGTGATGAAAGCAAGAAAAATACCTTTGTTCCTTACAGGGATTCGAAGCTCACTCGCCTGCTTCAAGGTAAGCTTTGTTTTAACACCGCGAAAGTTACATAGGTCATTGGGTCTGTGTCGGATAATATTTTCGTTTTAACGACTATTAAATGTACTAGAAATCCATATTGACCTTTCAAAGTCTGTATTTGTCTTTTTAAGTATTATTTCTGCTGTGATATTATGCACACACACTGAATTTTTATATGTGAAAATAATGGCTCAATTTAATTTGACATTAGACGTATAATTGCCAGTGTTAATCAAAGAACACTGAGTACTGCTGTGGCTTGTTAATACTGTATATTGTGCATGTCTCATTAATTTCTCTTTTTTGTGTTTCTCCAGATTCTCTGGGAGGAAATAGTCACACTTTGATGATTGCTTGCGTCAGCCCTGCAGACTCAAACATGGAGGAGACCATTAATACACTGCGATACGCCGACAGAGCTCGCAAGATTAAAAACAAACCTATTGTCAACATTGACCCCAGAGTGGCAGAAATGGGCCGTCTGAAGAAACAGGTACAAAGAGAGAAAAAGGTTTCCTCCTGCAGGCAGTGTTGATAAGAGATCAGGACATATTGAGAGAAAAATGATAGAATTCAATTCAATGCATGTCATTCCCTCCCTTTAATATCCAATAAGTGGATTCGTGCATATGTATGTCCAGGTTCAAGAGCTGCAAGTGATGCTACTTCACGCCCGTGGAGGAGTGGCGCCAGTTCTTTCTGGGTAAAACACTCAACTTCCCTGCAATCCAATTTTCCCCCACATAGAGCTGTAACAAAAGGTCATGTCCGTTACTCTGTTATTCCTTCACAGGGCAGAGTCAGCTGAGAATGTGACGAAGCTCTTGGATAGGAACCGCGCTCTGCAGGATGAGAACAATAAGCTGAGCAGAGAGCTGAGTGAAGCAGCTGGACAAACCGCCCTCATGTTTGAGAAGATCATTATGGTAACCTTAGCAACCGTCACAAATCTGCCTCCAAAATTAAACCGGTTCCAGTTTGTAGCCACAGATGAAGATAAAAAGTAATAACTCAAACAATGAAAGTGGAGGATATGAATAGTTTTCACTCTGTGATTTGTCTCTTCTTTCATATTGTGTTTCCACCATCACGGTTTATTATATTTACTTCTTTTAGACAGAACAAACAAATGAGAGGCTGCAAAGCAAACTGGAGCAACTGCGACACCATCAAGCGTAAGTTTATAAAAGCAGGAAGCAGAATGAGCCTGACAAGTCTTAAAAAGAGTATTTAATAAATGTTATGGTCTCCTTTTCTGTGTTTCAGATGCACTGTGGATCTTGAGAAGCTGCTGGTGACTCTGGAGGACCAGGAGCTGAAGGATAACATCGAGGTGATGAAAAACCTGCAAGACCTCATTTTAGAGCTCAAGGTACACACGTGCATTATTGTCATTAAATGTTGGTTAATAAAAGTGTAAATAATTGTGAGTCCCTGCTCTAATTAAAGTTTTCTGTATCACTGATCATCTGAAGTAGAAATTTTGTACATTGCGTGTTTATTATTCTGTAACACTGGTTTGTTGGTTCTTTTCCAAGAATGAAAGTGCAGGCATTGCTGCATCCATTGATTCTATGACTGGAGGGGAGGACATACAGGATGAGTCTGGGAATGGCAGCAAGGATGGAACAGATGAGTCACCATCAGTATGTTGGCCAATTTTTGTCTTTGTTCTATAAAAGCCAAGATAAGTAATGTTTTCCTTAATTAAAAAATGCATAGTGATATAGTGGTGTATTAATCTGCAGACATTCTACCTTCAGATTTCTTACAGGGTATAAAGAAGGAAGTGTTTTCTTTGCTGTATGCCCTGTAGAACATTTTCAGATTGTTAGGACAGACAACAGTGTGGATTTGTTTTAGAACATGCACTCCTCGGTTCCACCCCTTTGAAAACTTGGGGCAGATCCTATTGCATTCATTGCAGTTGGAGAAGTCAATATAATTAACAGATTTTGACCCTTTTTTGCACACACCTAAATATTAGATCCCTTTTCCTCCAGCTACATATTTTCTGAACATGCACTGAAATGTGCCTCAGCAATGAACTCTAGCAAGATCTTACAACACAAAGCTCGTCTGGAGTTAAAGTTAAAGCAGTAATGTGAAATTATCCATGCTCATAACATAATAATAATAAAAAAAACCCATTAATTTATTATTGTTATATTTAGACTTTTTCAACTCGCTCATACAGATGCATGATGTTCTCAACCCTTCCCACCACATATTTCATGTTTTGTCCTTTTTGTGTCAAGGTTTTATTGTATTTTTGACAACAGATGTTTCCCACCTCTCATTAAACAGGATTCTACTGCCATAGCTGGTAAGGACTCACCAGAGACCTTTACAGCCCATCATGCACTGCGTCAGGCCCAACTCTCCAAGGAACTGATTGAGCTCAACAAAGTGTTGAGTTTGAAGGAAGCTTTTGTGAAGAAAATGTGCCAAAATGACAGCCAGCTGGAGCCGATGCAGTCCGAACACCAGGTTTTTATTACTCCTATGATGCTAGTATAGGTTTTTTTTTTTTTTTTTTTTCTTCCCTGCCCCTCAAGTTACAATTTTTTATCATAAAATAAAGGGTGTTTGAGGATCTGGAACACATCTGTGTGATGTTTGCAATTATGAGATTTATTATTTTCAGTCAAATGAAATGCAGTACATCTTTGTAACTTTCTATGTTTTATTTACAGAAAAATGTCCAGGATCTACAGACAGCAGTGGATTCTTTGCAAAAGGAGAAAGAGGAGCTCGTCTTGGCACTCCAGTCTGCCAAGAAAGACACCAACCACGCAAAGTAAGATGACCTTTTATGATTCATGGCTAGACTGTGCCTTTGGTCATTAAAGGTTCGTTCGTTTTGACCTTTCATGTTAAGGCAGTCATGTCATTTCTTCTCTTACCTTGACTTTCCTCTTCGTCTGATCTTTGTGTAGACTCAGTGAACAGCGGAGGAAGAGGTTGCAGGAGCTTGAGGGTCAGCTTGGTGACATGAAGAAGAAGCTTCTTGAACAGTCTAAACTTCTAAAACTCAAAGAATCCTCTGTTCAGAAAGTGAGCAAGCTCATGCAGGAGATACAGGTACAGAGTTTCATCATATTCATGTCATATCTGTTATGTTTTCTTTGAGTCTTGGTGATATTTGTCTAGATCTGTCAAGTCTCAAGTCGCAGTAATGATCTGTCCTTCCAGGCTATGAAGACACAGCGTACGCAGCTGATGAGGCAGATGAGAGACGACTCTGAGAAATTCAGACTCTGGAAGAGCAAGAAAGACAGGGAAGTGATTCAGCTCAAGGAGAAGGCATGTATAGGTTCTTTTTTTTAAATTTCTAATATCGCTTAATGTTTTATTCACCAGCACTTTTTCTTATTGAAAGTTTAGTTGTTTTATTATATATGTATTTGTTTTACCTGTTCTTGACAGGATCGAAAACGTCAGTATGAACTGCTGAAGCTTGAGAGGGATTTTCAGAAACAGGCCAATGTCTTGCGTCGGAAAACTGAGGAGGTAAGACACCTTTACCTATTTGTTCAGGATAATTTGTTTGTTAAACCACAGGTTGAACTAATCATGTGTATATTCCAAAGTGTCACTAATGTAACTTGCATTGTGTTACTAATTCAGCCTCACGGTCTTGAGGTGCCCAAAGTGTGAATTTTCATGAGACAAACATGGCCCCGGCAGTTTATTGGATCTCTCTTTTTTCCTACAGGCTGCAGCTGCAAATAAGCGGTTGAAAGATGCTCTCCAGAAGAGAAGTGAGGTGGCAGAGAAACGCAAAGATTCTCAGAATAGAGGAATGGAGGGAGCTGCTGCAAGAACAAAGGTAGGAAAAATGGGTTTAGTGGTTTTCTTTCCTTTAAAAGTGACAGGTGCAAATCCTTAATGTTGAAACTACTGAATGTTTTGAGTATTAACAGGCAAAGTATGTGTATGATTATGTTAGAGCCTTTTACCCCAAATATTTGCACATATATCTGGGTTTTGTTTTAAATGCAGGTGAACCAGTCAAAAATAAGCAATTGGCTCTTTTCACAGAGTTGCCAGTTGTGTTTCTGTTTTCGTTCGGCTGACTACCTTGTGTGGATTTTTATAGGCTTGGCTTTTCAATGAAGTCGAGTTAATGGTGAGCACGGAGGAGGCCCGGCGCCATCTGAATGATCTGCTGGAGGACAGGAAGGTCTTGGCTCAGGAGATCAACCACCTCAAACAGCAGATTGAGGTTGGGGGCCGCCCCGCTGCTAAAATACGGGTGAGAAGTTTTAGCTGCTTGTGCAGTTACAAGAAAATATGCATTGAATGAAGTGCAACAGCCAGAGAACTGGCAAAGTCGAAGTAAATGAAATATTCTTGTTTGTGCCTCAGCGTCGGACATTGCTCATCTCTGAGCTGGAGACGCAGGGGGCTCTGGAAACCCCTCTGACCAAACAGGTGGAGAACCTAGAGGCAGAAATGGGCCTCAGGTGAGTCCGAAACGATTTTGGTCTTTGACTATACTACTCTGCATTTATCATACACTAATTCCCTGTCAGTGCGCTGACCTTCCTGGCATTTCTAAGCTCTCAATTTATTTTTCTCCTCTACAACAAATGATGTTTTTAACATGTCATTGATGTTAATTAGCTTCTTCCTGCTCTGTCAGTTGTATCAACACCACCTCAGAAAGCAGGTTATTGCTCACCGTTATTTCAGACCACCTGCAGATTCTAAAAGCATGTAATTAACTAAACAAATGAAACACTGACTAAATGTTTGCCATTAAGATTTGCTAAGTAACTTGTGTTTTAACAGGAATGCCCAGATCGCTGACCTCCAGCAGAAAGTTCTTGTCGCAGACAGCGATGGACGTTGGAAGCAGCGCATAGACGGCATCACAAGCATTGTAGAGGCAAAGTGTGCCCTGAAGGTCCTGATAGCTGAGGTGAACACACTGTTCTACTTAGAAATCCACTCCTGCAAAATATGTGGTTGGCATTCTATGGTATTTGTGGTAAATTGTTGTGTTTATTTTCACTTCTAAAAAACATTAAATTGCTCTCTCTCTTAGCTGGTAGGTGCTAAAATAGCAGGCGCAAAGCTGGACAGTGAACTCAAACAGGAGAAAGGAAATATACAAGATTTAAAGAAGACGCTGGCTGATGAGAGAAATGTGATGTCCACCATGGACATGGAACACCAGCAGCAGTTGGTTGAGCTAGAGGAGAGGCATCAGGAGAAGGTACTTTTAATAGTTTATAAGTTGAACTTTTTGTAAGTGAAAGGCTTATGTTTATTTGATGCTTTGTTCCATATATTTAATGGCTTGGGGTTTTTTTTTTGGTTTTTTTTGTACAGGTCCTTTATCTCCTTAAGCAGCTTCAGAACAAAACCATATGTCTTGATTCAGATGAAACAAGTTCAACAAATGAAGAGACTTCGAAGGAGAAGGAGCTTCTGCAGCGCCTCAAAGTACAGGTTTGTCCCAGAATATCCTCCACATTTAACCGTGTTCTCTGAAGAAGTGTGCAGAGATGCTCACAGTCTATTTGTGCATGTAATTTTAGGAAGAAGAGATTGAAAAGCTTCGGGAGTTACATGAACAGAACCAGACACTGATGGAGCAGAATGAACAATACAAACAGGTAACTCCACAACATACCTGTTCATATAACAGTATTAGCCTCCATTTAGTTGAATGTGCGAGGTAGCTGAATGCAGTGAAGGGGTCTGACAAGCTTCTGAAAGGAATGCTTTTTGTTGAAAGGGAACATGTCAATATTTTGTCAAAGTACACTTTCCAGGTAATTCTTTTAGAATGACTCGACAGTCTTTATGGCTGAACATGAGTGTTGCATTTATAATATGATTACTTAAAATCCTGGTATCTCACTTTTTCTTTCACAGAAATTTGCACTCCTCCATCTGGCAAGCGGAAAGAAAATCCTTGCACCTACATTGAGTAAAGAACAGACTCAAGATGACTCGTTTGATTACATCCCCCCAAAGGTACTCTACTGTAGATGGTCTACGGTCTTTATTCAGGGACCCCACTGTGGATCTCCTGTATCATCCAGTACCAATAAATAAAATATTACAGAATATTTTTCAGTATTAGTCAGTGCATTAAAGTAACTTTATCAAAGGTAAAGTGAAAGTCACATTTCACATTTGAGATGGAAAGAGGTTTAATTTCACTTCGTCATTTCTTGCACTGAAACCAGTCGGCTGTCCTCTGCCAATGCTTCAGGGATGTTCTTTAACGTTAGTTCTCTACCATTAAAAGCCTAAAGGGAAGCGCTTTACCACGGCGAAAGCACCGCTGAACATGACCATCAATATCGACGAGCTGATGTCTCCCAGTGAGGATGAGAACGAGGAGGAGGGGGATGAGTGGCAACCTCAGAAGCCCGAGAGAGGACACAGAGCTTCAAGGAAAACCAAAACAAACGGGGTAAGACTAGGACCAGTGATGTTTTGATCCAGATCTCGTCAAACCCTGTCAGAGACATGACACGTAGCATCTTTTTCCTCAGTGCGCATGTAAAGGTCGCTGCAGCAACAAGCTGTGCAGATGCCGCAAAGGGAAGTTGACATGCGGGGAGAACTGCCAGTGTGATCACGAGAAATGTCGAAATATGGAGAGCAAAGTGTCTGCCAAGGTGAGTTCTCGTCTCTGCACAGGCATCCTGATGAAAAGAAACCCTCTTATACTCGACAACAGAAAATATCTGGTTCCTCAGATCTTTTTAAGAAGTGCTCTGTTCCTGCGTACTTAATACTTAATTTGGCAAACTTACCAACTGGGGCTGAGATTTTTACGAAACCCAAAGGGAAATATAAAAAGTCTCACTCTGAACCACCTGAGGTAAAATAAAACAGGTTAGGTCCATTCGATTTATTTAATGTCAACTGAAGCAATGTCTGCTGCACACTATGAATGATTCCAAAATGAATTTCTGTAATGAGAACTCTGCACCTTACACTTAACAGTACAGATTTACAAGACTATTCATTACCAGTTAGTTTAGAAACACTTCTGTAATAATGGGGGTTTTATCTTGTCAGAGCTGTCGAGGTTTTATTTAACAAGCAATAATTTTTGTCAGTGATTTCTGTACATTATAGATAAGACAAATAGCATTGGATCCAGTTTAACTTTTTTCCGTTTCCTCTGGTTTCAGGATGTAAGTCAAACAGATGATTTGTCAAGGGACTCTCCACAGAATCCTGCATCTGTAAGCCCTGAAAACGCCACTTTCTTCAAGCCGCCGACCTGTACACCCACCAAGAAGGTAAACTAAGCTTCTAAAACTAAGCCTCAGAACTCAAAACGTTTGACATTTGAGTGATTCATCAACTTTTAGAGTTTACTCACACTTGTTGGGCTGTATAATTGCCTCTTCTCCTTTTGCGTGTCTGCACTCACACTGCTTTATTTTCTTCTATACCAGATTGGCAAAACTGGAAGTCAGCCCAATGCTACTTTCATTTACTAATCAACATATGGTTGTATTATCAGTGTTTTTATGCTGTAGAGGGGAACTGGTACAAAATCTGTTAACCATTTTGTGATGAAAAGTAAATAGTGGTACATGTAGATGGAAGACATGTTGCATGATGGTAGACCATCACCACTTTTTGTTGTTTAGTCTAATTAGCATTCTGAAGGTAACAGACTCACTTGATGACAGTACATTCATGTTTTCAACGTGCCTGTAGTCAGTGCAGTTAGTTCTGCCTGTTCTTTCTCCGTCAATGGAAGTAGCACAGTAGAAGTTCATTTCACGTCCACGTTTCCTTTCTGAAGTCAGTCTTACCCTCTGTGCTGTCAGCCAAGACTGATTCAGTCTCGTTTCACTCACACCCCAAACAGGAAGTCAGAGAAACTAACTGTTTTGTCTAACCACTTTTTCTGAAATGTATTGACCTGCCTTCGCAAGTTAAAACTAATGTGTTTATTTCAGGTACTCAAAGAAATCGGAGACATGGGACACGCCACAGTAGACATGAACATGCCAGAGGAAGAGGATGAGGACGAAGGCGAGAAGGCAACAGTCAGCTTCCTGAAGAAGAAGAAACGGATCCTGACGAGTTTTCAGAACAGTTTTTTCTCTGGATGCACTCCAGTCAGGGAAGAATCCTAACCAGGACAGTGAACAGCAGAGGCTTTTCCATTCTCCGTCCTCGTTTCCTTCATGTTTTGTCCATGTCTGTTTTTCTATGTGACTAAACTGTTGTCTACTGTATCCTGAATGTAGCTGATGATTTCCTGTAGAGTGAGACGAGGACCTGTTGATAGTATCGAATCGTTGACTGGAATCCACCATCAGATGATCAAAAAGTCTATACACAATGCCTTAGTTTAATCTGTTACTTATTATTCCTGGTAGGGTAAGACTTAATTTACTTATAAATCAACTCACAAATGACAGTAAAAAGTATTTTTAAACACATCCTAACATATAACGCTTAGGGGAAGCAGCCTTTAGGGTTTTCACTGCTTTTAACATTAGAGTTTAATAAAGTCTTAGTCAAATGTTTTTAAGGAAATTGATGAGTTGTTTTTCTGATGCAGAACCAGAGTCAAAAGCATATCTCCATATTTATTTTATTCATTAGTCTGTTCTGATTAACGTTTTAATTTGTGCTTGTTTTCACAGCTGTTTTGTCAGAGACAGTTAATGTGTAGCAGAAGGTTAAAGGACATGACATTAAAACAGATCTGAAAAACATGCTTATATCCTGTTACATTTCTCTTACAAACCAAACCAGAACCAAATGTTTAAAATATATTAAGATTTTTTTTTTGTGCAACTCTTCCACTTTATGAAATCCCAAAGCAACAAGAAGATCAAACTAAACCACAACAGACAGAGCTGATAAGAGAGAAATTCAACAACCACAGCTTATATCACCACTGATTTGTAGTTTTGCTCTTGGTATATCTCCCTTACTTACCTGTCTGTCACTCAGGATTATGTAAAAAAAAAAAAAAAATACTCTGCTCTAATTTGTAGAGGAACACTTAAAGATAAACCTCTTTGTACTCCAAAATTTTGTAGCAAACTAATAAGGCTGGAACTGTTTTTCACTTTCTTTAAACCCCAGGCTAACTTGTAACAGAGTGGTGACACTTAAAAACTAACCACCCATCGGCTAATTATAGCTAAATTAAAGACCTTTGTTATCATGTTGACAGTCATTTAGTGACAACGTCCATCACCTGAAAAAAGAAATATAACGTGCTGCACGCTGACACCCCTCGAATGGAGCTATTTCCAATAGGCTTATTTTCCATGCCAAGATGCATCAACAGTATAAATATGGTGCAAAAATCTCAACACCTTCTAAAGATAATGCAATTTTGTGGTTGAAAAGACATGTCGCAGTTTGACCTTGAAAAAGTAGGTCAAGGTCATACATTTTCAATAGGCTTCTTTTCCATGCCAAGGTGCATCCACAGTATAAATTTGGTTCAGATTCCTCAATGCCTTCAGATAATGTCGCTACGTCACTGGACAGACGACCAAACGATTACAATACCCCTCTGAGGGGTAAAAATGAACTAAAAGACCAATAGGAGTAAAGTAGGCTGGGCAGGCTAAAGTTAGACCATCTGGACTAGTCTAAAACCTGGAAAATGTGTTTACAAAATCAAGTCAAGAAGCCATTCCAACCCATGTTAAACACGCCTTTACCAGGTTAACCAACCAGACAAAAACAGGGGTCATAATTTGCATTTTTTTCTGGTTGAATTATGTTGAAATTAATTCCTTCATGACCACCAGAAAAACAATCTTCGTTGTTGGAAAAACAGTAAGACTGAATTATTCATCTAGAATTTTCAGGGTATTCCTCAGTTTTCAGTGGACTGTCTGGTCAAAGACTTGGTTTCAAATATGGTTTTATGCGTCTATGTTTCCACAGAATTTTTAACCATTATCAAATCTGTTGTAAAATACAAACTAGAGGACCTCAATAACCCTCAGAGACCCGGTGCAGTTTTTGACTTATATAGACTTTCATTGACTTGCTGCCTGTTTTTGTCATGTAAGTCTTTTTTTTTTTTTATATTTTATTTTGGATTTTTCACAAGACAACAATACAGTTACATACTTGCAAGACAAAACGACCTCACCG
>JAPQRQ010000007.1:11968544-12012522 GCA_037367365.1 Apogon talboti | reverse complement strand
CTTTTTTCTGCTGTAGCCAATGACAGGTGGACTTGGCCTTGTGTTTTGGGTCATTGTCATGTTGGAACATCCAAGACTGTCCCATGCGTATTCTGTCAGGGTATGGAAACTTATGAGCACAACTGTACTTCCCTTCGTTCATTGCATCAATGCACACATTTCATCCTGACCTGTAATATTCTTCTCTCACTCTTCCTTTCTTAACACCCTGTTAGTTATGTCGACTTCCTCTCACAGTTTAAAAGCTTTCAGGTATTAGATTAAAGTGTAAAATGGATTCCTTGGCAAAGCCATTAGAGGTGTAACAGTGCACTGGAGCTTCTCACATATTTCACTGTCTTTCTAATGCACACACTCGGGTGTTTTCAGTCATTCTGGATGATTCTGGCCTTGGATCAGGTCGATGTCGGGCAGAGACGTAATGTCACCCAAGTGACACTTACAAAACAGAATAATTTATTTCTGCTCAAAAAAAAAATCAGATCAAATAAATGAAAAGTTCTCTAAAAATTTACCGTGTCACATAGTATGCATTATATGTTTTGTAGTTTATTATTTTATTAAGTATTTTCTTTCAACTAATCATGCAAAAGCAGATTTTAACGTGCTGATGGATTATTGGGCATAATATAAAGTGACACATTTAAGATCAAATCAGACCTTCACAGACAGGTTTTGTAACTGGATTTGATTTTTTTTTTTTTTTAACAATTAAAGGTTCTGAAGTACCTACTACAGAACCCACAGTTAAATGAAGTTAGAATAAAAAAAAACCTAATGACAAAAAAATTTAATAGCTAAACAACAAAATATGAATGTAAAAGCAAAACATTAATATTTATAAGAAATCAACATAAAACATGATTCTTTATGACATGCTTTTGTAAAACTGGTATTTTTCTGTTGTTTTCTCCCTCATGTCAAAAGTGCATCTTCCCCTAAATGAGCAAAGTTGCCGACGTTTGCTAACGAATCAATTTCCAGTCCCAGAAGTCCCTGCATCATCAAAACTGTCAGAAAGTGAGCTTACAGTAGACGCAAGAGGGCTTAATTGAAAATAAAGTGCTCATAATAGCGCTGTAGTCATCCTCATCCCTTCCCCCTTCACTTTTATTTACTACCACCTTCCTTTACTTGTAATTTATCATCAGCTCAATCAGTTTGAGTGTTTGATTCCAGTGGAGCTACCTCTCAGATGTTTATGTCTGCACTGATTTCGTCCAAAAATCTGTTGTTTTTCAAAATTGGATGGACCATTTATTTTATTTTGTCTTTTGCTAATTAAGCAGGCAAAGGCAAAACGAACACTGGGAATTAAAGCCATCAATCTATACAAAGAAGAAGAAGAAGAAGAAGAAGAAGTAAGTTTCTACCTCACTTGCCATGCAGTAATACTTGTTTTTTTTTCATTTTCCATCTATCTATAACTTGATGAAGCAGAAAAATATTTTTCTGACTGATTTATGCAGCCCAGGGCAAACATTCTGGCTGACATATGCAGAAAAAAGCCCTCCTAGTGCTTACATAGACCTTTCTGTTTAACATTGATTACTGCATCTTTTCCCCCTCAGAATAAGTCATTGCTCCTCTTTCCTTTAACTGTGTAAACATTCCTCAAACTGCATTGTGTTCAGATTTATGTATACAAAGCAATACGACCAGTGTTTTATTGTTGGACTGGGTTCAGTTGGTACAAGAACAGAGGGAGAGAGAGAGAGAGAGAAAGAGAGCGAGAGCTGAAGGAGCTAAATGTATTTAACAGTTCATTTGGTGAGTGCATGAAATAAATCCATTTCTGCAGCTGAAGTGTGAAAGTGTTTGCAGGAGAAGATGAAGGAAGATGCATGACAGTGGAACTGACTCCAAATTACATTTACACTTATGACAAACGTAACACTCAAATAAGACACCTGTGTTACAGTTACTTTCAGGTGTTTAAGTCAGTCTCATAGATTGACTTACACTGTGATTTGTTTACATGTGACCTGGGTATGACCATCACCTCTGAGTATCCACAGTATTATATATATACATGTAGCTGTGGGTATAAATAATATACCCACAGCTACACCATTTGGTAGAAAAATCATGTTGCAATCATCTTAAGGCAATATTGTGATTGGAATCTAATAGTAGTCTAAGAGCACTCATTTTGACAAAGCATCAAACAATACACAAACTTCAATATGCAAAACAAACAAAAAAAAAGGTGACTTTAGTGTTTTGCACAGTTTGTCTCCTCAGTGTCACTGACTCCAAACTATCACCATACAAGAGGTTGTTTTTTCTATTTATTTATTTTATTTAATCTTTAAATTTGCAGCCTTTTGTGATTATATAATTGCACATGCTCATAAAATAATTGTGCACCCGTACCTTTAAGAATTAAGAATCTGTTATATTGAAAAAGTGTCATAACGCTTTTTTACATATCAATTTTTTTCACCTCTGTTATGCTTGAATTAATAGAAACTTAGTGGGATCTAAAAAAACATAATTTTTATTACTCCCAATGAATACTTAAAAAGATTTTCCATTTTTTTTTCATCATCTATTATTTTAAGGGAGAAGCCTGTAATAATGCATATTATTTTCCACAAGGCTCTTTTGACAAATAGAATACACGATTGATTAAGGAAAACATGACTTAAGAAGCTGAAATGTATCTGTACACTGTAGTGAACATCATGTAGTAATTGATCCAAACTCTCAACAGTAGAGAGAAGTCACGTACCAAAACACACTTACAGTTACCGAAACCACCAACCAATCAATGCTATGTATCCACAGGATGTATCACTCACTGAATAAAGTATAAAGACCATTGTTTACACACATCTGTATTATGGAATCATCAAGTTTTCTTATTCAAACTAAAACTCATAGCTGGTTATTTTGACAGTTGTTCAAAATAACACTTTGTCTTATAATCTTCATGTGCTGCATTAGCTGATAGTTTACATTATAGCTCTGTTAGCTTAGCTCTGTTTTTAGACTGAAACCACGTTTTCTGTGTATTTGTATTGTCAATAGCTGTACTAAAGATCTGTTTAGTCTGAACCATGGATCAACAAACGGCAACTTAGCAATGATAATAACATTATATAATAACTTCATACCAGTGGTGAAAACAACAATGGTGCTTCTAGCTTTTAACACACAACAAGACCCACTAGAGGTAAAATATGTCAAGACGAAACATTTAGAAATAAAATTTTAAATCTTAGATAGAGTAATTTCTGTGTGTTTGATGAGATAATACATTATCATAAAACTTAAGACTCACATTAAACGGCTGCAGTCAGATCATATAGGGCACAGGTGTCAAACATGCAGCCCGGGGACCAAATCCGGCCCACCAAAGGCTCCAATCCGGCCCGCAGAATAAAAGTGCAAAAATTACACTGAAGATATTAACAGTCAAGGTTGTCAAAATCATTTTAGTTCAGATTTAGTTAAAGTAAAAAAAAAAAAAAAACCATAATAACCTTTTAAATAATGACAAATACAGATTTTCCTCTTGAAAAATTAAGTGAAAAAAATAACATTACACTGAAAATATTTACATGTACAAACTAACCTTTTACAACAAAATGTAAATAAATACATAAATAAAAACAAATATGAACAACCTAAACTATACAATTTTAACAATATTCTGCCTGTTACTAAATGTTTGGTTAACATTGTATATAATGTACATGTATAAATAATAAGTTGAGGCATAATATTGTTAATATTGTACTAATTTTTCTAATGAAATTTCAATTTTTTCAGGTTATTCACATCCGTTTTGTGAAATGTAAATATTTGCGTAATTTAATGAGTTTTTTTGTACTCAAACAAAGAGAAAAACGTGAAGTTGTCATTATATATAGGTTATTATGTCATTGTTTTACTGGTCTGGCCTGCTTGAGCTTCATTTGGGCTAAATATGACCCCTGAACCAAAATGAGTTTGACACCCCTGATACAGAGGGTAAAAACAGTGTAAATAAATAAAGCCAGGGCAGCTGAAGCACCATGTGTATATACACTGTATATCATCATAATCCAGAAGTTATAGAAGAGTTGTCTCAATACACATATTTCTACAACACAACAGAAAACCAGTTTTATTTCTATTAAAGTATTTTTAGACCATACTAGACTTTTTCTCAATTTTTAACCATCATCAGCAGAGATGCTCATAGTCATAGTTATTTTTGGCCATATAGGAAAGCATGGACTTAGTTTTACCTACAGTTAGAACAGGTTAATGAATCCCTCAAAATGTCCAACCATTGACCACCACAGCTAATGGGTCCATTCAGTCTGATGGCGTATCACACATGTCCCACAAAGCTCACGTCTCTCAGTGCTAATAAAGAATGAGGGAACAAATACAGGAAGTAGTTGATGCATGTTTCATCACACAAATATTATTGTTCCATTCTGGCACTTTGTCTCTAAACAGTGCAATAAATCAATCAAAAGTCTACTGGGAAATACTGTAATTTCATTTTTTTCTGATGCTTTACTAATCATCATCATGACATTCAGCTGGGAGAGACTTCTTAAAGTTAAATACAGAAATAAGCACCAAAATATTGCATTTGAAGCTGAAACTATTACAATTTTATCTGCACCTGAGTAATATATATATATAATAATATATAATAATATATATAATGTATGTAGTACAAAATGTGGCTGTAAACTTTTGAGGTGCTTGTTAAGCCAAGTAACAGACTAATATATTTATCCTCCTCAGACAGTCATAGTCAGACCTGATTGAGCATCTTGGGTATTTTCCAACTTGGCTTTATGATCTTCAGTGTTTGGGGAAATCACTTTAACCAACCTATTTCCTATAAACAGCATGTGTCAAATGGAACGTTTACATGCGATATGAAATTTTAACATACAGTATGAGGAGGGTCAGAGACCATGTACCTGCACCAGTTAGGAGAAAATTATGTATCTACTTGTCTTTTTAGTTTCTCAAGCAAAACTCTCTGGGCTGAAAAGTGAATTCAATGCTGAAATATCAAAAATCTGCAATAAGTTGACTGTCCACATAAGTGAGTAATTTTCCACGGACTCCTATGTTAAAAAGACCAACTTTACAACAAAAATACGCATATTTACAGATGTAGGAAAAAGGATTTGATGTGTATTGTTAATTTTTTTCTTTGACAGCTGTATGGGGTGAGTTTTAACATCTCTTACCTGTGTAGATTATAAACTTATGTGTAATGAAAGAAGTGGCCGGTGTGATTGACAGGTGGGTTTGTCTATGTGTTCCATGTTTTACTTTGTGCTTTACTGCTGTAGCTTGGCTATAGTGATATAAAAGTTGGATGAAATGCAAGTCGCATTGCAAAACATCAATTGTGTATCCGATTGAGGACCATATATGACAGTGGCCTGAGTCTGATTTGACATAATAATCTATGTGCTGTTCAGACTGTCATAAACACTCACACATATCACATATGGGCAAAACAGTCAGATTTGGGCCTCTTTTGTCTCCAGTGTAAACAAAGCCTTAGATGTTTACTGAATAAATCTTATTTTTTGCTGTGGTGGGCAGCTCTTCCATGGTTTTATTACTAACTAAGCTGTCATTTAGTTTAACATTTATCATTTATTTAGCTTAGCTCTTCTCAAAGACCGTTTGGTGTCTAAAAACAACATGAAAATGGCTGCACCTTGAGGTTTCAACACTGACGTTCACAAACCAAAATGTGTAACAAAGTAAAACAAATAACACAATGTACTGAGTATTAAAACATTAAACCACTTTGTTGTTAAGTGAGCCATGAACCACAGGTGTTGCATTTACATGCCAGACCCACAGACGTCACGGAGGGTTCGTCCACTATTTATATACAGTGTTTTGGCTTCATCTTAAGCCCGTGTCATACCTTTCCTTCACTTTCCATGAAATCATGTTCAGTAATTTTGCTGTAGTTTTGCCAAGAGAGAAACCAACAAACAAATAATAGAGAAATGGAATTATTGAGATTGCATCAAAATATTCATGTTTAATCTCAGGATGAAATAAATATTGAATTACAATAGAGAAGCAATGGAAAAATAAAGACATAATAAATAAAAAAAATATTCCTGTCTAAATCAATAAATTTAATCTTTCCTTTCCTTTCCTTTCCTTTCCTTTCCTTTCCTTTCCTTTCCTTTCCTTTCCTTTCCTTTCCTTTCCTTTCCCAAAGCAGTAATTTCAGCAGTTATACTACACAAAAATAAATTAAATTAAATAATAATAACTGTAATACATAAAAGAAAATACATGGAATTACTTCATCTCTGTGCAAATAGAATATATCTAAACTACTAGCCACTTACAGTAAACTACTGGCTTAAATAGATGTACATTCACTACTTCAACGACACTATAGTGTTGTTTTTCTCTCGGTGCCTCTTGTAAGTGAGGAAAGACAAATAGTTGCACTGTAAACAGAGGATAATCATTTAGAGCATAGTGCTAAAAACAAACACAAACTTAAAACAGGAATCCAGAGTCTCCTGACCTGACCTGGCAGGTGCTTAAGATGTGTGAGAATAATATTTATATGGCTACGCCTCAGAAACATGATCCACTCCCCTGTGAACACACACACACACACACACACACACACAGAAAAAAGCTGCAGCAGTTGTCAACTGGCCACTGAATCAGACGGGATAGAGAGCGGAGACAGGGGCGGCTGATCTGATCTGAATCCTCCTGCAAAATCGACAGTGTAACATATTAAACCTCACTGAATCTGAGGATTAATGTGTTTCCCCTTCACATGCCAATACTAAACAGTGCAAATATTGATGCTTCCTGTTGCAAATGCATTTTATTGTAGGAAAACAGCAAAATAAACAGGCTAGTAATAGTTCTAACTGTACTTTAAAGGCTGGGTTGTGCATCTAATAGTTGCAAACCCTCCTTCGAATATAAATATTTGCTCTGTAAACTGATCAAATTCACACTTAGATCTTCACCTGCTGCTACAAACACACGCTGATGAAATAGTTTTGTGGAGCTGTCATTCCCTGCTTCTCCACCTACATCTGGGCTGCTCTCTCTTTAATTCACTCTCCCTCACGTCCACGCTACTCTATATAAAGTCAGTTTGATTGAGTATCTTTTCCTCTCCTGTGCACTCAGCAACAGCCTCTCTCCTTACTCATACCCTCACACGATGCCCGTATGCGGCTGCTTGAGATCATGAAATACTCTGCATGAGGTGTCCGGTACTCTGGATTCTTATGATCTTTCGTTTTGAGGTAAGCACACAAGGGCTGGACAGTCTGGCGCATTGGTCCCGTACCAAAGATCTTATGGACCCGTAGGGACTCTAAGTGGTAATAAAATGGGATCACTACGGCCACGGCTCGGCTGCAGCAGCAGAACAGTAGGCACTTAATGTAAGCTCTACTACACTTCCTTTTGTCTAGTGGTGCATAATCTGTCTGGCTTTATGTGTTAAAGTTTTGAATATGAGCTGATGACTTTAATGCATCTTGTTCTGTCCATGTTCATATGTCTCTTTAAGATTTATTCAACATAATATATTACTTGCTGTGTTTTTAGGCGAGCCATGAACCACACGTGTGTTGCCAGAGTCACAGTATCCATAGCTGCTTTACAAATGCATTAAATGCATATATGATCAGGGTATTTAAAGTCATTTTATGCTAGTGTGGAATTTATATTTATCGCTAATTCCTGGCTCTAAAACATCCAATTTAGTAAGTGGATTGTCCCTTTGTTTTTCCCAGCAGCTGTAAAACTGTTTGAGGAGGAAGTATATATTTTGCCGTCACCGTGTGACAGTTTATTGGTCCAAGTTTGGATCAAGACCAAAAGATCTGCTGACTAAAGAGCTGCAGTCACAAAAGTTGTACTTGAGAAGGGAGCTTGTTTTATTCTGGCCTGCGATCACTGATGCAGAGAAAAGTGACAAGCCCACTGGTTGAAATGAAAAAGCACTGCCTCAGGGGAGAGGGGTGTGGTTAGCTCTGAAATGTTGTGGAAAAAATGAAATTATATACATATTTATATAGAGAGTTCAAAGAAAGAATGATCAGCATCATGCAAGGACTGGTGCCTTTATTCTGATTCTATACTGGGTGCTGTATTTGTATTTTCTATATTTCTCAGGGAGTTTCATAAAATATAAAGAATTAGTGCAGGGGGAGTTCTGTTTTTCAGTTTCAGTTCAATAAAGACTGGATTTTGTTTTTTGTTAAACTGAATAGTTATTGTTTTTTTGTATTTGAGAAAACAAGTTTTACCTTACAAAAGTTAATGAAATAATAAAATCCTTCTCTATTGAATCTTTCTGAAATGTCCATGACAGGGGAGTGTCAGTATCAGCTTTGTAGCTTTAGTTAGTAAAGACACTTAACACTGCAGATGTTTAGATCTTGATTGAAATTGATTTGAGTCCACAGTGACCAACATAATCACATCACAGATGCTGTTATTAATAGACACCAAACCGTCTCCAGCATTGACACCAAAAGCCAATATAAACATATCTCTCCACCTACAATATTTGATCAGTTTTATTTGTTTATCCCCTATTGTGCAACCAGAGTTTGGGTAGAACAGTCTCTCATTGAAAACTAAAGGTTCCAGTGGCGCGTACATCTGTCAGGTGTGTACAGAGAACAAAGGACAAACAGCAACAGTTGGTCTTTCCATAGCATATACATTACTGTGCTGCTCTACAACCTTCATCCTGCCGACAGTTGTTGTTACTCCATTTGTCCTCACAAATAGTGAACCCAGAGTGTGTGATAGACACTGAACACCTGTTTGTTTCTCCAGTGTCCCCTCCTTCAGAGTGTGAGGTGGACGGTCTCCCGAGTGGTTACGGATCCAGGGACTCCATCCTTAAGCCTGGTGCAAAGAAGGACTGGAAAAGAAGAAGGCGTGAGCAACTTAGGCGGAGTAACAGGTCAGTGTCTGCATGACAGATGGATGTGTTTAAGTTTCAGTCACACAGATCTGAGATTTCATAGTCTGATCTGTTGGAAGTGTAAGGCAGGTCAGGCTTTTTATTGGGGATGTTGCATTTACTGTGTGTCAGCAGTGTGGTGAGCCCTGAGTCCATTTAATGCCTTGTGTGCAGCTAAAAGGCTGGCTGCCGCAGACGAGAGTACAACTGAGGGTTGTAGTCCGGTTTGTGTTGTTGCTGATGTTTCAGCTGCAGCAGCTGGGATCCTGGCCACAGAAGCCCCGAGGCTGGCAGAGAGAAACAGCAGTCTGCCTTTGGACTAGGTGGAGGTGCAGCCATGCGCTGCTCCACCCTACTCGCCATCCTCACTGGGGTGCTGCTCTACTTGGTGCTGGGCGCTGTGGTGTTCCGTGCCTTGGAGACTCCTCGAGAGGAGAACAAACACATCCAGCTGCAGAACACACGCCGGGACTTCCTGTTGAACTTCAGCTGCATCGATAATGACAACCTACAGGCCTTTATCGAGGTACAGGAACACTCATGACAGATGCACTGCAAAAACATGATATTATTAAACATTATCAAATCAACCTGTATTAAGAAAAAATATTTATCAGTAGGATAAGAAAATTTGCTTGACTAGATTTAATAAAAGTTAAACCACTGAAACATGGAACTAAAATACTTTATTTGCCTATCACAAGCAATGGAAATCTGTTCATTGACATAGATACAACATATCCTTAAACTGAGAAATCGTACCAGTGTCTCCATATGTCCATATTAGACACATCTGATGAAAAATAAGCCTAATGTACTTATTTTTATAAAATGAGATGGCGTCAACCTACGTCTCATCCCTTTTGTTCCATCTCAGCTTAGAGGCCATGATAGAAAAATAACAATTTCACAGAAACCAACCTTATATATTTTCTTGGAATTTATTTTTGCAGTGTATCACATTTTTACATGATGTTTTTCATAATAAAATGAAAATTGATTTAAAACTGCAAAACATTGTTTTCGTAGATAGTGCAATAACACTTGTTTACAACAAAATGCTTCAAGAATAAGAATAAGAATAGATTATTTACCAAATTTGGGTCACAAATAAAGAAAAATAAGTCAAAAGTGCTATTTGGTTGTAGTTTAGAAGATAAAACATTTGGTCAAAATGTGAAATTCATTTATTTAATAAGAAAAACTACTAGTTCTGCTTTATAACACTGTCAGCACATAAGAGTACATTCATTTTTCAGATTCTCTGTATATTTATACATTCTATGTATATGTAATAACACTCTATTATATAATTTGAAAACATACGTCAACCAGCACTTCTATCATTTTTCCCCATTCATCTTTTCAAAGTATGTAAATTTTACCACATTTTATCTCTAAAGCAGAAAATTTTCCAAAAAATCACAGCAATGTAGTTATATTATGTCATGTTGTTTAAAAAATATCCTGTTGTAACAAGATTTTTCTTCTAATGTAATCACATTTACATTTCATTTACTCAGATTAAAGTCTTCTGAGTCTGAATTAATGAGACTGCTTCATTAAGATATACATTTTTGTTTCATTATCTTTCAGTCCTGACCTGTTTTAACTGTAATGCTACACCATACAGCTGTACTTTTTAGGGACCCATTTGATGCTACAGTTAGGCTGCAATGACATAAACATACTATAAAAAATTACTCAGACCCTCCAAAATATAATGTCAAATACTCCTCTATTGTACAGGGTCGTTATGTTGGGCTTCCAGCAGCTTAGAGACTGATCAGGTCCTATGGCTGAAAATAGATTTTGGCTCGATGTCTCAGTGAAAATGGCTTTGTTTCATATTTCATATTCATGGGTCTTATCATATTCAGAATGTATTTTATGAGTCCAGAGTGTGATCACTTCAGATGTGAGGAGCCACTTGGGCCGTTTGACCCTGGGCCAGATAACAGGTGTGGTCAGAGCGACTATGGAGCCATGGGTCAGCGCCGGTCGGTGAAAGAGCATGAAAACTGATCCAAGCGTAGGTTGGAGAGTTACGATCCAGCTTGGCTTCCATGATGGGATCTCAAGATGTTTGTACCTGCTCCAAAAAGTTGTAAACCACTGTTTGAGCCTGCAAAGTGATCTATAGATGTTGTTGACACTTGCAGAAAGGTTAAAGGGAGTGAAGGGCACAACGGAGACGGAACAGAGGGACAAACGAGGGCTTGGATTCAGAAAGACCGAGACATTTGACCTTATTTTACCTTCAGTGTTTGTTCTTTAATTGTTGCTCAGATGCTGCTACGCTCACAAACTGCTATACACAGGAATCATTGGAGCAGATATGTATGGACTTAATTGGAGCTGATATACAAATGCACTTTAGTGGTCTTTTTTTGAGTGAGCAAGACAGCTGCTACAAAGTCGTTCTTCAGATGTTATTAAAGGTTTATGGTCTGTTCAACAGGCTGGGATTGTGGTTCGGGTTTCAAAGTACCAAAGTCAGCTGATGTTTCAACGTGTCTTTGTGTTTCTACAACAAACTGTCCCCATCCTTCATACATCACATCACTGTGCTATGTGGCTCTCTTGAGCAGTTGTACATTTTCCACTATCGGCGATTAATGTCTCTGAATAACAGCCACATGGTGATGATGTGAGGGAACAGCTGCAGCAAACAGATGTGACCACTGTATGTGGGCTGGCTATCGGTGCACATATTTATGCTGCATTAAACAGATTATTATCAAGACTATTTATTTTTGTCAGAGATTCTGTTAATACAGTAAGTTTTATAATTTAACTTGAGTTTTTGAGTGTTTTATTAGCACAAATGATAATAATAATAATAATAATAATAATAATAATAATAATAATAATAATGAATTTTATTTGAAAAGTGCCTTTCATGGAACCCAAGGACACTGTACAGCATAGGATAAAAGACAATAAAAAGAATATGAAAGACAATAAATAAAATACAAAGAAAAAAACAAATGCTAGTACTATGGAACGGGTAAGATGTTAAGGAGTTATGTACAAAAGTAATTATATCATATAAGATTTAAATTCTTTTTCATGTTTAAGAGGAAAGGATGTACAATACAGAAAGAAATCATCAAATACACACATAAAGGTATACCCCAAACTCCAGATAAAGCAAGTTTTTATGTAAGTAAAGTTGAATAATACACTGTTTCCCATAAAGTTGGAATAATTTCGGTTTCAGGCACATTCCTTTTTATTCCTATTTATACACATCAAAAATCACCAGGGGCAATGATTACATACTGAGTCCCAGTTACACTTTATTTATCAAAAATATACCACACTGTCATAATCATTTCATGAGAAGTAAAAATTAAAAAATATTGTGACTTTATGGGCAGCAGTGTATATTCAATATATGATCACAAACCAGAACATCCTATTGAGTATTTTATTGGCACAAATGGACTGTATAACACATAATATTTCAGTTTCTTTTTCATGTTTAAGATGACAGGATGTACAAAAGAGGGAAAAAGCCAAGATATTCTGCAAAATCCATACAAACTCAGTTTTCATGTAAGTAAAGTTCAATAGTACAAACCACATCATCTTTTTTCATCATAAATGACAAAATAGTGGCAGTAGTTGAGAAAGGAGGTATCTAATAATAATAACTCTAATAATTATCTTCTGTCTACGTGAACTCATGACAAACAGCTCTTGTTCTTTTTTTTGTTTTCATTTTATATTACAAGAAAAACAAAAAGATTAGAACTTGCCAGTAGATAGTATTACACTGAGGTTCTCAGGTAAATAATGGATTACTTTTCATAAGCAGCTATAGACACTGTTACCCATAAAGTTGGAAAAAATATTTTTATGATTGTGATAGTGTAATATAATCTTGATAGATAAAGTGTAACTGGGACTCAGTATGTAATCATAGCACCTGATGTGTATGAACAGGAATAAAAAGAGGAATATGAAAACAATATTATTCCAACTTGTGTATATAACTGCTATGAAAAGTACATGTCTGAAAACCAGTGACATGATAACTTTTTATTTTTCTTGTAACATAAAAAAAAGAACAAGAATATTTTCTCATGAGTTCATGTAGACAGAAGAAAACGCTTATAATAGTGGTTCATCCAAAATACACCCAGACAGACAGGAAGTAAAAGGGAAAAGTTGTATGATCTACTGCAAAGGTCTTGAATGAGAAAAGAATAAGTGCTCCACCACCTCCTATGATACCCCAAGATCAGCGTTTATTGGTTTTATTCCTTGGTAGTGCACTCAAGAAAGTAATCTAAACCTTTAAATTTACTCTCAGGTAGAATATCATCATATTATTAGTGGATCTATAGAACTGTTTCAGTTGTATGTGTAATGCACACTGTGTAATGTCTGGTGTGTCTGTCTACGCAGAGCTGAAGTGCAGCTAATACATACCTCTACAGTCTCACTTCCTGTGTTATTTCATAATATTACAGCACTTTAATGTGGATAAATTGCCTGGCAGGATTGAATATGAGACAATTTTGTTGCTATTGTTTCAGGAATGTCTCTTATAGGGCACAGATTTCACAGACGCTGAGGCTTACACAAACTCACAATTTACCCAGTAAACACAAAAACAGCTGAAAGTAAAAAATAAAAACGGTAATGGAAGCAACCAAAATGTGGGGATCGGAATTAACTGAAACATGTGAGAAGATATAATCGATTGTTCATATGTTTAACATGATGTTGTCTGTCTGTGTAATAATACACTTCTAATTTATTAGAAGTAATGAGGTCTGCAAAACTCACATTCAACCACAACTTCATCATATTTCGGGTTAAATTTAGCCTCTATGGATGTGTTCGAGTACCAACAGATACAAAGTAGACCTATTGATCCAGTAAATGAGATTATCTCTGCTGATTATCTCTGTTCGATAATGTTGGGACAGAATGGAGCCCTCACTCACTCGTTTTTGTACTGATTTCTTCATCATAAACTGCTGTCGGTTGTGTTCAGAGGAAAGATGACAAAGTGGTGCATTTCCTGGAGCATGTAGTTCGATGCAAATGGCTATAAAGTAATACATGAATGTGTTGCGTCTGTACTTTCGGGGTGTTTGTAATGTCTCCTTTTGTTGCCAAATCAGAAATCAATTCCCGAATCTGCTTCCTAGTCTTAATACTAGATTCTTCTCATTGCAGGAGGTGTTGGATGCTGTTGGTGCAGGTGTGGACGCCACCAATAATGACACCTTTGTGAGCCAATGGGATCTGGCCAGTGCCTTCTTTTTCTCAGGAACCGTCATCACGACCATCGGTGCGTGTCCAGTCAGTCCACATCACTTAAGTCCATCCTGAATATGCACTTTTAACAGAAGCATATTTTTGATGGTTAGATTTTAGGTGTGTGTGAATGTGTTTCTACCTATAGGTTTTGGAAACATTTCCCCTAAAACATACGGTGGCCAGTTGTTCTGCATCTTCTATGCCTTGGTGGGAATCCCATTGTTTGGTATCCTGCTCGCTGGAGTTGGAGACCACCTGGGTACTGGTCTGAGGAAAGCTGTTCTAAAAATAGAGACCCTCTTTCTGGTCAGTACTTTAAGAGCTGATCTGATTGGCCCATAGCTTGGACGTAACTATACATCTGTTTTGATTTGTCTCATCTATTATTATTATTTGTTTGGCAGAAATGGCGAGTTAGTCCGACCATCGTGAGAGTGATCTCAGCCGTCTTGTCCATCCTGCTGGGATGCCTGCTCTTTGTTGCTGTGCCTATCTTTGTTTTCCAAGAGGTGGAGGGTTGGACGCTACTGGAGTCAGCCTACTTTGTGGTCATCACCCTGACAACCGTTGGGTTTGGTGACTATGTTGCAGGTACAAAACTGCTGATCTGCCAATGCAGTGTAATGAGCATGGACTGAGGAAGAAGGTTTTTAGTTGCATTTTTCTTTTTTTTTTTCAAATAATTCATGTTTCATGGTGGCACAGTGGTGCGGTTGTTAGCACTATGATCTCACAGCAAAAAGGTCCTGGCTTCAACTCTGGTGTGGGCCTTTATTTGTGGAGTTTTGCATGTTCTCCCATGTCTGCACTGCAAATCTGAAATAACAATTTGAACACCGTCAGCGTAAAAATCAACACTCATCTGATGGTTACTGAAGTGTTAAAATCAACACTAGTTAATATACTTCAATATATACCATTTTAATATTAATATTTAACTCTATACTGCTCTTCCTGTTGACCACTGGAGCCCCAAAATGACATTCAAGATAGCATTAGGGTTTTCTTGCTGATGGTAACACTTTCCTACATCATGAAAGGTGGTGCTGCGCATAAAACAAATTTAACTCTCTATCAAGAAAGAGCTAAATACATTAACTCCACATGAAGGCAGAGCTAAGTTACTGGGGTAGGAGTTGACACGCTGTTTAATGAGCACAGATAAATGTGAATATTGTCATCAACTCTAACATACTGATCTAACATATTGCTGCTACAATCTGACACCCTCCATGACACGCCCCCTTAAGACTGTTGCCATGACTTCAAACAATGAGACTGTGGGATTAGTTCTGCCCACAGACCTGTTTAACAGGGGTGTAAAAACAACGCCCAAATCAACACTCGTCAACCCAACTGTGCGAAATTAACACTGCTTGGTTTGCTATGTATGTGGGCTGTCTCCTCCCACCGTCCAAAGAGATATACTTTAATGGGTGATTTGGTCTGAAGTGCCTGTAGGTGTGAATGGTTGTTCATCTGTATATGTCAACCCTATGATGAACTGGTCACATGTCCAGGGTGTACCTCGTCTTCACCCATAGGTACCCGGGATAGGCTCCCTCCTCATTTGTTAGATCCTATAACATGGATCCATATAACATGGATCCAGACGAAAAGCATCCATAGACTACTTATGGACATGATTTTGGACTATGCTCCTGGTTAGGATTAAGATTGGAGGTAATTGTTCACAAGAGGGTTAAAGCAAGAAACATTTGATTGACAGGGGAGGGATTGAATTAAGACCACAGAATTAATTTTGCTTGCATGTCCATCCATAATAGGGAATAACGAAATATGAAAATACATTACAACAGAAATAAATACATTTTATTTTTCTATTTTGGTGCATTTTTTGACATGTATGGAATATTTGACACTTTCATTTCTAAATGTCTGGCTTTATTATTTTAGTTATTATCTCATGGCATCATTTATTTCTTTATTGATTCATGTTTTGTTTTGTTTTTTTAAATCATGACAGCCTTGCTACCATCCATGCAGTGGTTCCCAAACATTTTCAGTTCATGGCCCTATTTTTCCTAAGGACTCAGACAAAAATACATTAAGAAGATTTTTGACTATTTCACGAGAAAATAAGAATGCTGAATTAGTAATTCAATGCTGAGCAAGTAATTTTAACTATGGCATCACATCAACACAGACTGACACACAGTTAAAATACTAACAAATACAAACAAACAAGTGACTGACTTTTCACTGTTAAAACAATGTCTTTATGTATTTTTTATGTTGTTTTTAGTTTTGACCTTGACATTTTATCCCATTCTTAAACTCTTCCAGAAAACAATATTCTTCTTTTTTAATAATAAGAATAAATTAACAAATCAAATTGTTTTTTACACCAATAAACAGGGCTCTGTGACTGATTTCAGGCCCAACCCTCAGTTTGGGAAAGCTATGTCCAGTGTAAACATACAGAGGGGGTTTCTGAAGGAAGATTCACCCTGTGCTTACGGCTGATACCTTTTCATCACTGCACATGTGGTACTCTATTACACGGATCGATAAAAATTTACTCAAGACAGCTTCAAGAGATGAATTATTGATTTTGTCATGATGCAGTGTATCTTTAATCTGAATGTACTTCACAACAAATGTGTACAGTGAGTGTGAAATGCATTAACTCAGTACTATCCCTGTGTTTTTGTTGAATTTAAAGGGGATTCTGGAAATGGAGGCAGCGACCACTGGTACAAACCTTTAGTCTGGTTCTGGATCCTGCTGGGTCTGGCTTACTTCGCATCGATCCTGACTATGATTGGTAACTGGCTTCGGGTCCTGTCTAAGAAAACCAGAGCTGAGGTACTTCTTCCTCTTCTCCACTGTTCATTCATCATGTCTTTCCTCTACCACTTCCTCTGCATCATCTCTGGTTTTATTCTCTGTTTATTAGATGGAGGAACTGCGGGCCCACGCCACAGACTGGACCCAGAACATCCAGAATATGTCTGTGGATTTCCGGATTCCGGGAAAGATCGATGACCCTTTTAAACGTCGCCGGCGAAAGAGGCGCCACAGGCCTCACAGTCATGGTCACAGTGCATCAGGTTCAGGGGCCCCAGAGGGAAAAGAGGAACAGCATGAGAGTCAAACAGAGTCTGGGTCTTACACAACTTCCTCTTCCTCATCTAATGAATCAGAGTCTGGATCTGAATCAGGCTCTCAGGCCACTCAAACAGAACGGGTGCCTGAGGAGAAACCTACCGAGCCTGAAACTCTACCCGATCCCCATCTTTGTCAGCCTTTGGACTATTTTGGGGAGAACCTGGCATTTATTGATGAGTCCTCAGATGCTCAGAGTGCGAAGCTACATCTGGATCCTCTGTTAGATCCAACACAACCTAACGGTGTACGCTCTCGTCAGCCAAAGAGGAGGCGCCACAGACGGCCTGTCACACAGAGAAGCCCCAAAGTGAACAGATCTAACCCTGACAAAAAGGAACCCAATGGGAACCCCAAACCAGTTCCAGACCTGCCACTGAAGCCTTAAGACTGAAGACGATAGCAGGAACTCCACTGCTAGCACAAGTCTACAGAGAGATTAAAAACAAATGAGATGCATTTGAGATCTTAAAGAGGAGTTCACTGTGTAGCTTTATATTTGTGTAAATGCATTGCAGACACTTAAAATGAAGCCTTAGCCACTTGTGTTTTGCATTTGATGCTCTTAGCATGCGAGTGTGTATGCCTTAATCAAAGATGATGAAGTGACTTTCATGCTGTTTGCCTGGACAGATTGATTTCTGAGGAGTTACTGCTCTCTGCTGGGTTTCAATGGAAATGCATTACCACTCCCAGAGTACAGTATGGACGTCCTTGGGTTTTATTAATTCAACAGCCATAACAGTGTCATGGAGCAGGGGCTCTGGTCTCAGACAGTTTGTCCTTTAACCTGCCAAGCATTAAACGGGTACTAAACAGGCTCTTGTACATTTTTGGTATGTAACTAAACTTTTTATAACCATATAGACAAGAACAAGAAAGGCCAAATGCATAAACACTAATGTAATGCATATATGTAATAAGAAAAAAATCTTTTTATGACACTTTTTCATGTGACTGATTCTTAAAGGCATGTTTAAGTCATTGATTTTAATAAACTTATAAAGAATCTGCACAAACACGGTCACATGCTGAGGTCCCCTGAAAATTCTACCTATTGTATTCCATTGTTCATGTCTTTTATATTTTGTCAGGAAGTTTAAACCCTGCAGAAGGCACACACAAAAGAGTACAAAGTATGAGGGACATTACATTTGTGTGCTGAAAAAAATGACAAAGCTTCACCTCTTGGTGGCAGCACAAGCCCCTTTTACAATGAAACAGTGAGGAGCTTTTTCTTTCCCTTAGTCTCCAAATACCTAATGATTCCAGATGCAAAAACACCTCAACGACTAAAAATCAAGACACCTTTTGGAAACCACCTACTTGTAAGCATTCTTGGTGTTGTTTTGTTGATATCTGTGGCAGAAATCTGAAGATTTCAATGAAAATGGCAAAGAATATAGTCCTTGTTCAGGTAAGTTTATTCATGTTTAGGAGATATTCCATGATTTGATGCTCGCTGAAGGACATTTCATTGGTGAACTGAAAATACTGTAACAGGGGTATTGGATGAAACTACCGATTTAGGACACTTGTACTTGCAGTTTCAAACAGCCACGTACTTCTGCTCCACTACATCTCAGAAACAACTATTGTACTTTTTAGTCCACTATTTATGTCTGACAACTTTAGTTATTTTTCAGAAAGTTTTACAGCTTTACCACTATTTATTTTTTATTTTTGCAATAAACTAAAGCAGTTTAAATGTTTCTTTATGGGTTGAGAAAGTTTGAGAAATCTTGGATTATCTGGAAAACACTGGAAAGTTGAAAACAGGCCCCTTTTTTCTCATAAAAAGTTGAGTTAAGAGATATGTGGTTCTGACAGGGCAGTGAAATGTATGAAGATCTAAATGACACATTGCTGTCAATTAAAAACATAAAGTACTTCAAATGAACTAAGAAGCAAATACCTTTATGGTTTATAACAGTGAAATACAATACATACATCAATTCAGCTGTAATATTGATACAAAAATGACACTGATAGGGACTGTGTATATTTTTCTGATAACAGGGCTGACTTTTATCTGTAGTGGATTATTCACATTACTTTAAGGTTCTTCCACCATTGAAACATTTTAGGTTGTTTGGTAAATGAGGACTTAAATAGTATGAATATAGTATCGTGCAAATGCCCTTCAGGATGTCTATATGGCCCTCACTGTATAGCTGCTCAGCTGATCTGTAAGTGATACTCGACTGGAAACTCTATCTGTTTCAATCTGAAAATGGCACCAAGGACAGTGACGACAGAAAAGCGACAAAGAGGAGTCTGTACTTCTTTTGTCTCCTGTATTTCTATGATGACTTTGAAAAAAAAAAAAAGCTGATATGCCTTAATGTCAACAGTAACTGGCACAAACAAGTTGCAGCTGTTAAAAATGAATTAACCTCCTCTCATTGTAAGTGAACTCACCACCAGCAGATGGCACACACTGACACACGTCATACCTGCAGGACTGAACTTCAGTGATCCACTTTAATACAAGCAATGAACTCTTACATTGAATTATTAACATCTACATTTCTACACCAGCAGCATCTGATGACGGAAACTGCAGTCACTCCTCATTTTCATCTTGAGTCTTAGCACCAAGAAAAAGCAGAAAGATGACTTCAACTGAATATGTTCGTCTCCCTTTGGAAATCTGACACTTTCCTGTAGGATATGTAGAAAGAAAAGGCTTGGCATTGGGTGCAGGAAGTTAGCGGGCGGCAATGATGTGCAGTGGCAGTGAGTGACCTTTTACTGGAGGACACACAGGCTCAGCTGCTATAACGTCATCCGACACACGGCTGCAGTTGCATTTTCCGTCCACTAGGGGGCAAACGACGAGTAATGCTGATGTAGGCAAGCCTCTGACCTAGTGTTAAAGGGAAAATCAACATTGATGTAGAGTTCAAAAAGTCACTTCACTATTACACTGTAGGCCTGAAGCAAAATATATGTGAAATGTAGAAAACAAATTTCTACTTTAAAGATCATGTCATCTAGAGAAAAATCTGAAAACAGCTACACCAACAAATGTAATTTTTGCCAGTAAATCTAAAAAAGTACAAATTAAAATTTGTTTATCTCAGATACAGTGTAAAAACTGACATTAAATTAAAACAACACAAGTCTAAATTTGCACTTATATGAACAAACACACACAGAGACTGCATGATTTAAGGACATGGTCAGTGCTGAATATTACAACCCAAATTCTTCAAAAGTGGCATTTAATAATAAATACATAAATAAATTAATAAAACAATTATATATATTCTCTTTGTTCTTTATTGCACAGGAGGACAATTCATTTAATAACAACACACATTTAATAACGACACACACACACACACATATATTATATATTCTCTTTATTGTTTATTGTATGGGATGCTCTACAGGACACCATGGTATTCCTCAGTTTCACTCTACTATAATAGCTTTATGTTCCACCTCCATGTTGTGAACCATTCAATATCCATCCTAAAATACAGAACATTGTTCTCTTTCATTAAAGCATAACAATCTAAATTATCAGTAACAGTACATGAACTAATAATGTTTCAATTTATATAGCATAGTAATGACTAAAACTGTCTCATTCAAAGTGTACAAAATCTATGTCTTCTTACATTGATCCCTTTCTGTAAATGTGTTCTTCCTCTCATCTTCCACCACCATAGTGCACTATTAATGCTGACCTGATTGTTTATAGTAGAGGTGGAGGCTGTTCTCTATCAGTTGAGTTGTATGACTCATTGATGCAGTGCCCAATGCTTTTTCTGTACCTCCAGCACAATGTGTTTCAGCTGACACCTGTCTAAGGTCACGACCTGCTCTAAGAAGCACCCTGGGGACCCAAGCTGGCAGTAACTGCGTGTCTTAACCACACATTTCTCCTCTTCGGCGCTTATGGGTTTAATCTAAGGAAACTGATCGTGTACCGATGTCACGATGCAAAAGCTTAAACCTTTTCTAAACATAAACCTGGACCGTTCCTGACAAATAATAGGACTCTGAGTGAATTTTATGAATATAGTATGAACGCTGTCCCCTCTAACGGGATGATAATGCAGACTCTGCACCAGTCTGATGCAGCTCCGCAGAATTGCAGTGTCTGCAGCAGAGACTCAATGACCTTGCTTCAAGGTCGCAGTGACACTGCCGTCAGTTTTTCCTCTCATGCCTCTCACGCACCATGAAAATCCCGAGCCAGATCTCGCTGCTGCATAGTAGTCCACATGTGACCACATCAAGATGCATTTTGATACAAATAGAGTGGAGCACTGTAATGGCGTTGGTGCTTATTGGATTAATGAGATATTGGTAGTCCATAATTAGAGCTGGATCAGGCTGAGATGTTTGGGGAAATGTCCACTTACCTATAGCCTTCTGCATTTTATTTTCAGCTGTTGTACTTGGCTTGGTTTGCAGCCCATTCCTCTTATTAGGTCTTTTTTAATCGCCGGACAAGGTTGTCAGCTCTTGAGTGTCAACCTTTTTCTTCTTTGTGCCAGCTGTTACCAGGCATGTTGTAGAGCAGAGGGGCAGCCTATTTTAAGAAACACAAGGCTACAAAGTGAGAACAAAAAGGTGTTTGCATATAAAGTCTATATTTTCATTGAGCTGTACGTTAAACATAAAGGATATGTTTAGACAATGCAGACATAGCCAATGTTTGAAGCCCTATTTTTAATCAATGCATCTGGCAAACTGTAATATTGCAGGCTCCTGTTCTTCAAAGCACTAACCCTGATTATATCCCTTTCTCATCTCGTTGCAGTGATCGCCTGATCGTCTCTTCTCTGGCCCTAGTCCAAGTAGTGTAGTGGAAGAGAGAGCCGGGTCAGTGTCACAAGACCGGCGGCATGACTATTTTCCATAGAGGTGTATGCTGTAAGAGGCAGTGCCTTCTATTCTGTGTGCAGAAGCTTGTGTAATGTAAGGCTAAAATTAAGATAAGAAAAAACTTCATATTAAATTCATACTAAACTTTAAGATAAAAATGACGTCATAAAACAACAATAAAGCACAGAAATGTTGATAATATTCAAGATTTTAATGCTTTTGCAGTGATTTCAATTTATTCTATTTTTATTTATTGTTATTTTTATTTTTTCCACTTTTCTCTCTCGACAACAGTAATGTATAACCAGCACTATATAAACATCATATTCTTATTAAATCACCAGGCCCACATCAGGATCAGACCAGACTGGGTCATTTTTTTTCACGTGAGTTGCGGACCCATATAATACTGATGATGACGCTCGTGAAGGCGCGTACGGACGTAACGGAGACACAGCGGACGCAAATTGAGAAGAGGGAGGAGGGGCGGAAGACACGGGATAGAGCTACGTCACCGCGTTACGTCAAGTTAGCCATACAAAGCTAAGTATCAACCGAATATAGGCTGTTCAAATAAGAGCCCAATTTGTATCACCTTTATTATTTTTTTAATCCATAACCAAATCCTGGTGATACTATTGCCCATATTTAGGTGTGAAGTAATGCTAAAGTTTTATATTGCGTTTCACTTTGCGTCTTTGCGTTAACCAAGAAGAATTGCAGTTTTATCCGGGTCACAGGGTTTTATTTTGAAATATTAAACCGGATACGCCGTGTTTCTTGTCGTTGAATAATTGACGCTGATCCAACTACAACGTCAGTTGTGGCAGCTACAGACGGGAATTTATAACACCACAGTACGGACCCGAACAGACGGATAAGACAGAGTGTTGCCGGTGCTTGTTATCACTTTAGTACACGGTAACGGAGCGATGCGATGTTAGGAAGCCTGTGATGCTCAGACAGCGGCGTCAAACCGTTTGAACCGACGGTGGACTTGCCGACCAATCGCCAAGACTTGGCTGACTTCAAATAAAAATACAAGCCTGCGATGTTTTTGCATACCCTAGTAAGTAGCCTCACCTAGCCTGTCACGGAGACACGGGGCAAGTAGCGGGTTAGGTGTAATCTTTGTTTTTTTGCGGATATTTCAGCTGTTTTAACGGGACCTTCATGTACATGTCATCTGGAGGAGCTAAGTTCGCGTGGCCACGTTCTGGGGGGTAGGGGCTCGAGCAGCTGGATACATGCACAGCAGACTACCCTACATTTTGTTTTAATGATCTGTAGCAGAAGCGACTTGTTTATTTGACAATACAGGCATAGATCAACACATGATAAATCTGTGTTAACCAATGCTTTGATACTCTGTTATGATTCATTCTTATCCATCTGTCTACCTATCTATCTGATTTTGCTCGAGAAAAAACCAGTGTAGCGTTGCTACATGGCAATTTAAGGACTGACTAAAGAGTCTCGGTCAGTTGCATTTGAAGAAGACGATGATTATCTTGCTGTTTCTTCATTTTCTCAGTTTAAAGGCGAGACCTGCATGTGCAAAATAATAGCCCACAGTTAACAAACTAAACAGAGTGGAGCTTATGCCAATGCTTCAAAATCCAGTAGTGAATTTGCCTTTTGCTTTAGCATTTTGACATGTGCCAGTCACCAAGCCAGGATTGAGACCACTGATCTTAAAGCTTAATCCACTTTGGCAATTAACCTTTCACCGGTCTGAGATCAGTAGGCAAGGTCACCCTTGGGTGCTGTTCTCTGCGTCTCCACCGTGCGCCGCATGTAAAATCCTGAAACTGAGTTTTATGTATACACAGGCAGTGTGTTTCATTATCAGTGACAAAGACCACCGCTGCCCCCTAACAAACTGCGATAAGAAGCTTTATCGTCAAAGTCAAAGGAGGTTTATGTGCTCTGACTTTTGATTTGTTATGAGTGGGAAAAGAAGGGACATTAAGGACTTGTTTAGGGATTGTTGTTAGGATTTTTAATATGTTGCCTGTGATGTAAAGTTATCTTACTACATTTGTGGTTAAATTTCCTTTCTGATCTGGATCCAATTTTTGTAGATAAATGTGATAAATCTGAAAACTTACAAAGGAAATATGCTGTAAAAAAATTATTAGATTTTGCAGGTTTGTTGTTCAAGGTTAAAGATAAAAAATGTAAAAACCTAAAAATGGGCTTTGTCCCTTTGTAAGTAACTCTTGTTTAACTCAAAACAAGAATTAAATGGACTCCTAAATGTGTACCTAAATACATGTTTTACATTATCTTTTCACACATAAATTAAGCCTATTTAATTATTTACAGAGTTATTAGTAAACTTCAACCTATGTGACTTTGTATGAGTGAGAGACAAGGTGTTGGCATTACTCTGACTGTCCTTCAAGCATTCCTGTGACTGTGACCTTTGGAGTGTGCCGTGCATGTAAGGGGGAGGGTACAGACTAGTGTGCTGAAATCTGTACAGATACAGTTGGTGGAGTATGTTAAAAAGAAATAGTCAGTGTTTACAGTGGCCCATACAATGTGCCCTAACACTACTATATTGTCAAAACAGAAGTTCTCACTGATCTGTAAACTTTGGCACAACTGTTTGGAACATAATAATAATATTCAATTTAGTCAGTTCTTACACATCATGATCACTTGCACCCATGCACTTTAAAAGTAATTTGTATGATAAATTGGAGGTCTTCATGAATGTACCTTGACCAGGCTTCTGTATTTTGTGGTGGTGCTAAAAACCTTTGTTTCCTTTACAGGTTTCCTGATACCTGCAGAAAGCAATAGCACTTCTCTGAAATACAATTGGGGGAAACGGATATAAACTTCAAATTCCAGTTCAGTAAACAGGTAATCTGCTCTCACCTCTTTTATATCTTATCTACACTGAAAACATGGCCATAGGTACAGTAGTTTGAGCAACCAGCCTATTATGACCCATTATTTTGTCCTGTTGTTTAAAGACATTGAGCACAAATTGTCAAATTCTGATGTCAAAATGACAAGATGACATTATTATACAGGGTGTCCATAAAGTCTCTTTACCATTTAACACATTTATTACAAAACCAAATGCATAGACAAATCTAGGGAAATTATCACAAAATGAAAAGTATCTATTGAAGTGTTTTGTTTTTTTTTTGCCTCATTTAATACACCTCTATATGGGCACCATTAGTTGCGTGGAGCACATCCAGACGGTACTGGATTTGTTTCCATGTTGGCTGTAGCATAGCCTCATCAATGGCGTCAATGATCTTTTACTTCAGGTCATTGATGTCCCGTATCCTTGTTCGATACACGATATCTTTAACATAACCCCACAGAAATAAATCCAGGGGAGTGATATCTGGTGAACGAGGTGTCCAGGGAATTGGGCCATCCCTTCTAATCCACCGGTCTGGAAATGTTTGATTTAGGAACCCACCAACATGCAGTCCCCAATGTGGTGGTGCACCATCTACCTGGAAAATGATGGTTGGTTGACGTTCATCCAGTTGTGGTGACACATATTCAATCAAAAGGTCAAGGTAAACATTTGTAGTAACTGATCTCTCGTTGGAGAAAAATGGACCAATGATTCGATTGCACATGATCCCACAATGTGAGTAAAATCAGTGGTAACCACTGAGTACATAGAACAAATCTTAACATATCTCATCAATTGCTTTTGTAGTAAATTTTTACATTTTGAAAAGAGACTTTGTGGACACCCTGTATATGGACATACTCCTTACATGATGGAGGTTGGAATAACCAACTTGGACATGGAGACCAATATTCATTTCTCACTTCAATCCTAAAATAAATGTTGCTTAAACCATACCCCTTTGTTAATTATTCTAACTAATAATGAAAATCATCACGGACCATTTTTATTTTATGTGTAACCAAACCACAGTCTTATTTTAACTAAGTTGTTTTTTGTGCGTAAACCTACTGAAACGTTAGTCATTCCACTGGAACAACCTGAAAGGAACAATGATTTTCTGCTTTTGATCTTTAGCTCCAGTATTTCCTGCAGTTTCTCCTGATTTTTTATTAGTGGTAATCAATAACACATTGGTTTGAGTTGTATCAAAGTGCATGATATGACTTAAACCAATGGACATATTTAGTTGTCCAGGTCAGAGGGTTTGTCGTTTTTTGCTTGTGTGTGATGGCAATGATTGTGTCTGGATTGTTAACCACTTCCAAAACATGGTAGACCCTGACTTTTAATACTGTGTCTGAACACATCCAATGTGACACATACTGCTGCTACTTGGCTAAAGGTGGTCCTTCAGTTGTGACATAGTGTTATGCTGATGAAATAGTGTGCCATTACACTGCCTGTTACTTGTCTTTTGTGGCTAAGTGCCATGCTTGCCTGCCTCAAGGTTTGCTGTTGCTCAGACCAGGCTGTTATATTCAAGGCAGCTTCAGAGATGAAGCCTAATATGCTTAACATTACGTGCTAGAGTGGATAACCTTCTACAAAGGGCACCAGCAATATGGCCTGTGACAGGAAAACTGTCGGCTTGAATCTCCAGACCATCTGAGGAACAGATCTATTTTGTCTTGCCTATATTAACCATGTTTGACATTTCCTTGAAGGGAAATAAATCATTGTGTTGTTGATTAAAAATGTCAAACTATGACAATGATGTATATTAGGGTCTTCTTCTGAGGAAAATAGTTATGGATAAGAGAAGGGATATGGAAAGAGAATTGAAAGTCAATATTGTTAGTACATAAAATCACTTCTGTCTGTTGCTGTTTTTAAAATTTGCATTACCGACATCCTTCACTTTTTATTCTCCCTCTGTGTCTGTTCCTTCTAAAGCCATTTTTCCAGTCCAGTCATGTTTGAGAATCTAAAGAACCATTTCTACTGTTGTAGACTGTTTCCACATTTTACTGTGTTCTTTACATTTTCCTCCATCTGCCATGTTTCCCATAATGTTCCCATAATTATTTACAAGACTTTTAAATGTGCGATCAATTTGTAAAAGCATGGGACAGTTATAGGTTTAACTATACTAAAATATGTCAAATAAAACACACAGTACAGCTGCTTACACACATATTAGAGGATTGATTGTGCAGCTCAAAGAATAAGGGAACTAATTATCATTTCTGTGCATTTTTTGTGAAATCAAATGGGAAATCAATAGGAGAGACATTAGGATAACAAGTCTGAATTTGTCATTTGTCAGTTAAATAAGTAAAACAATACAGCTTGTGAGGGGTAACCCTGTCAATCTCCTGAGTGGTGTTTGGCTGTAAACACTAGGAGGAGGTGCATGGACTACTAGGTGTTGTAGCTACAGTATATTCATCCTCTATTATCTACCAGCTGTTAAGAAAGCCGATTGTAGCCGGGCCCATCTCAACACACACAGCCAACACGAGCTAGCAGACGCAGGCTGTCTGAGCACAGATTGTCTCTAAACCTGTGCCATTATAACACACCGCGGAGAGACCGAACTACTGTAATTGTCACCGCTGTCAGGTAAGATGCAGCTTGGGTTAGAGGAAACAAAACACAGCCCCCAGCCCCAGGGCGACAGCGCTGGTTACTGAGGATTAGAGTTAGCCTTAGCTACTACTAGCTAAAGAGCTAACAGCAGCTAACCCGCAGTTGTGTGTAATCGCTCTTGGAACTTGCTTAGTGCTAACAGCTAACCCAAACAGGCTAGTACACACACTCACTCACTCACTCACTCACTCACTCACACACACACACACACACACACACATACACCCACACACACACACGTTTATGTGGTTAAGTTAAATATAAGTCAGTTCTGCCAGAGTGAGCTGAATTTTCGCTCTGTTTACTGCTTTTTCCTGGTTTAGATGTATTGTGTAGGGCAATAGCACTATTTTGTAAGTCTTTGAAGTGACGTCTTCCGTTTATCAAAGCAGATGTTGAACCGGCCAGCGGTGCACATGGTGGTGAGATGCTTGGGTGTTTTTAAAGCTGGATCGCGTTGTGGGCCATAAGAGCCAGTTGGTTTTTTATTTTTCTAACTTGTGTTCTCCAGTCAAAACAAGCTGTACGTAATGCTAGCAAGTGTTGCACTGGTCGTTCTTGCTGTTTGCTAAGTCCAAAGTGGGGGGCAAACTCCAACATAACAGCATGAACTCCAACTCCTAGTGGACTGGGTAATCAACTGTAGTAAAAAATCTGATAAAAGCAACGTGTAGTTGGTTCCTGTACTGAAAAAAGGTGCCACTGATAGTACTCAAGCTTGTAGCCATTCAGTCTTTTTATTCAGTAGTTTGAATCCAGCATAAAGACACTAATAAGAAATCTGTCTGACATGAGCAGGGTGAGGATTCAGAGCAACAAACTGGCTATAACCAAAGCATTTTAAATATTGCAAAACTTGGTAAATAATATACAGGAACAGCAACTCGACTATCAGCGAAAAAGAGCCACAATGTGGAGAAAAATCCAGGGGCTGTTTCATCTGTGATGTGTGTATGTGTGTGCACAAGAAAATCACAAGTTGCTTCGATGCTTTTACTGGACTGAAGCCATTTATGCTGCAGAGATCAGATCATGGTGCTCACATAGTGATAATGTTTAGTGGAATAAGAGCACATTAGTCCTACTAAGCCTCTTCATTAATGTTTCTTCTGATGACTTGAAGCATACTGACATCTCTGAAGCTGCAAGTCATGGCCTTGTTCTCCTCCTTTTTACCTATTTTTTTTTTTTTTATGCCCGACATACTACTGATTTAGGCAATTTTATATTAATGGCACCTATAGTTGGTTGGTAGCATGTTGGTATGTTTGTGAAGAGTAGTGTTCACTTTGTCATGATACAAATGAAATTGATACAATGTACATTGACAGTAAACACATATCTTGGACTCTTATGTGTGCCCGTATTATAACCAAAAACATAATTTTCACTGCACATAGCTGATACATTTATCACATAAGGAGAAGTGGTCATGTATATTGAAATTAAATGCAGAAGTGTTGTTGTCAGGGATGCAGACTACAGCAGTGTCAAAATTAGTCATTGCTAATGAGCAGCCTTCCTCCAGCCACACTGGTCATTTTAGAATCCACAAAAGTAATGGACAAAGACATAAAACAATATGTTAAGACCTTGTGAACTGAGCCATTTCATGTCACATGTTAATGGTTATAGGTAACAAACAAGTAGGAAGGATTTATGCTACTAAATGGAAAAAAGATACTGGTGTGATATCACATCCTGCAAAGAAAATTACCATATTTAATAACAAAAACTCAGTGAGTAGTGACTTCTTGTAGGTATCATAGAGCTTGTGGCTTAAACAGAGGTTTGAAGTTGGCCTAACCCTAAACTAGCTTTTTTTAAAAAACAATGTTCTCACCACAGATCTGTAAATGTACCCAGCTGCCTGTTACCTTTTTTACTTTTTTTCTCTGGGTGTTATCTTATTTTAATATTTACTCATATCTGATTCATCTGTTTACATTTGAACCAGCCCATTTGAATAAACTAACACCATTATTGCTGTCTGCCCTGTACATGAAAAGGACCGATTAAACTATTCATTATGTTCACTTTTTCCTTATTGTTTTTCTTTTTCTTCTAGACATCATGTCTTCCAGGGAGCGTCGGTCAGATGTCTACATAAAGGCAGAACCAAGTAGTCCAGAGGGAGGTGGGGGAGGTCGGACCAGCCCTGGTGGAGCCTCCTCAGACTCCTCGCAAAGTGGAGGTGGTGGAACCAGAGGAGATAATGCCAAACGCTATTCCCCACCACTCTACACACCAGCTTTGCGTTGTCATTTTAAAGATGAGGCTGGTGATGGGGCAGAAGAGGGCTCCACTGGAAATGGAGCAGGCCGTTGCAAGTATGCCCTTAGCACACTGCCCAAGAGGCTGTGTTTAGTTTGTGGGGATGTTGCTTCAGGTTACCACTATGGTGTGGCATCGTGCGAGGCCTGCAAAGCATTCTTCAAAAGAACCATCCAAGGTGTGTGTTGTATTGAAGTATGGATGTGTGCATTACAACCTGAGATTATTTCCTAACAGGTTTTACATTAATACTTGTAGTTGGTAAAGTTGATCTGAAAAGACAAGTAGTCATTAATTCCTGCTACATAATTTATAGTCGCATGCTTTATATGCTACTGATCCTTCGTTTGCCTTTGAAATACATTTAATTAAGCTAGGAGGCGGAGGGTTTCCAAAGTTTTCATTTAGTTATTTTGACTCTGTGTTAGTATATTTGACTTACAGACATTGATTAAGGCTAATATAGATCGTTCTAATCCATAAATATATGCTGTGTCTTGGCACCGTTACAGTCTTGTGAAGTTGAACAGCACATACAAATGGCTCGACACCCAGATCACATACTTACAGTGTTATTTTTTCACAATGCATTGTCACTGCAACCAGCTTGTCTGGTTTGTACTTGTCTGTGAAACAGAGACTACAAGCTCACTATGCACAATGATTCTTGGTCCTATGAGACAATTTTTAAAGATGAAAAGCACAAAGAAATCAAAGTTTCTATTCAAGTAAAAAAGGTCATTCAGAATTGCATTGCCTGTATTTCTCGTTAGCTGTACTGACATTTTCTTTGTTTCCTTAAGGTAACATTGAATACAGCTGTCCAGCATCAAATGAGTGTGAAATCACCAAAAGGCGCAGAAAGGCTTGCCAGGCATGCCGCTTCACCAAGTGCCTCAAAGTAGGCATGTTGAAAGAGGGTGAGTGTTGATGGTGTGCAGTAAAGTTACTTTAAATGTGCAGTTGCAGACTACATTGTCTGTCAGTGACTTTTTAAAGTTACACTTTCTTTTCAAATACTGCATGCTTAAATGGTGCTTTCCTGGCGTAGATCTAAATTATTTTCTGCTACATAATCTAGGAGTTCGACTTGACAGAGTCAGAGGTGGAAGACAGAAGTATAAGAGACGTCCAGAAGTGGAGAATGCAACATACCAGAGTGCCCCATTACCGCTGACAAAGGAGAGTGAAAAAGGTGAGATTTTTCAAATACTTGTTAGACCAGGGGTGTCCAATATGTTTATTGCAATCGACTGGTAGATCACGAAATTAGGGTTGATGGAACACATGGCAGTGTGTTACGAAGTAACACACAGCAAGAACAAAGGGAGGTCACACTACATACGACCGTTTGTACTGCTGTACGTCGCATAGATCCAGATTGGATCTTAATACAGAGAGAAATACACACATACATACAGTATATACACACACACACACACACACACAAATAAAAAAAATTTTACAAAATTTCACAAAAATAATGAAGTCTTGTTATGTCCTCCAATAACACACTAAGGTTGAAAGGTTGAATTTCAGAGTATTTCCATGAGTGGACTATAAAGGGTTAATAAGAGGGTCCCTGAATGCTACTTTAAGGACACAGGGTTTCCAGAGCATACAGGTAGCACACAATACTCTATAAATCCACAGGTGAGAAAACACTGCCCTCTGCTGATGTCTGATTTTATTCAGTCAGCCAAATTCTAACCACACTCCTTTTTTTCTGAGTTTAGATGACTCAGTTTGCAGCTCATAATTTACATGAATGTATCTGAGGATTTAGCAAAATCTCCCTTTTACCAGTAGATAGAAGAGTATATGTATATGTGTTTCTAAGATAGATTTTTAATGCACTTGTAATACATAAGTATAAACGGTGAGGTGGAAACCTGTAATATGAACTTGGTGATTCCAGGTCAGAGTTGACATGGCTGAAGTTTTAGGAATGAATGCATCTGTGATTAGAATCTGCAGTTTTCACCTTGTACCACATTAATCCACACCTTTATGTGTATTTTTATGATACAGGTTCCTCTAACATCATCGTGTCCCACCTGCTTGTGGCAGAGCCTGAAAAATTATTTGCCATGCCCGATCCCCTGCAGCCCGACACAGCCCAGCGCACTCTCACTACTCTCTGTGACCTTGCTGACCGTGAGCTGGTTGTCATCATTGGCTGGGCCAAACACATTCCTGGTATGGGATGCAGAGATGATAAAATTGGGAGGTAGTGGCAGTGGAAGAGATGTAGCGATAATCTCATGGAACATTAACAAATATGGTTTGTTATGTTTCATTCAGAAAACTGTCAGTCCTCTAGTATTTTCCATAACGAGAATGCTGACAGTTATAAAGTGGCCTGTGTAAAAGTGATTGTAATGGCTGAATTGTGCAATTCATAATGTTAAGATCACTCAAACATCATGCAGGCTGTTACTTAATTCCTGGATTTTAGATGTAGATTAGAGCTGTGTAATGGAAAGACTGTGCTGGGGCTATAATTCAACATATTGTGAACTATTGCACATTTTTAATCTTTACTTTAGTGGGTGGGAGAACTACCATGATATAAATAACAAGCATAAAATCGGAGTTACAAAGGTAAATGTTTTTTTTTTCTTTTCCAATCAGAGCAGTGGGACATAGATTTTATTTTAATCATGTAACATCAACCTCTAGACCATGTAACATCCACCATCATAGCACAACTTTTTCTGCAATCTGTACTAAAGAATTAACATTTGCCCTCATCAGTGAAATTTATATACTTGCAGGATGCTTAAGGTAAACTAAACTAAATCAATAAAAATATGTAAACAGACAGTGCTATTTATATAGTATATAAATATGTACAGATGGACTCTAAATATTACATGTTTAATGTTAGCTCTACTACTCAAAATGGATGCACTGTTTTTGATCATTGATTTGGTATCTCTTCAACACACTACTTAAGTGGTGAATATTTCCTTACACTGTGTTGTAGATTATGTTTCAATGTAAAGTTGGCTTTGTATATTTAAAAAAAAAACATGTTTAAGTGTTAAACTGCATCAGTATTAATGAAAGAGCAGACATGTACCTCTTTACTTTCTTCTGTGGTAATGCACACACCTTTTGTAAGGGTTTTATGGTGATGTGTCAAACACAGGCAGAGCTCATGGCCAACTGTCATTGAACCAGACTGATCTTATGAAATCGCGTTGTATGACACGCCAGTTTGGTGCCGTTTAGTGTGCTATATGTACGCATTTTAGAGTTTTGGCGTGTTATTGGACGCCGTGTGACTGTATGTCAATATTTGCTCCGTTTTGCAGTTCCCATAACCATCACCCTAAACCTAACCGGAAACAGCACCCTAACCTTAAGCCTCGGTGTGTGTTGTGAACATAGACACGGAAAACTCAAAACGCGTACATATAACACACCAATTAAAAGTGTTGTGTATATTAACGCGAATTCATGATATCACGTTGCATTGAACGCTGTTCTGAAAAGAACTGATGCCATTCCATCAATTTGCTGTTATTGTAGGTCACAGACTACCTTTGTAGTCTATTATGTGGCTAGTACTATATAAAGATGTAGGACTAGTGTCTGGCCCATCGACAAAAAGGAACACAATGCCCTTTTGCCTGCTCTGCATTCACATTCACTTTTTTCCTCTCCATCTGTCTGCTCTCCTGCAGGCTTCCTGTCGCTGTCCCTAGCAGACCAGATGTCCGTGCTGCAGTCAGTTTGGCTGGAGGTACTGGTGTTGGGTGTAGCATACCGCTCCCTCGGCTGTGAGGATGAGGTAGTGTTTGCAGAGGATTTTGTCCTTGACGAGGAGATGTCACGAGTCGCCGGACTGACAGAGCTAAATGCGGCAATTAGTCAACTTGCTCGTCGTTTCCGTGCCCTTAATGTGGACAGGGAGGAATTTGTCATGCTAAAAGCCATCGCACTCACCAACTCAGGTACCTTTCCTTGTGTACTGGAACAGTCCTGCAGACATTTTTATCTTGATGAGATTATGCACATATCAGATTATACAGTGGTAGTGGGTGTGGCATGATGACTGTCATTATGTAGATATTCTATACACACACACCCATGATTACTGTCAATAGCAGATTGGTTATCCTGCTGGCACTGCAGTACAACTGTTTGTATTGTAAATAAAGGCTGCCTGTTTGGTAGATTACTAGTCAGGCTTTAAGTGAACAGTATGGAAACTGCACCAACCTACAGCCCACCTCACCATGTGATTCTTGCTGTTCTGTCAGACTCTGTTTACATCGAGGATATGGAGGCTGTGCAGAAGCTGCGGGACCTCCTTCACCAGGCCCTGCTGGAGCTTGAATGTCAGCGGCGCCCAGACGACCCCCAACGGGCAGGACGCCTCCTTTTAACATTGCCTCTCCTACGACAGACTGCAGGTCGTGCTCTCACCACCTTCTACAGTATCAAGACCCGTGGTGGTGTACCAATGCACAAACTATTCCTGGAGATGCTGGAAGCCATGATGGACTCTCCTTAGAGCCAAATGAAGCAGAGGGATGCAGACAAAGGCCCAACAGAGATCTTCAGAGTCTCCATGAGTGAATAAGTGGTTAGTGTAAAAGGAAGGTTTTAATTAGAGAATTAATAAGATGAACCTTTTCTCTTTCAGCTACATGAAGAAAGGAAAAGAGAAAATAAAACCATATGTGTTCAGTCCCTTGAGTAAGATTTGGGTACCTATAGTTAGGGTCTAACTGCCAAACCTGAATTAAAGGCTTCAAGAACCACCATCAGTCCAAATGGAAAAATGGATGAAAAACATTTAACTGAACGCCAGAATACGACTTACTTTCAACCATCATCATGGTGTGTTCTATCACAGCATGGATCTGCAGTTGAGAAACCACTGAAAAACACCAAGCAGCAGACTGCAATCACGTGGCTTTTGAACTTTTTTTTTATTTAAATAATGCAACATCTACTCATAAAAGCCATAATAACATATCTGGCAAAAGACTTGAGGGTCCATAGGGTATATAATAAGGTCAGACAGGCGTGCACATGAAGTGCTTGTATCCATTATAGTTTAGTGTGCCGTTGTAGGCAAATTCATAGGAATTACTTGCAATATGATAAAAGCAATATAATGAGTTGATTGTTGTCTGTCACATTTAAAATGTGGATAAAATGGTGAGACATCCTGTTGTGTGTGTATATCAGTTGTTTTCCACTCACAGGACTCCAAGTGCTGAAGTTTTTTTTCTGTAGAAACTTTAGTATGAGTTTGGGATGTGAAAAATACAGCGGCACTGGGGCAGTTTGACTGGAGTTGGAAACCACTGATGTACATATTAGATACAGAATGCTTTATAAAACTTTGTGCAATTGAACAATAGTCCAGGAGAAGTGCATATGAAGATTGTGCACTCATAAAATGCTCTACCTAGAAGGTAATATATTCAGTGTTGTATGTAAATCCTACTGGCACACAAATAACTGGCTTCCATACAAGCGTGTGCACTCGTGTGCAGTCTAAACCAAGGAGTGACACTGGATCAGGGAAGAAGATCTCAACTCTGGAAGTCAGTGTGACAACGGTGGTTAGACAAAAAATGCATTTGCCTGATCTGCTTTTTTTTTTTCTTTCTTTTTATAAATCCTCCTTCTAGATATTAACCACTCTTTAACTTCAGCAGCTGTGCTGGTAAAAAATAATGCAGTTCCTGGTGACCCGTTTCATTTGTGGGCTACAACATGTGACACTAACCCATATGATTGATGGTTTTATCATGAAGTTTTGCGGAATTTTTTGCAGCACTGGAGAACGTTGCATCAAAGGTGTCCGTTTAAAAAGAGATCCCTTCTTAGTGTACGTACATCTGTCAGACTTAAACATGTAAGTGCCCAAAATGGGTTCAGGGCAACAAAAAATGCAACATATGCAACCTCTTCCTTTTGGATTTTAAAAATATTGTGTCACAACATCCTGAAAATCTTATTCATTAACACATTTGTACACTTAACAATTCTCAACATAGTAAGCTTCACATGCCATGCACAGTAACATTATCTGATGTCAAGGTCAGATAAACATAATATGTAGTGGCCCCGGGGCCAGTAAACTTTTAGCCATGTACAGTTCCATTTAATAAATAGAAACATGCAATTTGTAATCAAAGAATAAAGCCAGCAGATGCGATACAAATTCCCCATTACAGTTATATTTGTGCAGCTTACAGTGTACTGAAATTTGTATAAAAATAATAAGAACAAAAACACTTGAAACTTACTTTTTCATACATTTTACTTTGTAGGATTTAAGGGTATTTTGTTTAGATTGTGACACTGTTGTGGGTTTGGTATTGAAATGAGCTGTCCATTCAGAATGTTTTGAATGCTACTTGTTTTTTTAAAAATGTGAGCAGTTGTGTGGTTGCTGAAGCTGATTGTCACATTTGGGATCAATCACAGCTCTATTAATCAGCGACATGGTAGAGAGGGCTACCTCAGGAGGAAGTGTGCCAGATGGCCAAATAACTATGGAGACTAATATAATTGTTCATCTTTTAAGTGATTTTTCAAGTTAAACTTGGCTTTTGGGATATATCTTTTGTTTTGTCTTGCACCAACCTCTGCACATTTTTCTTTACTATAATTTCATGATGCATCTGGATCATGAGTCAGGCTTTTACCAGAGAGTCCACGGTACAAAGTGTTGCATGATGGAGGGCCAGCCTCCTTCGTGTCACAACAAAAAAAAAAAAGTGCAGCTCAGATCATCACAGGTCATTTACAGAAGTTTTAACAGTGGGAGATATTCTTTGAAAAACATGACTGTTTGATTGAGCTCTTTGGTTTTATTATTATTTTCCTATTCAGGTCCTAATGTGTAAAGAAGCATTTGATACTACAGGTTCCGGATAATGTGCTCCTATCATCTAAAAAAAATTTGTTTACTTGCGTGATTCTTCAAATAGTCAGAATTCTGAAATGTTAAACATTAATATAGATGCCTGGGTCCAGTCAAAGTCTGCCATTAACACAAAGGTAGATTTTTCACTAGCATAAAATACGTTTTAGGTACAACGGGTGAGGGGTATTTGCAGTGTCACTGTTTAAATTATACAGTCATTTGTAGGTTCTATTAAATACGTGCGCATTAATATAAATGAGCAATACAATAAATTACCAGACCTCACACATTTCCTTGTATAGCCACAGTGTAAATTTAACATTGCCAGTTAAAATGAAGAATAGCTACTAAACAATATATTATTTAGAGGTTCAAATCAATGTTTGTACTTTGAAAGACTATTTAAATGATTAAATTCTATTTTTTACTCAATTTACTGTCGTTTGTTGACACTGCTTTATTTTTTGTGTGTGATATTGGCTGTGAATTTCTGTGTGTAGGCTATTTTTGTTTTTCATTTAGATGAAACAGTTTGATGTCCTTGTCTAAACATGTCCACATAAAAATCACTGTGAAAAAAGTGATCTCTTCCACTCTCTGCCAACAACAGGGAGTGGATTATTGTAGGTGCTTTGTGTTGTGTAATAAATGGACACACCACCACCGCATATCATTGGTCTCATCTCTCCCTTTGGATGTTTATATGTGTTTGTTTCTGTGTGAATGCATGATGGGATGAGTGCAGTGAGTTTGAGGAAGTCCGCTGTTTAAACATTCAACATTATAATTCACATTTTTGATCATGAAGTGCACATTTCACAGTCTGGGTATGGTAATAATCGACAGTCATTTATGTATCTGATACCGAATATAGAAGAGTCCGATATATCAGAGAACATGATGGGTAACTCTGTGCTGATGATGGCAGAATTAGAAACTTTTTGAATCCATACAAATCAAAGACAGACCTCGACTGAGGTTTAACTCTAACAGACCTCAGACAGGTGAATGTATTTGTTGCATTGAGCTTAGTTTTGGATAAGCTAATCTTTTTTCTATTATGAAAATGTGGCTGATATTACGGCACTTGAAAGAAGGAAGAACTTAGGAGATACATTATTGGGAAAATTTAGGTGCAGTAAAGAATGACTCTCACTGCACCATCTTCATAATGCACCAAAAGGACCATCTTCTCATCACAATTCTGCAGCTGAGTTATAACTTGCTTAGGAATTTCTTAACCTTATCTATAATATTTGCTGACTTATCCAGTGATTAACAGTAAAAAAAATTCATCCAGTATAAGATCATACATTTTTCAGTCATAATTTGATTATGTAATTTGTTCCAATCAGATTTTATTATATCTATTTCTAATTTCTGTAATTACCACTGATAAATTTCAAATAAATCATGACTGAGTCTAGGCAGACATATGCAATACACTTTTAGGAAACAGCATGATGGAACAGTTTTTTCAGATCCATTTTTTTATTTTTAATGGAATGTCCTTTGCAGTGGACAGCGTTTTTTTTTAAGCTGTAAAACCCGTCCACTACATGACAAAAATGCATTGCTTTGTCTCAGGAGGATATTTTTTTGTTGTATTATGTGTGATGACTGAATAAAACCACTCAGTCCATTCATTCTCTATTGAATTGTTGTTATATTGAATTTCTAGAGAAACATCACATTAAGCCTAATAATTACAAAGGTGTGGACAAACTAATGGACAGTCTCCACGTCACCTTACTTTATTCGTTTATTTTCAACACAAATCACAATTTATGAAACGGTTTCCTCTTTTTTTGTTAAATGGTGACGCTAATTTAGAGTGACTGTTGCCAAGGTAACAAAGGGGTCTTATCTCTAAATAAGCCTGAGGAGGGGTTAGCTAACTTTTAAGGTTGTTTTTTGTTAAACTGTCAAGTTTGTATAAACTAAGAGCATAATTGTGACACTTGTGTCATTGTGCAAACACTACGGGCCAGTCTAAAAAACGCTGTTAAACCAATAAAAGGCGGTTTTTAGAATGACTTACCCTGACATAAGGCTAGCAGATGGCGCAGTAAATACATTTAGCAGGCCCAAATCTGGACGCTAGCTTACGTCTAAACGGTCAAACTCAATGTGGGACACTACTAAGGCTTAGGTAACAGTATAGCAAAGTGACGCTGACTCCGTTACAGGTGTGTCTGTCTGTCTCACAAACGGGAGGGCAGAGAGTAGACACAACACACCTCCCTCCACATCCTGAACCGTCGTCATTAGTTGGTTAGCTTAGCAGGCTATTTAATTGCACGGCTATGTTTGCTATTACGACCACTCTGATCAGAAGCACCCGGGCTGTCCAGTGCACACGGCTGATCCACTGCTCCACAGTCGTTAAAATGCCGATTCAGGTATGACTTACACGTGTTGGGAGAAGTTAACTAGCAGGGCTTCTAGTCATAGACCTGACCGTGTCTTAGGGGGTTGAATGTGGATGTTATTAAAGCAGCTATGTGGTCGTGGTTAGTGTCTCCATGGTGCCTTCGCCATGACAGCCTTAAGCTTGACAGTAAATGAATTGATCCATTTAAAGTGTCCTGTTTGCAGTCTTTCAGCTTCATCCACACCTGCTGGGCTTAACTTTCATGAAGGCTCGAACTGTTAATGATTACCCACAGTCTAGTTAGTGGTTAGCTGTATAGGAAGCCTCTCGTAAACGGATGCTAATGAAGATAATTGGTTGTTAGCATTCATATTAAATTGTTTGTTTTAATATCTAGGGTGTTAGATTAGTATAGGTCAAAATCTGCACACATGAAACTTTATCTAGTTATCTACATAGAGTGATATCTGACACCTTATATACTGTAGTTCTCAACTGCTCTGCGTACAAACGTTAGCTTCTAGCATGTTGACACTAACCATATAGTTTTATTTATGTGTACGTTTTCATTGACATAGTTTAATAAAATGGGACACTTGAGTTCGTCAGTGTTGGTTTTATATTTAGAAATAGCATTCGGCCATTTTAACCAGAGACCTGCATGTGTATGTGATATTCTGTCGCCATCCAGTGACTAACTTTGGCACCTTCACATAAACCAATGTTAGACCACTATTTATTACTGAATTATGCTGTCACTCATGTTCATACCACTGTTTTGTTGTCTTTTACTACCTCATGAATCTGAGTGAATGTCAAGAGTGTGTGAAACTATCATCAAAGCTGGGTACTTAAAAGAATCAAAAAACATTCTGGTTTGTTTGACACTTTTGTTCACTACACAAATATATATGTGGTCTGTCATAGTTTTGATGTCCTCAGTATTAACCTACAATGTAGAAAACAAAGGAGGAAAAAAACACAGAATGAAATTTTTTGATGAATACAATATATTTTTGGATGTATTTACTATGCATACCAGTGAGGACAACAGAGTCCCTATTGTGCTACAGGAGCAGAAAGTAAAATATTGTTGTAATATGGTTGTAAAACAGTCTTATTGTTTGAATCCTCATCAGGTTGGTGAACATCTGCCAGCTGTGGAGGTCCAAGAGGGAGAACCGGGAAATAAGGTGGCTATGGATCAGCTTTTCAAGGGGAAGAAAGGTGTTCTCTTTGCTGTGCCAGGAGCTTTTACTCCCGGCTGTTCCAAGGTGAGGCACTGTTGTTGTTGTTAATGTCATTTTTAGTCACTTGAACACATTTTTATATTTTTATCTTCTCTTTATTTTTCTATTCTATTTGATGCCTCTTGTCTTGGGCTGTTGTACATATGAATTTCAATAAAGCTTATTTTATCTCATCTTATCTTATCCTGGTTTTTGTTTTCAGACTCATCTCCCAGGTTTTGTGCAGCAGGCGGAGGAGTTAAAGAATAAAGGTGTAGAGGAGCTCGCCTGCATTTCTATCAATGATGTGTTTGTCATGGATGCCTGGGGAAAGGATCAAGGAGCAGATGGAAAGGTAGGGACTTCAGTGTTTTTGTGATGCCCACAATGATGACCACGCTGTCATTCAGTGGATAATAATAGAACTCAAATCTTAGATTTAAGTCATGGCTAATGATGTGATGTATAGAGCAGATACCTAAATTGATAATTCCAATTTTGAATTGACTTCTGGTGATTTTTTTTTTTCCTTTTTTTTCTTTGGACTGTCGCAGTAATTTAACAAACATGATGTTCACAGAAGATACAAAAAATATCTAGTACAGCTGAACATTAAATTGATATGTTGTTGAAATCACAATGTGACCAGAAGCAATATCCAAATTGTGAGCTGCAATTTTTTTTTTTTGAGAGAAAATGTACCACAAAATACCGTTTATAAATGAAGCACTGTGGTGCTTCAGAGATGGCCCAACCCACCAATTATATGCTTACCAAGCCAAGAAAAAAATCCCCTCTTTTTGTATTAATATATTATCAATATTAATGTTAATATTTATTTTTTATATCCAGTGTCTATATCAGCCATATCAAATATAGCTTTCTTGTTTTTTTTCTCAAATATAAATTTTCAACTTAATAGGCTTTTGGTTTCCTGTTGTCATTCAGTGGTTATACAAATAGAGCAGACATAGTTTGCATACTTAAAGATCCCTGCTCCATTGGAATGTTGTAAAGACTGCAAAAACCTTGACCTTACTGCTGTTCTCATCTGCAGGTCAGAATGCTGGCTGATCCCACTGGAGCATTTACAAAGGTAAAACAGATGATCAGATGTGCATGCAAATCAGTGTGTTAGAATAACTGTGCACCAATTGTTTTTTCTTCTCCCTCTGTTTCTTAGGCAGTTGACTTGTTACTTGACAGTGATCAGGTCGAGCAGATACTTGGAAACAAGCGATCCAAAAGGTGAGGGGACCTTTTTATTTTAGACAGTGTGTGTGTGTGTGTGTGTGTGTGTGTGTGTGCGTGCGTGCGTGCGTGCGTGTGTGTGTGTTTTAAAGTATTGTGTGCTGAATTAAAGCTATGACTAACTCTTACACACCTTAACTGTTCTTATATGAATTGCTTGAGGGTGGTTCAACTGTTATACACACAAATGCCAAACCTATGCCACTTCTTTAGAAGTGAGTCACATACTGACTAATCAACACAGAATCAGTGCCCAAAAGAGGGAATGCAGGGTCTACTGACTTAAATGTCATAGACTCGTTTCTGAAATTTTAGATATGCCACGTAAACTATAACCATGTGCATGTTATTATTTACTGCCTACTAAAATATTTTTTGTAGGTGTAGTTGGTGTGGGACAGCGTCTTTAATTCAGTCTCATAGTTTACCCTTTCTCTGAGACTCAATCAATAAGATTTTTTTTTTTTTGTTATATTTATGACGCATTAAAGTTCAGAGCTATAAATCAGTGTGCACTCATCCTGTGTTTCAGATATTCTATGCTTGTGGAGGACGGTGTTGTGAAGAAGATCAGTGTGGAGCCTGATGGCACTGGGCTGACCTGCAGTCTGGCTTCTAATGTTCTGTCTGACCTGTAGGTTTGTGAATGCTCATTCAAACCTAAATGGCTTGCGTAAAGTTGCACTAACTGAGCTCATCTTCAACCTATTCAACCTTCCTTCTCTTTCCAAAGACAGATGCAAGTGTCATATGTATTCTAGTATCAACTGAGAGCTGGAGACTAATTAATACGCACAACTCCATTATGAATAGCAAAGTGCAGTGCACCCTCTGTATACTGTTATTTGTGATAGCAGAATAAGTATTTAATAAAACTCATCCTGGAAGCAATAAACACTGTTTGCCTATAATTGGTGCTGTCAGTATGTTGATTAAATTACCCACAGCTTTGATCTTAGAAATGAATCATGTTCCTTTTGAGGTGTGGTGCTCTTCATGTGCTAAGTGTGCTCAGATGGAGTCCTTAGTATTTTTTATTACGACATTTAATCCTTTAAATTCCACATGCATTTGAAATTTTAGATGTAGTAGCCAGAAATGGCAATTCAAATGGTGTAAAAGTTTAATCGTCTTGCTGCAAAACAGGCAAATGTGCTTTGCAAATAAATTGCAGTAGGATACAGTTATTTACAACAAAAAAATGAAACTTATATCTGTAGTTCTTATCAAAACGGTGTAACAACTTGAATTAAAAACAAACAATGAAACTTATTATTTGGCTTTATCTGAAAAGATTTCCGACATGTTGAGATGTAGAGGGAAATTAAAGTTAGTTTAAGGGGCTGGCCTGTTGATTCTACATGTTTTCAATACGGTCTATTTATCCTACGAGTTCAATCACGGGGCAAAAATTTCCTCAAAATGCGACGTCGTCCGATGACATAAGTACGTTCGACAGCCCCGTTGCATTGTGGTCGCCGGTGTGGACATTTGGGAAGAAACGAATCAAACGGCTTTTTATCAAACTACATCTCCGCAGACACAGAACAGTTAAAGGTAAGATGCTTATCATAGGTAGTTTGGTATTACCGCTATTGAAAATCTACTGTGTTTGAAACATAGCGATAGGCAATCAGAAGCATAAAGTTGTTGAGTGTTTAGCTTCATTAGCTTTGGGAAGGCGCCTAAACGCCCAACTGTTAGCACACTGTAGCATCATAGAGCTAATTCAACAGACTGCGCTGAGCCAAAGGGTTGTTTAAGCATTACCGAATGGTTTTAAAATAGCAAACACCCTCCTCTAACATCAGCAGCTGCTCTTTGGGGAGTTACTGATGGCGCTTACTAGGCTGAAGTTGGTTAATGTTAGCTCATCTCGCTATTGTTAGCAACGAAAGATATTGCGCGCGCATTTCAACAGTGGGAGTGAACAGTCATATCGCTAAATGAAAGCAAACTGCGGAGATGGGTTTCGTTCTGACGCATCTGATTACCAAGCAAACGCCACTACTGATTTATGTACTAACCCATCCATAAGGGTTTTCATGTTACAGTTTGCCTCGTGTGGTGTAAAATGTGTTTCTTTTAAATTAGTTATACAGGGTTTTCCATAAAGTGAAACTATGATAGTGAGGTCAAGGTTACACTGAAACCACACGTTTGCTTCAGACATGCTTCACTGACTGAAACG
>JAPQRQ010000007.1:11923122-11956963 GCA_037367365.1 Apogon talboti | reverse complement strand
CCCACCGACTGGTGTTGGGATTGAACCCAGGACCTTCTTGCTGTGAGGCACAAGTGCTACCCACTGCACCACCGTGCTGCCCCAAGAAGCATTCAGTTGAAAAAAATATTTCCTGTTGTAAGCTTTTTTTTACTACTTGAAAATCTTATAGTAGGTGAAAAAAAATCTTTGAATCAGCATTATCAAGTAAACACAATACTCATTTTAAGCCAACATTTCTTACATGGCAGTTTGACAAGTTTCATCCAGCCTTTAGACAATATCATAGCAGCAAAACAGCACTGGTCAAAGTCACTAATGATCTCTTATTAGCATCTGACAGTAGGCTTATTTTAATGCTTGTTCTTTATGAAATGAGAAGCGCCCTACTGTATCAGTTAGGGTTAGAGTCAGAATCGAAATCAGAATACTTCATTATCTGTCATGACAGAAAATCATCTTCAAAGTCGCTCATTCACAATCAGACAAAAAAACCCCAAACAAACAGCAAGCCTACACTGACAAAGTACAGTATAACAACAGTAAAAGATGGATTTCATTCATTCATTCATTTCATGCAATACTTTATTTTACATTATGTAGTGTATAGTGTGATGTAATACTATGACAGCCAAAAAAGTTATTCTGCAAGTTGTTTTCACCCCTTGACCATCATTGGTTTATGTTGTTATTGATATATTATGTAAAAAAATAAATAAATAAATAAGTAAATGTTTTTGCTGTCCAGCAGATACTAAATGATGTGGAGATTGTTCAGTTGAATATAGCACATAACGTAGTTACGATGCAAATTAGTGACATTAGGCGTAATTAGCATAATAGTAATTAAATGAATGTTCCAGTTTCAGATATGTAGATTATTTTACTGATCTGGCTATTGATCAGTTCCTCCAGTCCAAAAATCAGTAGAATGTCATGAAATTAATAAAACCATTACAGATCTATGAACATCAGGGTCCATAGGTGTTCAGGGAACATGTATGCACATTCAGAGAGAGTGTTGAGCAGCAACACTACAATAACAGTGGACCATTGAGACAAATTCATGACAGTACTTTACAAGCGGTTAAACCATACAACGTTGGTCTAGTTATTTTGTCAGATGACTCAGTAGTTTTTTGGAGAGGTACAGAATTTTTTGTGGATTACATGATGAAACATGAAGAGAGTTAAACCAATCAAATTTATGTTAATTTACAATTCTAGTTTTAGTCTTTTTGTTTTTTTTTTATATGAACCCATTAAGACCCAAACATCCATCAGCGGCCAAAATCATTTACTGATATAAAATGTTTAATAACTGTTAATCCACTAATCATATCCATACATGTAAATAATTGGTGTAAAATACAGTTTGTCATCTTTTCATGGTCATCAGATTTACCCGTAGTGAACGTGGATACACTGTCATCTTCATTGATTCACCAGTAAAACCCATGGAGTTGGATCAATGACAGTGGATGGACACTGGTTTATGTTGTTATTGATATATTTTACTGAAAAAGTCACTTTTGCTTCAGTTTTCTCTGTTTCTGATATAATAACCCTCGACTGTAATCTAAGCTTTTATGCACATCTACATTAAATAAGGGGAAAGGCAATTTTCACTTAAAAATGCAAAATACAGAGCATAACATTACAATAAATGGTAACAAATCATTTGAGAAAGGTTGAAATAGAGAAAAATTTATTTGGGAACTGCCACAAAAGTAGCACTGGGTCTTTAAGGGTTAAATGAAGTGTATGCACATTCAGTTATGTAGTGACATGCTGAACAAACCTCTCAAACTACACAAAAAAATCCTGTGTGATCTAGATTTGTGAATTATTTTCTAAACTACTTTTATTTTACGTTTTACTCCCCTAAACATAGCTATAATAATAGGCATTAACTGTAAGTTTTGGTATGAAAGGGCCAACTGGAGATCCTCACATTTACTCACTCACTCATTGTCAGAACTATTTCAGTATGAGATGCACCACTGGCCTTTACCATTAAACACAATCGATAGTTTACTACCTCATACTGCTCATGCTTTTTATTTGCACTGGGCTCAGAGGGAGTTTGTTTTAACCTCTCTCATTGATCGTCACCCGGGAGCTTCATCACGCAGCTGCGAACGCCAACCAGCTCTGATGTAACAGTAAGTGGTGCAGATCCGGGTGGGGTGATCGTCTGAATCATCAATCGCAATTGGCTGTTTGTATTGATGGTAATGTAACTGATCAATAGCTCCAAATAGACACTCCTGACCATTCACACATCGCTGGTGATCAGTCAGCAGAATGAGCCAATCACATGCATCACTGTATTGAATGTTTGCGTTTGGGAAAGATTTCAGCACACACTATAAAAAATAACAGACTGGAAGCTTTTTTTTTTTTTTTTTTTCTTTTTTATTAAAAGAGCCAGTTCCAGTGTTTTTACTAGAAATGAACATGGAGAACAACTTCACGATCCAGCCATCAGGTTTTGAACTGCACACTTTTAGGATGCTATTATGGTAACGTTATCATACTCAGCTAGAACCAACATAAAAGAAGACAAGACAGCAATTAAACCACTTGATTGAAAAACTTCATTCATGATACCAACAAAGAAACCACATTACTCAGAACAGCTGCTAATCAAATATGTATGAAATGGTGAAGAAAGAACCTGTAAGAACTGAGTTTGTTACTCATTTAGCAGCCGCTCTCGATGCACACCTTCAAAACCCTTGTATTTCACAACTCTTCTGCCCAGATATGAGTAACACATGATTTAAACCAATGCAATTTTCAAGTTGCACAACTTCTTCTCCCCTACATCCTGCTTTTGCTACGTACTTTTGTTTGTTTCTGGGAAGTTCTGGATGAATGGAAGTGCCTGTGAGTATTTGGGTTGATGACCTTGACACTGGCTGACTTTCTAGCTACAGATGCTCTGAAGAGTATTTCAGTATAACTCCACTTTTGCATATTATTTTGTGCTACAAGATGGTTTATAGATACAGTTTTGGACTTTAATGTCTGGAAGTACATTAGCCCCAAAGCCCATCTATACTAAGAGTATATTATGTTATAAAGGGGCAAATTAATTAGGTCCAGAAATGCATTTTTATTAGTTTCAGCTTTAGACAGCTTAAAAGCTAATGTATGGAATCCAAAAGGCTCCTCTTTAATCCTTCTCTAATTTATCGATACTATATTAACAATGTAATACTACTGACATTGTAATAGTTATTGTTGATTTATTGTTGTTATTGTATATTAAGTACTTGACATCACATCTTGATATCAACTACGTATAAAGAGAGGCTATTGATTAAAAGAGAATATTTTTGCTATTCACATTATGTAAAACAGTTTCCTGGTAGATTGTTGCCTGAAGAAAAGATTATAGAGCTAAATTCAACAGGAAATCTTGCAAAAAATGTTCCTTCGCTTGAATTAAATTACAACCCTATCATAAAATATGTGACTGAAATGACAGAAAGGATGTTTTGGTAAAGTATAAAAGGCTTAAAATTCTGCTTTCCCACAGTGATTCATGACATGGATTTGAAAAGTATCTGACAGCTACGTTTTTGGCCCTTTTTTTTGACACTCTCTTTTCTTTTTATGAATTTCATAAGGAAAACCTACAGGAGCAAATCCTACACTTGTGCACACAGTCATTCTGAGACAAATCCACTGTGCCAACGCAGTACAATAAAGCCTGGATTGGACTGGTAAGCAGGGCTTTCATGGTGAAGCCCGTTGTTTTTTATCCGTCACTCTTAGCCGTATGCATCACTTTGCATCCGCTGAACGTGACATACACAATAAAGTCTTTGTGATATAGCAGCATCGTTTTAGTCACAGTGCACCTCAAAGTATTCTGAAGAGTATAGTCAGTACACGAAGGTTGTCTAAATACAAGGACCAGTTACTACAATATGAAAATATTACATTTGCTCGAGAAAAACAATCCATTATGAAAAGCAAGGGGGCGACAGAGAGCATCACAGGGAGGTTCATATGAGTCTGGGGGATGTGGGGCAGCGGGGTGAAACAGCACAGCATTACAATGATAGTCATACCTGAAGAGTTCTTACCCCCAGAAGGAAGGAAGGAGGTGATCTGCCTTTTATCATTCCCATCATCAAATAGTAATCAATATCCTTAAAATTCAATATTTGGTACAGGAAATAACACAATGTTTAAAAATGAGCAATAAAATACAAACAGGATTAAAGTTTCCACAAATAAGCAATGCACAGATATACAGTTCTCAAAAAGTTTGCAGACATACAGTGACTACTTCCAAATGTTTCTTCTTTTCAAGTGCAAAACACAAGCAGGAGGTTTTTACACAAACTGATGCTCACAGAGACACTGGCCCTTCAGGTTTTCAGAGAAAAAGTTCAGTTCATTTCCCTTTGATGCATCTCTCAAGTACAAATGTCTGAGGTCAGCGTTGACTCAACTGCACAGTAAGTCCTTTAATTAAAGAAATTGCTTCGACAGCCACTTTGCATATAAAGTCTGTATAAAAATCAAGGAGCGACAGCAACAGGCCCTCTTCGAAGGTTAACACGACACCTACTGCTAACTGAGCTGGAGAGACTGGAAAGGGTGATGTTTGGCTGAGCTCTCAGCTGAAATAAAGGCGAGAGGTAAAAACAGAAACATATTCTGACCCACGATCACTGAGGTCCGACAGCAGTGAGACTGAAAAACAAAGCTGAGGATCCGTGTCGACGCCGTAGAGCTGGAAGATGTCATTCTGTCTGAACAGCCTTTCGTACAAAACAAAGATTCATGTAAAAAACAGTAAATACACAGACAGAGTATGTTCACACCTAAATCTGCGTTACAGTGATGAAGTTTTACTGTAGAAAAATATATAGCCTATATCAAAGTCACTTTGCCAGAAAATAAATCCAACAAGCAAATTTCAGAAACCTTATTTTACAAAGTCATATTTATAGTGACAACACTGGAGGACCAAATTACACAAGGCTAAGCTGAAGGCATTTTGGTTTTAGGAACTTGTTGCAGGTTGTTATTTAACCGCAAGTTCCTGTAAAATCTGGAAAAAGGGGGCAACTGGCATTTTCTTCAAACCAAAAAAGAAAGAAAAACAAAAAATGCTCGACATATAAACTGGTGCCTTCTGTTTCTTCTTCAAATACAATCCAATGAATCTTCCAAATATATCAATGAGGGACTTTCAAAGAGCCAAAACATCCCCCCTCAGGCTTCACAACATTTGATGTAAGTGAAACACAGCTATATTTCTATCACAAAATGTATAAATTAGTTTCATTTGCAGGCTGATTTGCATTGCCTTTTGATTGCACTGATTAGAAAACAGCCTCTGTAGAGTGTAAAGCCGAAAAAAGTACATTAAATAAGACAAAATAACACAAACGATCCATCTTCCCAGAGCCGCACGTTAAGGAATGAAATGCAAAGGTGTCAAATATGACATGGTCTTACAATTGAGGTCTTAAAAGTGTTAAATTACTAAATAAATAAGTACAGTGTGACATCTGAATAAAAGTTCTGGCATCAGATTGTAAAATGTGCAAAATAATCCTCGTCATAACATAGGCTTTCTATCAAATCATTTAGTTACACAGTGTTGAAGGAGCTACTGTATGTATGATGCTTTGCAAATCCTGCTACTGGTTAAACTACAGATCACACCAGTTAGAGACAAATGCTGTTCCATTTTAGCCACAGTTTTTACCGTAAAATGCTTAATCTGCACATACGCCACTGATTAATGTATAAGACACATTTTGCATTTTTGTTTTTTGTGATAATAAGACAGAGTTTTGAGGCAGGTAAAAGTGTTGAGTCGGCCTAGACCTTATCAATATAGAGGAAAATGTCACAGTGAAACCTCCTCCTGTCAAACCAGTGTCCTCAATAATAAACTAATGCATAGTCATGAATGACACAGTTAAGACGTTCAGTTCGGAAAATAAGGCAAACAGAACAAAATACAAGAGGAGGAAGAGTAACAGCTAATCAGGCAAAAAAACAAAACAAAAAAAAACTGCAATGTTCTGACTTTGAAATTAAGGACATAAAAAGTAGATTTGACTTTACAAGTATTTCTACAACTTACTGCAAGTAAGAAAATCTAAGCCATAAAATTTCCAAACTGACTTTGTTGTCTTGTCCCTGTTTCTTATAGGGATTAAGAGAACAAAAATATATCAATATTGGAAATTAAGGCTTATGAAATAAAACCTTCTCTTTGTTGTTGCTAACTTTAATGTGCTCTTTAAATTTTAAGAAAAACATCAGTCTGCATGCGCCACAACGCGTCCCTTAGGACTGTTTCATGCTGAACACCCAAACTAAAGACTTACACAGGGACAGAGTTTGTTTTTTTGTTTTTTTTTTCCCCCTAAAAAAGTAAACAAAAGTAATGCATTTCTTCTTTGAATTAACCACAAAATGAACAATGCACAGTTGGAGAAGGTCTTAAAGCACATTATAACAGCAGGACATTAAAACTCCCACTTCCAGCCATTGTAAATACTGTAAATCATTTTGTGCATTAAACTCATAATGTTGGGTTACTAATATTCATCCTTACCTATATTTACTGCTGTTAAATCAGTGTGTCAACCTGAATATTAAAGTACGTGGAAGTTTATTTTTTTTTTTACACAGTAATGCGATAATTCTTTTACATTTAGTGTCTTCGCTGCTACTGTTCAGGCTGTTTCACTAAAATAAAACCATTTAAACACATTTCTATGAGCTATTTGTCCTTTTTGCATTTTGTTTCTCAGGTTAATGCCACTCGTGTTCATACTAGGTCCATTCTGCTCTATTATTACACAGGTCCAAAACTGGAGATAATCCCAAGTAAAACAATGACAACTGTGAACCAAAAACAGTGACTAAGGTGTTTTTTTTTTGGTTTTTTTTGACAGATTCCTCTCATCCTCAAGCCAGTACAGATGGTGATGATAAAACATGGGCAGTAAAGTGCATTGCAATGACTTGTGTGTTGCTACATGTGGTGGAGACGTTGGCGTGGTGTTGTGGACAGTGAACCCATCTCCTGTCTGCCTTCATCTGCTGCATGCATTTATGATGAATGGCAATAAAGTCACTGTATGTGGCTGTGAATGTAAACGGTAGGAACAAAAGGAGAAGAGATATCTGAGTGATGTTTGATCTATACAAAATATTGGCACATTTTCTTAAAAACAGTATACTGGAAGATGACTAAATTGTCAGAGTTACAACCAGACCAGACACTCATTTTTCTCACAGTATTAAAAGTGCACTAATTGTCAAACAGATCATCATTTTGCACTTTAATGAAGTTTTTCTCATCATAGCTCTCTTCCAAAATGTGCTGCACTTTCTTTTTCATTCCATAATGCCACTAAAATCAAATTTTTTTCTCTCTCCTTTACCACCTAGTGCTCCTGACCTCTGACCTTTCTCAAACTTGCGTCTCCACACCGTTAAGTTTAGGCATCAGGATGCGAGGGGTCACCCCAGAGTTGAGGTCCCTCTCAAACTCCAACAGCTGGCCCATGAAGTTGAGATTTGGGGAAACCACGGGGCGGCGGCTCCGTACGTACTTGTAGGCGTCTGTCATTGTCATAAGGGTGTGCTTCATAAGGTACGCAATGACAATTGTTGCAGAACGGGAGACGCCTGCCTGGCAGTGAACCAACACGCCCTGTCCACTCTGATATGCCTCCTCTGTAGGTGGAAAAACAACACTGGTTATTTATTCATTATTAAACAAAAGACAGGAAAATGTATCTTAATGCTGTATGCTGTGTAATGTAATTAATAAAGATGCTCCAATCACACATAGAATTTCATTGGGAAATACTCAATCTGACTCATCATTTCCATTAACCTCCTAGAACCCACTGTCCACGTATGAGGACAAGAAATTCACAGCTTTATACAAAAAAAAAAAAAAAAAGAAATGGTCCACCGCAAATGACATTCCATAAAAATTTTTAAGAATGCATCTGAAAAAACTGTTGCATCATGATGTTTCCAATATAAGCAATTGTTTAATTAAAAAAAGCCAAAACTCAAAAACCTATGGGGCTCCTGGGTCTTAGGAGGTTAAGGTAGTTTCTCTGTGCACAGTTAACCCTTCAAGTCCTAAACAGTCACCAGCAACGACAAGTCTAAGTCTAAGATATTTAATAACTAATGAACCACTAATCCTATCAAAACATTTAAATAAATGAGGTAAAATGCAGTTTCTCAGCTTTTCATCATCATCTGATATGACTCATTTGGACGTTCAGAGACTCAGTAACATTGATTCACTAATAAAACCATTGGAGTTTGATAAATGACAGTGGTTGTAGATACATGTTTTTATGTTAGATGTTCAGTTAATTATATGTTTTGCTGAAAAAGTCACTTTTTCTTCAGTTTCCTCTATTTTGACATGATAACCTTTGACTTTACTCTGAGTTTTTATGAATATCTACATGATCAGTAAATTAGATATAGGAAAATACCTGATTTTTCACTGAAACATGCAAAATACAGAGGGTAGTATTATAATAAATGATGATAAATTAATTAATTAGGTTCAATGTAGATAAAAAAAAAATCATTTGGAAGTTGCCACAAAAGTAGCTCTATGTCTTTAAGAGTTAAGATGCACAGCCGGTTACCTATAACAAACCATATCCTGCTTTGGTTTATGTTGTATATCTATGTTGCCTTCAAATAAAGAAGCGATATTTTCTCTTCTCTTATCAAACTTATACTTTTAAACTGAGTAATCTCAAAATACACACCCTCCCTCTGCACATCTCTCTACTAAAGATACAGAAAAGTGAAGCCACATTTCCCCTCCAACCTATTAGCGGCGAAATGTCCTGTCATGGAATCCAGAGAGGGGGCGACATTCTTGCTTCCTATGAGCTGAAAGACAATTCTGGATTATTTTGTTCAATGATGCCAAAAATTATCAAGCAGCTTCAGTACATAATGTTGAAGAGCTCATAAAGAGTCAAAGCTGCAGGAGCCTAAGTCAGAGGGACTAGTTGGAGAATCTGAAAATACGTCCTCCAATCACCTTCAAATTGAACCTCAGAGCAACAGAGCAATGTGCAGCAATCACAGCTGTGAGTCACATATTTAACCCCCTACCTGTCTGAAAACCCCTGTGATTAGCCATAGTCTGCAGCACTGGGTAGGTTTTCTTCAACCATAACACAGACGTGGGTAGAACTGCGTCCTCTCAGACCAGAAGCTGAAGCTGATGCTAAAAGGTAGTTATGGAATTTTTGCCCAATGACGCCAAAGAACTGTAGCTACAAATAAATAATCATCTGACACAATATAATAGAACACATTAAAATAGACCATGTGATTGGAGCACCCTTACCAATGCAAATATCTGAAACAAACACTTACTAGAACCGATCACAAGCTTCAGCTAAGTATAAAGCTTCACATTTCATATGAGATCTTTGTATTGTTTCGATATAGAAGGATTAAATGAACAAACATCTGACTGAACTTTACTAGTTTAACTGTATTTCTCAGTAGTCTGGTTGTAAAATCAGTTTGTGAATTAAAATGTTTTTCAGTAGTGAAGCTCTTTTTATTGATTAAAAAGTGCCGGAGTGTGCATTTCTTGATCTCAAATACTGCACATGTTTCTGCAGCTACCATAACTATAACAGAAATTACAGGTTCTAAATGATATAGAAAATCTACTGGCACATTGGTTAATGTCCGTGTACCCCAGTAGGGTTTGCTGGATTTAGGAGTCGTGACGTTACCAAATGTCTGTCTTTGCTACATATGCTTCTATTTTCTTTGTCCTTTTTTTTCTTGTTTGTCTTTGTCTGTGTGTCTGTCTGTTGTTTCTAGTCCTATTATTGTGAGTTGATGATTTGATATTGTCCTGTCTTGTAAGTACGTAACTGTATCTGTGTTCTTTAAAAAATAAAAAAATAAAATATTAAAAAAAGAAAAAGAAAAAAACAAAAAAAAGAAATTGCAGGTTATTGAATTTAACTGTTGAATAGTCTATCGACCAGTCTCATGCTTGAACAACAGATTTATCAGTCACAGAGAGAGAGCACTGACTTGGCATGCATTTGTTATCCAGCTTAAAAATTGAAGAGTATCTTCCAGTGTAGTGCGTTACTTTTTCATGATGTGTATTTTGGCTTCTGCAGTTCTCTGGAGGTTTATTTCAGTGTTTATTTATTTAATGCAAAGTAAGTGGTAGCTTAGCATGATACAAAGTCCAAATAGCTTGCCAAACACTGAAGAGAAGCTAAACATGTTACAACTGAAATTAAGAAAAAGAGAAAGTTTGCAACAAATTCTTATAATTAATTTTTTTTAATGCACTCTAATATCTTGTGGTTCTCACCAATGAACTCGAAAACCTCCTCAAAGTACTGTCGAAGGTTTTGCTTGCTGTTATCGGTGGCTGGCAGCCGCTTGTAGCGGAGTCCGGAGTTTTGGTGGTAGAGGGGCAGGTGTGTGGTCACGTTGACTACGTAGCCGATGTTGAGGCGGAGCAGCAGGTCCAGGTCCTGGGCATCTCTCTCATTCCCCAGGAACAGGAAGGGCAGGATGGGACTGACCACGGCGTTCTCTGCATCAGGAGTCATCACAGTCTCATCGGACAGAGAGGCCGGCAGCGAAGAGGACAGTGGCAGGGACAGGTGCACTGAAAGGAGACATGGGGTGTTCAGGAAAGTGTTTGACATCAGGGTTATTGTAACGAAAAAACAGAAACTATAACTAAAACTACTACTGTAAAAAAAATACATCTAGAAATAGAAATAAGAAATAAAGATGAAAGTGATACTAAAAACAATCAACAAAGCAACAGGAACTGAAAACTAAATAAAATTTCAGCTCAAACTTGTTTCATTTTTGTTAATGTTTCATAGAGTACGTTACAAGAATAAATGGTTTTGTACAATATAGGACCTGCAATAAACACAAAAGTGTTCATGCGATATTTAATCCTCCTTTTTCAACTTCTGTCAAGACTTATACCTGAAAAACTGCAGCTAACATTAAAACAAATAAAATTAAAAAATAAATTAAAGTTGAATCAAAACTAACTAGTGAACAGTCAAAGTAAAAATACACTTTTAAAACTAAAATGAACTTAATTTGTTGCTCCGCACGGTGTGAAGTCAGTGTTGTCAAAATTAAACAGCTGTCAAGGATGAAGGAGAAAATGTAAAAGACGAAACAGACATAAACTGATATACTATACAGTACATTATGTAAATACAAAATTAAGTTAATACTGAAATAACTGCATCTGTACTTGTACATCTGACTTCATGGTTTAATTCCCTCTGTCAAGCTGCAGGTCTTTGTTTTGTATGCAAATCATATCATACGCTTTAAGATGAAATGGATCTGATTCTTACTTCTGCTGTTCTCTTCATCTTGCTCTCTGTTCAGGGAGTTCAACGCCAGGTGCAATGACTGGGCCGACGGCAGAGAATGACCTCCCTCCCGTTCTCTCTGCCAGGGTTTGGGTTTGATGAGTGTGCTCGGTGCCGACGGTGGAGGCGAGAAGGAAACAGGTGATGGTGGGGACGGGGGCTGTGGGGAGGGGGAACGAGGATATGATGCATCTCCATCATGCTCAGGATGATCCCTGAACCCTGTGTCATCTTTATTTAGGAGCCTCTTCAGTGAGTTCTGGCCATCGTTGTACCCCGACCCTGACCTGCCGCCGATAAAATCGAGGGCGGCCATTTTGCCTTGGTGAAGCCGCCGTCGGCCGGCGTGGTCTGTTAGCTGAGACTGTGCGTATTCCTGGAGGTTCTGACAGTCCAGGAGAACGAGGCCTGTTCCGTTACTGCTATTTTGAGCTTGGTTTGCACAGGTTTTTCCCACTCCAGGACAGAGATTCTTTTGTGTTTTTGAATGGGTCATCTTTTTGGCCAATTCTTCAGGCCAGATAGTGCGAACACTGTAATCGTCATCGTCAGATTGGAACATACCCATGGGATGAGCCCCTCCGACGCCTCTTCCTGGAGGTTTGCCTCTCCGAGGGTTGAATGTCACCACTATGGGGTCGCTACTGCAGTAACTGCAGGTTGAACTGCCTGTCTGAGAGGCTTTGGGGTTGCAGCCTGTTACACAGCTCTGCAGTGCCCGAAGAGGGGCTGAGGAGGACAGGGGGGTGCATGGCAGGCATCCCCCTACCAGTTTTTTCCGAAGTATAGCAGGACTCTCGTAGTTGCTGGCCTCACCGGAGCAGGAGGTGCAGTGGATGGGCTTGAACAGGTTGGCTCGGCAGTCAGACACAGTGCTGTTGGAAGAGGAGGTGTTGGAGGTGGAGGCGGTGGACAGACACCCACCCAGATTTTTCAAGCCCATGTCTTTGCTTCCTTTCTTCACTGCTCCGACATTGTGAACACAGGAAAAAGAGGTGGACGTGCTTCCTCCACCTCCTTGGCAGCTAGCTGAATGCCCTCTACAGCCTCGGCATCTTACCAGCCTCCAGCAACCGCAGCTGAACGGGTGGGTACAGTCGATAGTGCAGGTGTGGTCAGGGCTGGGGAAACCCCCACCGTGGGAGGAACAGGGGGACAGGGGTAGACCATGGAGAAGGTGGGGGTGGTGATCCCTGGGACGGGATGGGCGAGGCTGGCTGAGCTGTTGAAACGAGATCGGAGCATGGGTGGGTTGGGAGGGAGGGGATGAGGGGAAGTTTGAGTTTAGGATTGCGGCATGGGGCACGGGGACCGAGCTGTGGTGGTAGGGCAGACTGTGACTGTTATGGCTTTGATGGACAGTTCCCAGTTTGGAATTTTTCTTGTGACTCAAAGAGGGAAACTCCTGGTTGCCTCTGTTGGGAAAAGTACTGTTTTCCTTTTCACTCTTGAATTTATGCTGCTGTGTCTGGGCGGGGACAAACTGTAGCACCGCTCCAGGTGAAGAACTTAGTTGACTTTGGTGAGTTCGTTGTGACTTGTGTTCGGCTCCATCTGCCCTCCCTGCAGTTCCAAATTTTCTATCATATTGTCCCTGGTCCACCTGTGAAGAAACACATTTCCCTCGGCTGCCTTTTACACTTGAGCTGCGTCGTAATGAGTTGCTGTGTCCACCTCGTCCTCCTTTGTCCACCGTCACCCTGATATCAATAGTATGCGTGTGGGACGGCAGCCGTGGGCCGAGTGTTACTGTGCCATTACTGTGGCAGTGGCTAGGGATGTGTCTGACTGCTGCTGGGACGACAGGCTGGTTGGCCTTGAACTTCTGAACACGGGACAATCTGCGCTTGCATTCCAGAGTCAGAGATTTACAGGCCGGAGAATAGAAGTGGGACTGAGACGGGTGGAAATGTGGGTGGGCGACTTGTCCATTTGAGGCGGCTGATATCTGAGAGGAGTGCTGTGGGATGGTTTGCGGAGACGACTCACACAGGGCCAAGTTTTTAGGGCGCTGAATGACCACTATGCGCTCGTCAAGAGGCAAGGGAGGCATCTGGGTTTATGTGAAGCTGATTGGTAAAGAGAGAGACAGAAACACAAAGAGTGTAAAATGAATGTTTTTTTCATGAATACCAAAAATATGGGGCACACTTTACATTCCATCTGTTTGAACACAAACAATGGATGCAAAGTAGAAAGTTGAAGCTATAAAATATTCATATGCTGCTGGGCATGTCAATGCTGTAAGCACTGCAGCATTTTTTCTTTTTTCTTTTTTTTCACTTTATATTGTCAATTACAGCCATAGGAAAATAATTCTAAAAGACTGGCAATGAATAAATTATGATCAAAGTATATGAAATGTAAAGTAAAGCCCCAAATCTAGAACAACAGTTATACCAAACATTGGTAGTTTCCCAGACATGGATTGAGTTCAATGAAGATCTTCATTGAAAATGTTTTCAGTACACGATCAGACTTAATCCATATCTGGGAAACTGAATTTATGTTTTGGACATTTCTCTAAGTCACCTCCACGGTGTCTTCTGCACAACAAAACATACCAAGAACAAAACACAAACTAAACATTGCACCTCAGTTTTGACCAACACATCACACACAGTTCCTTTCACGGTTGCTCAAAATGAAAGGACAAATATGTAAAAGTAAACTCTGTGGAGGTGCATGTTGGATTGAATGGATAACACCTTGTATTACAGCAACTTAGTGTTTAAAACATGCACCTCATAGAGTGTTACCTGCTTATACCATGGCCAAATGCTCATCCATATTCAGCAGTGTTTGGTATTCAAATCTTTTATTTGCAGCGTGAAATCTGGTATGACAGTTTGTACATGTTTGCTGTTAATTGCATTTAGCTGAAAAAAAGAATCCCTGCTAATCCTAATGGGAGTGAGACTTCTTAAGAGCTCAGTCACAAAAGCTTCATCAAAGCAACAACTTTCATCCCTGTAAAAATTCATCAGGACAAAGTCATGTGCGATAAGAAGCAAATCAGCTGATTGTTGAAAATAGCTCAGTAGTTGGAGTGTTAAAACCCTGATGATTAGACAGAACTGTTGTATTCTAGATATAACGCTTTGACTCTTCACAAATGGACAAAAAGAGTTGAAATGTTGGTTTTACAGATCACTTAACGGTGGGGTAAATAGTTACATTCTGATGTAATGCACGTGCTAGTGTGTTCTTTATGACATTTTGTTAGATTAGAAATAATATTTAAACATTATAATTATTTCTTTGCTTACAGTACTCATAATATACTATAATTTATCAAACTGTGATATCAGGATATGTGTCATATTGGCAGATTCTTGAACACAGGCTTATTAACTATATTGTCAAATCTGTTCAGTTATTATTGAAAAGATGCATAATATGATGCTATCCACGTTTGAAGCGACAATAAACACACCCCAATTAAGAAGCCAAATGCATTAAATATATTGATATTACAATGTCATACATAATATAAATGAATGGCTGTGTATAATCTAAGTATGTCCTTATGACACTTTTAGCTCAATTCTATTAAATTATCATTTTAACTAGTGATAAAAACTGTTGTCTAATGTTTGTAGTTGACAAATGGCAGACATTAAAATGTGATTTTATCTGAGCTCCATTCGCAATCGTTTCGGTCTTCTGTTGTTCTGAATTGCTAAACCCATGCTAACGTAGGATTGGACAGTGGGTGTTTTTGAGGCGGGGCTTAGCAAAGGGTGAGTGGGCCAATGGCCAATATTAAGTAATTCAACCAGAAATTAGTTAGTTTAATGTCAAGTTCTCCAATTATTGATCAATTCATTTGACATAGATGTTCAGTTTAACAGTGTTTTTTCTTTACAGTCAAAAAGTGTTAATTTCAGACACACAAATAATTTGCTTTTATTGTAAAAATTTCTGGAGACTATTTACATTTGGAGATTAACTGATAATTAGCTTTAGACTATAATTGTTATATCAGCCTTTAAACATACATGCACTCTATTTTTAACCTTGATTTCTTTCATTTGAAAATAGCAGTGCCTCTCCAAATCAGCAAACAGAGAGCGATTCTTGCAACAGCTTCGCATGAAAGACTTTTCTTCTAATGCCATGTGATTATCTGAGATGAAACAATTGTTGCCTCCAGTCATCTAGCCTTTGAATCCTGCTTTTGGCAAACAATAAATGAACTGAAACCTTCGGGCCAGTTGGAAATGAGCATTTGTCCAGGTTGTGGTATAAACATAAGGTCACCACATACACAACTGCACAATGCAGCTGGAGAGAAAGCCTTCTCGTCATGACACAGCAAAAAGAGCTCAACTGACCACAGCTTATAAATATGCACTTTGTAATAAAACAGAAGCAAGTCTTGTACCATTAAATCACCTTTAAATGTATATATTCATGGGCTACATCTATTAATTATGAAGCTCAGGAAGGAGTATTGTTGTCATTAAGGTGAAAATCCACCCTCTGACACACACACACTATTAAATATAATTAATGGGTGATGTTCGGTTTACTGAGGAGTTGTTTTTTTGATTAAGTACTTTAATTTACTTTCAAGCCACAGCAGCAGCAGTAGTGGTGGCTGTGGGGATTCAGCTGAGAACACATTAAACAGCTAATGTTGGCTATACGCTGGAGGTACAGTGTTGGATTTTTTTTTTTTTTAATAGGGTGGATCTTCCCTTTGAACTGCATCCTACAAAGCCATATTTATGAAGAACCTCTCACGGAGATGCACACAAACGAGTTAAAGGGGGTCAGGAGAGATAAGGTACTGTGTGGACGACACTATCTGACAGGAACAGAGCGGGTGGAAAGAGATAAAAGGGGCACAGATTGGAACGTGACACGGTGAACCACACACTGCAAAAGGGGAGGAGGAGGAAACATGTCAAAATAATCTGGGGATGCCTTCAGTCCCAACACAACACAGATACCGACCCATAGAGAAGGCAAACCACGCTCCAGTGTCCCCATGCTTTAATCCACGCACAGACTCGGGTGATGGTATCCTCAGCTTTTTTTTTTTTCCTTTTTCAGGCTTGCCTGTGGTGGAGGGGGTGGGGGTTACATTGACCCAGTTTTATCATGGTGGAAGTCACTATCACTCTGATCACTTTTCTCACACACACTGTAAACTGCAGCCGGGCTAGTGGCCTTTTCAGTCACTCATAAATTAAACCATGAGACAAAGAGAAAATATTAAACCAGTGGACAGCAGTGCCTTTTGATACTTCAGTTGGAGCATTAACATGATATTTTACAGTAAAAAATAATGTTACAGTCGCATGAGTTGTGCAAATAAAACAAGATTTAAGCGATAAAAAGATAAATAATTAGACTTATCTTCCTATATGGCTGCTCACTGAATACCAAAGGCTTCATGGCTCTCACCGAATCACTCAGACATTATATACTAATGAAAAATGGCTGGTTTTTCCAAATTTCATTACCTAAGGAATAAATCTCATCGTATTAATTCATGTGGCAAGTACAAGTGGCATTAATACATTTAATAGCATTATGTTAACAGACAACTTCAGGTAATGGTTAATATGTTTATTCTCATGTTATTTAACTGCTAGGAGTGTATAAGAATGTAAGTGAACTGACAAATGAGTACAAAACAAACATAAGACAAAAACAAACCCCGACATTTTAGGAATTGGCATCAAAGCTGAGTTTTCAGTATCAGTAAGGATGAACCAAAATGGCCAAAAAAAATTAAATATCGATTTTTTTTTTTCAGTGTCATGAATGATTTATGATTTTAATCCACTGTTTTCTGAGTATATGAACTCTAGACTAAACTTGAATTAGAAATGCTCATTCTTTGCTAAAACTACACAGCATCTATGACTGGACAAACACATTTACATTTATTATACTGCAAGAAGCAGACAGGTTGCATTTTTAATTTATGTTGAGCATGAAAGGTCTCCAGAGAAATTTGTGGTTTAGGCATTTTTCAGTTTTCAGAAAATAAAACCTTGATTAATTGAATTAATTTGATATGTTTCCCAGCCTTAATATTGATTCTCGTAAAATGTTTTGAGTGATTCCCAGTTATACATATGTATTTGGTGTTATTTCAGTACAACTTCTATCAGCAGTTTAGTGTTAATTCAGTAAGTCATGTTTGCATCCTGAATGTTCTCTACAAGCCTGAGTGTCCGCTTTGGATCGAAGCAATCACCCAATCACTATTATTATTCAGATTATTATTGGTATTAATATTGATGTTGTTCGCATTGTGCACATTTATAAATACAAGTATATGTATAACAACAGTCAGCCACCCAGAGTAATGTAACATGGTTTCAGTGATGCCATCAATCTTATCTTTGTCTTATTTTGTCACTCAGTGTAAAAGCCATATTTGACTGATCAGGAGAACACTGCAAAAACAATCAGACCCATACCTGATTTAGATTTACATTTCTGTTGGTCTATAAATGTTTCAACTGATTGCATATGCTTTTCCTATGTTTGCAAATACTTTTATTATTGTAAAACTGTGATGATGTGACTGTATCTCCGCTATCTTGGCCAGGTCTCCCTTGAAAAAGAGAACCCTCATCTCAATAGGACCAACTTGGTTAAATAAAGGTTAAATAAAATGAAAAGAACCACATATGCAAGTGGAATGAACATCTCATGTGATTTGAGCTGCTCATGCTGTTAAAAACAACAGATGTAAGTCAAATATGAGCAAAAAAACATCAGATTTGAGCCTCTTTTACCTGCATTCTGAACATAAAGCAGCCTTTGTGATCACGCTAACACATCTACCTCTGTAGTGTTTTATTTTCTGGGAAGTTAAACATTTGCCAGAACAAGTGAAAAGTTAAAATACTCGGTCATCTTGGCGCATTTGTCCAGAAAGTAGTCTGCTGCCAAAGGGGATTAAATGAGAGGGTTCACTTAAAGAAAATAAGATTGTGAAAGGATGTGGGTACTGTCGATTAGGAAATGAACTGAAATTGTGTTTAATTAACTGTGTTGATGTGAAATTATTGCCGTTGGTCGGCTCTAATTAATCTGTTTAACGAAGTCATTAATGGAACCTGATAAAAGGCTGGATCTACCTGCTCTGCCAACACGCAACACATGCTGGGCGGTGTTGTTTGTTTTTGCAGGAAAAAAAAAAAAAAGCATCGTCTCAGCTTCACTTGCAAGACGCTGCCAAACAGTACAAAGTGCACAGGATTATGTGATCCTTGTCAAACTGATCCGCGTCAAATGAGAAAACTGTTGCTTGTATGATCAAAGAGACAGACTTGTTCTTGTCTGTGTGGGATTTGACAGTTTTTCATTATTGCCCCCTTGTTAATAGCTTCAATCGCCAGAAACCAGACTGTGAGGTGGAAGCCGGTCTGTCTGAGAGCTCGGAAAGAAACAACTCAGACTGGAGGGAGTCAGGGCGCAGCAAATATACAGGTAAAAATACAGTAAAACAATCACATTTAAGTGTGGGTAAATCATTCAGATAAAGAAGTTTATGTTGGAAAAGCATAGACTTACCTCCTATTTTTGTACTTTCGCTATAGACAAAACTCACATGTCCACGACCAGTGTAACCAGTCGGTAAATCAAACAACAACATCAACAACAACAACAACAACGAGAGCTTTGGTCAAAAAACACAGGCAAGACAACAAAAGAATCAACCTAAAAAGGTATGTAGGTATGATTAAGTATGGCTTTTAGTTGAAATGAATGGATATTTGTCAAATGACTCTTTATAATATTCATTTATTTATTTCTGAATAGCACATGCATTATATAATTGATGGTTATGTACAAGTTATTGCAGTATAAATGTTGGAGTCACAACAATAGATTCAGCCTCTATATACATAAAATTGCAAACATCTGAAATTGAGCAGAGTGGCTGAATACATACAAAATCATAGCCACTTTTTTTTTTTTCAGGGTTTTGCATTTTTTAAAAATACTTGTTAACATTTGTATATTTGCATTTGGGGGAAAAAAGGTAAAAGTGATCAGTAATCTGTGCAGTTGCCTTGATTACTGCAATCACAATATTATATGACTATTTCACTGACTTGTGCCCTAAAATATAACATTTACCCTCTATACAGGACTGTGGATGCATGCATTTTGGTTGCCTTTGTGAATCAAGATGGTGCAATTGTTGAAGTTACATACTATCCCAAGTAAAAGAAGAAATAAACTACTTCTCTATACTCTTTTATAAGTGTAGTGTTACTTTAAAGGTTGATGACAGAGTACATGACTCTGAATGTGTAACAAACCAAGTCCTAATGCTCTGTAATTAACTCCCAAACCCACATGTGTCAATACTAATGTTGTAAGTGCACAGTCCAGAATTCCACCAGTATTATATTTCAGACAACTGACATCCACATGAAATCTTTCTACCGACTTCCACAGTGGGAATGGGAATGTGCTATGAGCACATTTAAGAAGAACTGAGGTGTAAACCTGCAGCGGAGCCTGCTGAATATATATGTGACAGCTTCTTACATTAGTGTGAATAAATACACGTCACATGGGCGTTCAAGGGAGTGACGTGGATGCAAATGCATGCACAGGATTAAGAACGCCTTCAATATTTAAGATAAAGGTACGTTAAGCCCTGCGATCACTTTGGCTGCTTCAGGTTTCCAGCGCTTTAAAGTGATGAGCTGAAATGGAAACTCTCAATTGCAAAGCTGAGAAGAAATATCTGAAAAAATAGAAGGAGTGCCACTCAGTTCCTGTTAGTGAGAGTTCAGCCTGAAGGGGAGATCATGACGCTCTCCCTCGGCTCATGCTAACCCCACCAGCGGAAAAAGATAGAAAAAAGCTTTACAGTCACAAAGAGCAAGGACAGAGGAGAGCTGGGTACATACAAGAGCTGCAACGATTACTTTGACCCTCCATTAATCTGTCGGCTATCTTCGAGATAAGTTGTTTTGGTTTCTAAAAATGCCAGAAAATGTTGAAAAATGATGACAAAGATGATGCTCTCAAATGTCTTCTTCCATTCACAGCCCAAAGACACATTTTGTCTCCTAACATCTATTTCACACTACTTGGCATTTTCTCCTCTTTCTGCTAAAAATTAAAAAGAATAAGAGGAAAAAAGTTCACTAAGAATGAAGATCTAGGGTTTATAAAGTCAACAAAATGAATAAAATCAATCACCAGCGTAACTGACAAAGTGAAAAAAGGGACAAAAAATTTCAGAAAAAGAACAAAACAAAATAAAATATTCGGTAATGAATAAAGTAAGAAGTAAGTCAACACAATATGAAACTGGCAGCAAAATGAAAAGAATGAAAAGAAATAAAAAGAAAAAGGAGAAAATTTTGAACAAAATGAACCCCATAACAAATAAAATGGAAAAAAAAAAAACCTAACAAAAACAAACCCAAAGTAACCCTAAATCAGAATGGCTCAAACTTAAAAAAAAATTAAAAAATTTATGCTAGTGAATGATATAAAAATTAAAACAAAAAAATGTAACCAAATAACAAATAACATTAACAAAAAAATCAACAAAACAACCAGCAAAGACTAAAAATCAATAAAAATTAACAAAATTAACAATGAAATGACCACAACAATAAACAAAATTAACAAAAACTGAAGAAAAAAAATTGCAAAATAATCCTAAAAAAACCCCAAAAAACAAAAAACATCAGTTAATGCTGATTATGTCTCACATTTTTCATTCAGTTGAGTCATAAATTACTGGACTGAACTGAATTATCAAGTGAAAATGTGTTTAATCTCAGATCTGGACTAAGACTCTATGATGCTTAAGACCCTAATAACACCACTCTGAGCTGAAATCAGAAAATTTTCTTTAATCTTTAATTGATTAGTAGTTGCAGCTCTGGAATATGTAGTAGTGTTCTCCAAATCATTCCCAAACACTGATGTGAAACGTGTAATATTATAACTGTCTACTGTTTTGTTTGCATCAGTGACTGGTCCTTTTACTCTATGTTTTTTTTAATAAATATAATGCTTTAAAAAACAACACAAGGAGACAGTTCCAGACAGTACATATGAGGATGACAGTGCAAGAGAGAAACAGGTTAAAAAGAAAATCTCATTCCATTAATCTGTCATTAATCAGTCATAGTGTAGATTTCAGCAGTACAGTGTACAGCACGTCTCCAGCTGCAGAGGTGGTGCAGTGAGCGTTTTTGGGAGGAAGCTGTTGAGTGGGTGGGTGTTTTTGGGAACAGATGGTTGTCTGGCTGTGCAAGATTGATGGCGATCTCACTGTTCGGTCCTGGTTTTATGCAGCTCTTTCATCAAAAGCACCTGACCACCGAACACCCACACAGCGGAATGGACAACACATCGAAGCTTGAAATAAGACAAGCCTGAGGAAAAGCAGGGCAGGGATCTGAAGACGGGTTCAATTACTAGCTTATGAAATTGACGAGATAGACTATCTGTATCTCTGCTGCGTTAAAAAAAAGATTTATTTTCCTCACAGAAGAGCCAGATTGTGGACGGCAGGAAAATTAGTCATCTGAGTCACTCTTTTCCAGAGGGTGATGAGCAGGCCTTTCTGTCAGAGGGCAATCCGCATTTCCACATTTTTGCACGTGTAACTCTGGGTTGGCACAAAATGACAAGGGCCAGTCCAGTCCATCTCTGGTTACACTGTCATCCACACACAGAACAAAGCACAGATACATAACAAAAACAACACAAGCAAAACAGCCCTGCAGCAGTTATCAGTTAAACTCAATCCAAAATGTTGTCCTACACATTTCCTTATAGAGAATCACCTTTAAAGTGTCATTTTAATATGTTTCATCAGTCATCACACAAGCCTCTGTGTGTGATATATGGAGGGGGGTTTACTGCAGAGCACTGCTGATGTGACTGAAAATCAATGAAAAAGATTCCTGCAGAGAAGGCGAGTGTCACCATGTATCAAGCGCAAAATTATGTCTTGACTGATTTTCACTGTCAGCAAAGTGAGAAGGAGTGAGCGCTAAATCTGTGACAAAGGGAAGAAGACAGAAACATAACAGGCACTGGACTAGAACCTATATGTAATGTTTCTACTTAAAATATTCATAAAGGACCTAAAAGTATCATTATCATGTGATAATATGATAATGGAATTGGAATAAACGGTTCTGATGTTATGTCAAAGATGTCAGTGTATTGCAGAGATATGCATTGAATATGAACAGCCATGGGTTGGACAGTCAATATGCATGGTTCCATAAAGGTGTTTAAGGTGCATTCTGAAATTACTCATCAGGAAATGTTTATGGAAACAGCATATTGTGAAAAAAACAAAACAAAACAAACATATTTCACAAAAATGTGTTTTTACTCATTTGAGGTGGTTCTGCAAAAGAATAAATGTGCATTAAAGGAATGGAAACACCTTTTTTGAATAAAATCTAATCTACTGAATAATGACCTCAATTGATGCGCTGATTAAACTGTTAGCTGTGTGCTATCAGATATTACGAGTGCAAAAGCATGTCTGGTACAACAGGTAATGCGGATTGAGACGTCACAGCCATAATAGATGAAAAAAAAAAAAGAGAGACTGCTTTTCTTCTCCTACTTTGTTTATTTCAGATATGTAGCTTAGAGCGCCACCTGCTGCTGATAATATCAATACAACGTAGCCTACTTTATTCATGCCAAACCAGTTCATGTAAACACACATAATTCACATTTTCAGTTTTGCTAGATTTCAGAAATTCACTTACATTTTTTTGCACTCAGGCTTATGAAGGTATTAAGTTATTATGTGGTGTTATTATGTTTGCTAAGTAGCCTATCACTGTTCGTTGGTACCCTGTTTGAACTAAACTGTGTCAGTTCAGAACAATTACAAATTGACCTTAACTGCATATACTGACAACACAAACCAAAGTGAAAACGGAGGTGATTTGTGGTTGTACTGTATCTGTTTGCTGTCTAAAAACAGAGCTAAGCTAACAGAGCTATAATGTAAACTATCAGCTGTTGCAGCATGTGAATATTATAAGTCAGTGTTATTTTAATTGACCAGCTGTGAGTTTTAGTTTGAAGAAGACAACTTGCTGATACCATAGTACAGATGTGTGTAAATGAGCTTCATACTTCATTCAGTGGGTGATATAGTCTGAGGATGCATAGCATTAATTCATCTGTGGATTTAGTTGCAGTGGCTGTGTTCTGTTTCATAACTTCACAGCTGTGGATAGTTTGGAATATAAATGCTACATATAACCTCTTTAATTGTGTTTCAAGTCAATGCCACTAACCTCCAGCTACTGAAACATTCCAAAGAAATAGTTAATGGACTGAAATAAATATTACAAAAAAATGTTTCAACAATAACTTAAGTGAATGGACTACATGATGAAAAACATTTGATTTTATATCCTCGTCTCTGCTGATGGTGAATTTCAGTCTTCCAAGCATAATTTAGTGTTCAATAATTAAGTGGAAAGTGCTTTTTTTTTTTTTTTTTCTGTTTTTGTTGTTTGTCGTCTGAAAAACCAGCTGGATGGTTCCCATGTGAGGAAACAGCATGTCTGTATTTTGTTTTGGGTCAGTTCTGCTCCATATTTCAACGTGATCACTTCACTGACTTGATGAAAATAAATCAATGTTGGTGACTTTATTTTTTCACATTTTGACAGCTATTTAAATCTCTGGGAACATTGGGATTATAGAGCAAGTCTGCAGGCGTAATGTGATGCAGCATAATTTCTATTTTTAATGCGGAGACGTATGACAAGACAAATCATTTTACGTTCCGGGATTGGAAAAACAAAGATATATAAAGGTTAGTTTCATGAATATAAAGTAAGTATTTTCAAAGGCTGTACAGATGGTGACAAACTGTTCATCAGAGACCGAGATAAATCAAAAATGAACTGTAATGCAACAACTGATCCGGATTTAATACTGATTTGGCATCAAATTTTTACTGAGTCAAACAACAGATAAAAGACTATATCTGTGACTAAGGCATACAAGCCTTGCACTGTGCTGGAGAAAAAGCCTAATACCCTTAAACTGGGTGAGCACATTTTGCTTGGGTACATTTCTTAAAACCAGAATAAGAGTCTAGCCACTGAAAGTCCATTATGGGTCTTAAACCTTAAAGAAAAGACAAAAATTTAAGCAAGTCGTGCTTATTACATAGTCTCTTTGTTAGAGCCAGAGCCGGAGGTAGGTCTGGCATCCACTATCACTCTGGAAAAGGGAAAAAACTCTGGGCTTTTTGGCTGGTTTGTATTTGCCTAAATGAGTCCCACTCGTCTTGGGTGTCAGGGGAGAAGTTGTTTTGGAGAAACATTGGCACATGGGTAACTGAGCCGTGATATAAAAATGGAAAATGGTATATAATAAGACGTGTTTTCAGTGTGTAGTTGCAGCTTAGAGGTTGTTGTTCTAATGAGGGGGATTAAAGGGTAAAATACAGAGAGTAGAACTGAGGAAAATATCACCCAATAGTAGGTTATTTCAGCAGAGTACATCCTGTGAGTCAGATTACCTATAGAGAGTTTAAGTCTGGGACGTTTCAGAGAAATCATGAATGGTGGTCAGCGATAAGAGACAAATAATATATTGGTCCTGACTGAGCTGTGCCATTGACTACACATATAATGTTCGTTTATTTAGAATAGATTTGACTAATATGGCGGTGCTGTTCTGTGAAGAAGGCAACTCCAGTTATGGCTCACTTGTTTTAATCTGTTTTTTATGTATAAAAAACAGATCAAAACAAAAACTATAGTGTGTTTTTTAATGTGTTGGGGTGTTTTTAATGCTTTGGAACAGTCAATAAAACTATCTATCTATGTACAGGTAAAGAATTTGTGGTAAATTTGTGGTGAAAATAGGAAAGTTTAGTCTGAAGTGTTTGAGCGAACTGTGGACGTCTCAAGTGATACATGTCGCCGCCACCACAACAACCTCTGACAAGCTGTATTTCACCTGATTCTTCAAGTGTGAGGTAAAAATCACCCCAGTCTGGTCAGGTTGAAGCTGCAGAGACATCTTCACTGACTCTGAACAGATCGGGCGCAAAGGAAATTGCGGTAACGTTACTTCATTATTTTTACACATTTTCACAGTCTGATACTTGAGCAGCTTTACAACATGTGTCATATCTGTAAATGAGCCATAACTCAAGCCAGATCAGAACATTATTGGTCTCTCACCATTGACTGTAATACAATTTAATTTTGTCTGAAATAAAGTTCCATGGAGCACAACCCAAAGGAGCAGCACTTCACTTTTATGTGTAACAGTAATTTAAGATTTGACTTAATATTATTAAAGCAACAACTAAAATAAGGAAAGTAATCTTGTTCCTCTGCTGGGATGTTATTTAAAAAAAAAACAAAAAACTTTTTGTTGCTGATTTAATCTACTTTTTTATTATTTGAAATATCGCTATATCATATTTTCTTCAAACTAGATTACTTTTCTAATGGAAAAACAAGCTTGACAGGATTATATTTTGTTAGAAAAAGGGCTCATTTCCCAGAAACAAGGCTTTTTAGTTCCTAGATTTTACTTTTTTGTAGTGGACACTGTCATATCTTTGTCTGACACTGTGTCACAGCAGTATGTCGGGGTCTGTCCTTTACTATACACCACGGCGCAAATGTTAATTATAACTGCACTAAAAAGGTTGTAGAAGGGAAAAGGTGGCAGCAAGTGAAGAGCCTCCATCCCATCACAAATACTGTATGATATAAACGGTAATGACTACTAAAGCAGCCGGTCCAGGTGGCCGCCTGCCAGTCGAGGTGAAAAGCACCTTTGAATGAGATGTTTAACCCTGAAACGTCCTCTTTACCCAGAGTCACTCAGTCACCAACAGAAACAGACTAATGATGTGGAGCAGAAAATGTGATACTGTGAGTAACTAAGGCAAAGACAAGTCATCAGCTCCCTGTAACAGTTAAATGGTCATTAAATAATAGACGTAATGTAATTTTCTAAGGGAACTGGATAGAGTTGCAGAGCAAGATCAAACGTATCTGAGAGCTGAACTGCAGTAGAGATGAAGACTTAAGTCATTATGACTCAACCCCTAATGAGGCTTAAGTCACACTTCTAATGACACAAGATTAACTCGGACAAAAGAAAATGACTTCATTCTTTATGTGATGACTTGGATGTGACTCAGACGCCCAAATGGGAGTATTATTTCAACAATGCCATGATAACAGTACAATAGTGACACACAGGGATGAGCCTAGCGTTTATTCGTAAGCATCCTGAAATCCGAAGTTCCATTTTGCCTAAAACTGGTTTTACATCATTTCTTGACGTAACTCTGTTTGCATCATAACAGCGGATTAAGTTACTTGACATAACACGTACATCTCTGTGTTTCCTGCTAATCAGCGTCGGCACGTTGGTGTTTTTGTTTTTCTCTGTAATCTGCTGTGCTGTCTCATCACAGCTCACACCACTACAGGCGACTGAGGGGAAGTCAAAATAATTACATCACCTAATGTCCACTGTCAGCGACACAGAAAGTGATGGAAGCAACAGCACAAACTGGCCAATCAGTGGGCGGTGTGACAAGAAACACACAGCCATGTCTTCCTTTTAGGACATACAGACACACATGACATCTATGTAGAATTTTTACTATATTTTCTACATTTTTGGGTCCAGAAGGGGTGTGGCCACTGAACACTTCAATGGCCTGGCACTAATGTAAATTTAATGGAGCTATTACTTTCCACAGAAAAAGCAAAAGCAGCTCCATGTGATGACAATGTCATGTTAGATTTATAAGAGGCCAGATGAACCCTGATACCATTAGGGTTAAACTCTACTGCAAAAGAAAGAGAGACATTAAATGACTGTATGAAAATAGAAAACTAAGAATAGAAACAGTCAAATGGTGTATTTTAGTACAGATCAGAGGAGACCTTGGAGAAAGCTTTTGGATTGCGCACTCTCTGCTCAATCCACAAATCCACATGATAACCGTAATATGTTGAATATATATATTATTAAAATCCGCAAAGCATCATCTCCATATGAAGGGCTATTAAGAAGTTGGTGGAAAATCATCTGGCAGTGGAAACTGCAGATCTGAGGTCAGGTTTCAGATAGAGTACATTTTAATCTCACATGGTTAAAGTGTCTATTAGTGTGTTTTCATTTCATTGGTCAACAGTTTTTGTCAATTATCTGCTTTAATGATAAATTGTGATGAATCCAACTTTGATAAAATAAACTGGAAGACAAATTGTGGGCTACTGTTGATCAAGATATATGATAAAATGTCATCTACATATTTTTTATCTATATTTATCTATTTCTTTTACACTATGGAGGACATCTGAAAAGTGAATGTATTCTGATGTGCAGACAGTGTTCTGAAGTAGAACTGGTAGCACAGAGAAAGATATTCTCTTTGAGTAAAATTACTTCTGTCATTAATTCATAGAATTGCAAATCTTCCCATAAACACTGCATCTTGTAAAGCCAACTAACACTTACTACTTATTTTTTTCTATATTAATAATGCAATTATCGCTGCTTTTATTCTGGAACCATTTTGCTCTCTGACCAGTGTCTATTCTTCTCAACATTAATGCATTTTTTAAATAACAATTGGCTCATAGCAGATACTGATACCACTTAGTTTTTTTTTATTATTATTATTTTGTTTATGTAATAAAACCGTACTACTTGAAGCAAAGACATCTTGATTATGTAAAATACCTGAGTTGTTTTAAAGTCAGCCCTATCTTTGAATGAGAGCTTCTTCAATCACACACATTGATCAAACATCCCTATTTTCTAGGTCTATGTCAACAAAGCTGGTGTTTTTGTTTTGTTTCATCCCTTGCGTCTGTGTTTGAACTCAGGTTAAGCTAAGAAACATGAATATTAAGCAATCGAGTCCAGGGTTTTTGAGGTTACTTTGCCGATCCTTTTGGTCCCTAAAACTGTTTTGTCTCCTGCAGTCCCTTTATTTCAGGACTATTGACATGGGGGAAGCTCAACTTTGAACAACAAGTCAACAGCAACATCTGTTATCTGAGGTTCAGTCTGTTTCTGTTTGCCCTCTGGACTGTCTTCGTATCCTTGACGAAATCTCTAATCAAAGTATGAGTATGCATGGAAACAACAGGATGGCCTGGGGCAGCTTCAGCAGTGCACTCCGGCCTGCAGCGTCAACATTAGGAGCGGACACTTAATGAAATTATCATTATTAATGGTGGAAGTGACTCAAAGGTTACATTTGGAGCATTTGGTTTCATCTGGAGCCACAAAAAGCCAACGCTCTTCTGTGTAACTGCAATAAAACCTAATCAAAAAGCCATTAGTGTCTGGGTTAAATTTTAACATCACATTTTGTGGAGCAAAAGGCCTGTGTGAGTAAAGTAGATCCTTTCTAAATCTGCTTATTCAGGTTAATGAGGGGCAGCTAATTGTCCTCCTGACTCACATACTGTATGTGGAAGTAAACTGGAGCACACAGAGGAAACCCATGCTAATATCAAACCCTGGATCTGCATATTCTGGAGGGACAAAGACAAACATTGAGCCAAAACACAGTATTATTTTTGTCACATTCACATCTCTCATGATAATAATATGAAACAAACCTGGGTGTTGATGCTTCAGGATGAAACATAAAGCATTATAGCATTTCATTATTTCCTCTTTCTGGACACTGCTTTTGTTTTGCACTGAACCTACTGTACATGTGATTTCCATAATCAGTAGGAAATACATGGGATAAACTCATCTCCTTCTCTGAATAGTAATACTTAAACTAACCAAACTTAACAGTAATGACAACACACTAAACCTTAATGCTTAAATACAATAAAAGCAAGTAAAATGCAGTATTTACAGGCAAGAAAAACAAACCAGTGAGTGAAAACTGCCTTGGTACTGGAGCCTCCATGAGGTTTTTAATTGGTTTATATATCCTTTCATTGAATCAATAAGTCTGCCATAAATGCGCTGCAGCATCACTCTTTGACCTGCATCACTGTCTCTCTTTTACATTAAGCTTTTCTTTTGCATCTTCCTGTCACACACATTCAATGTTTAACAAATGACAAGGCCACGGAGCGGCTTGATTAATACACATCCACGAAATGTGCTTTGGCACTCTGCAGACAAGCACATATTTCATTTTGGTTCCTTGAATAAACATCAGCTGTGGTTTCCTCCATTTCTGTCTTCACTGTTTACCATTTACATTATTCCTGAGGGCTGTGGGCTTTTGTCATGACAAATCTCTTAGTTCCTGTTTATACGGTCGCTAGATGGCGCACTGGCTAATTTCTCAGTATTTTTAATCGCATCTTCGTTGCACAGTCTTTGAACCTTTACCACGATGAGGGAAATAAAGCTGATGTGGGCGACAGGGCCCGAGCCAGCAGGCCTGCACCTACACTTATGACTCTGAAAAAGTGCACATGGATAAACATAGGCTCCTGCACCGTCTGGGTCTAGTTTGTACTTTCACATGGTTGCAGTTGTTTATATTAATAAATAATAGAAGCCGCTTATTATGACCAACAATCCTAATTGCTGACATCCTCCGTCCAGCGGTGCATAATAACACGAGGATGCTCTGCATGATTTGGCATGCAACACTGACTTGGCTGCACATTAAAACACAGAAAAAGCATCAAGTCTGTTAGAATCGGATATTTTTTTGTGTGCTGTAAGATGAACCGGACCAACATGTAGTGCTGTGACTGCACTAACACAGGCTGCTGATAGGCACTCATCCTGCAGGCCGAGCTACGAGAAGTAACCAGACTGAAAAACATCACTTACATCAAGAGTGGCAGTCCCGTAGTAAATTCATCATTTATGCGCAGCGTAGGGAGAAATCCTCATGTCTGTAGTGGCCCGAGTAGCGCGACCCGATGTGATGTGATGGTATGATCCAGATGTGTAACACCTTCCCTGCCTGCTCGTTTGTTGATGTTCTAAAAAAAAAAATAAAAAAATAAAAATAGAAAGAAAGAAAAATCACACTATAAAAATAAGACCAGCATTGAGAACGAGATGCACAGCTCTGCCGGATTTAAAAGAGGCAGATAAATAAATAAATGTCATCAGAAGTGCTTGGCCAACTCAGCTGGCGTCACGTCTGAGCGTGTCACTGTGAGCCGCGATGCGTGTGTGAGGAGACACTGACGGGGAGGTGGGCTCTATTGTCTCCACTGTGGATGACATCATCCCAGACCAATGGCGAAACACACGGGACGAAGGGCTGGGGGGCGAGCACGCAGCACGTGCACTGATGGAGGGGGAGGAGGAGGAAGGAGGAAGAAGAAGAGGGGGGTTAACGTTGAAGCACCCCCCCTCCAAAAAAAAAAAAGAAAACACCTATAGTTTGCAACAATCAGCAGGGTGTTACAACTCAGTTCTGGGACATAAAAGAAATGATGTTCATCTTTTATAATGGAATATAAAACATGCTATCAGGATCATCTTTATGTAAACACATACAAGGAATTATTTGTCGGTAGTTGTGTCTCTCTATTAAATTATAAAAACAAGATTTTTTTTAAATGTAAGGAAAGTAAAATAATAATAATAAAAAAAAAACTCTATATACCTAAAGACACTTACATACAGTTATAGTTCATTTTTGTACAATTGTGGATAACTGAGGCCCAGATCAGACCCAGGCTAGTTTCATGTGTAGTGCTGAACTGGATACACATCTGATGTTTTACAGTGCAACATCAGTCTGAATGGTCATGTTTCATTTCATCCAACTTTTACATCATTAAAATCCGACAGACATCACCATTCTACAGTGGAGGAGGCATAACCAGTAAGATCCATATTTACTTCTGTAAACACACGTCTTGTCATGTCTTGTTCTGCACATGTGGGTCACTTCAGGACTGTAGACTGTTCACACATTCGTTTCTGAATCGCTGTTTTGATGCAGGTAATTTGTGATTTGCCTGTTGCCATGTTGACTTTTTGCATCTGGAAGTGACCATATTTGGATGCAATGGGCGGAGCTATGGGGGATCAGGGGTCAGAGGCAAGCTAATGCCAAGTAAGTAAACTTCATCAGGCATTACAAAACAAAGTTATTTTACAGTCTTATTAGTGGAACTCATTAATAATAACTGCCATAAAGCTGTCTGAAAAAAGCTTTTTATTAAAAAACCCTTAAACTATTAAAGTGCAACTCATCAGATGAGTGAGCTGTGATACCGACCTGTCAAAGCCTTTTCTTATAACTGCATCTGATTAACAATAGAACTGAATAGGAGGATCGGAGGTTCTAAATAATGACAACACAATGAGACTGAAATAATTGCCAACTTGGTATTTTAGAGAGATCAGTGTGAGTCTGTGGGATCTAGGGCTTTTCAGAGCACAACCCAGTGGCCATCAGCGGTATTACAACTTCAACATACTTCCACATTGGCTTCATTTTGGAAGTGACGTCCTTTTCCCCTGGATATGGTGAAGTCAGTTCCATAGGAGGACATTAGTAGATCTGTAGTTGACTCTAGGTTCCCTATGCTCTGCATGGAGCTAAAAGCTAAAGTAAAGTAAGTAAGGTTAAGGTTAGGGTTATGTTTGAGCCATGCTGATAAGTAGCACTTCCTACTCAGCAGGGCAGCTGCTCTGTTTCAGCTCTGTGTGCTTACTGGATTGTAAATCTATTTTTATGTCAGCTACAGTGGAGACAAGCTCATGGACATTAGGGGAAACATGCCTGATGGCTTTATCCCTCAATTCTGTGATGGACTTACATAGTTATTGACATTTTAAGCTTTTGATGCTACTTCTCTGTGTGTTCTTTATACAGCTGTGGCCTTGAGACTGAAGGGTTGCCCGTTTGATTCTCTAGACCAGCAGGGAAATTATTGTCTAATGTGCCCTTGAGCAAGGCACTCAACACCCCATTTGCTCACTATGTGGCTGACATAGCAGCCCACTGCTCCTCCTGCATGTTCAGATAGTGATAGGTTAAAAGTAGAGTCAATTTCAGTGTGTGTTGCATGTCTGCATGTACAGTATATGGTGTCAATAAAGATCCTTTTTCTTCTTAATGGTTTTAATCTGATTCCCAACACAAATTTTGGCGCAAAAGATAGATAGATCTGCTTTTCACCTGAAGCCTATTGACATAATGGCATGTTAGATTTACAGTTCTTCAGTTTAACCTCAACCCAGGGTTAAGGTGAGGGTTCCCAACAATGAATGGTTGTTAAAAGGTTAAGGATCCCTTTCACAAGAGTGACCTGATCAAGACAGGCACAGTAAACGAGGTTTCAGACAAGACAATATCTGCACCCATACTAACTAAAATAAATGATAGAATGAACTGTGTAACATGTGCTCAACAAATATTCATCAGAATCATCAAAACCAACAAATAAAACAACCCAAGCATCTTCAGCCACATGCATCTGACTCCACATCTTTAAATGAGTTTAATGAGAGCATCCCCTTCAGTTTCAGCTCATTTTGTAGTTCATTTAAAGCAGTCCAGAACTAATGATTTGCTTCTATTAATCAGTTTATGGGATTTTTATTCTGTACTTGGTCAAATCATAAGTGTATTTGCAAAATTATGAAAAGCACAAAATCTGTTCATCACAACTGAGGAGACCTGAAGTATGTATTAACAACTCATTCAAAGCAATTTTCATCTGATTATGCACTAATGAAAACATAATTACAAATATAATTTTCCATTTCTGCAATTAGATCAGCCTAAATCTTACACACTGGACCTTTATTGTTTTTTTTTTATTACCAAACAATATTAGTCTTAAATACATTGCAAAATCCATCTGATGTAGATTAAAGCTGCAGTGTTTGGCCGATCAGCATCAGAAAAATAAGTCTTCACACTTTTCCCCACTATCTAACACACCCAGTTAGTTGTAGCAGTGTGTTATTTCTGGAACGCTGAGTCCAAACAGAAGAAAAATAAATCCACATTTCTTTCTTTATAAGAAGATCGACGTGGATGTCACACTGACCAGAAAATGATCTCTTTGAATCCGAGCCAACAATACCAAACTAATTTTAGCTGTTAAGAGGATTTTGGCTGTCATGGTTTCTAAGAAAAGCTGCAATCTGAAACCTTTGAGTAATAAAAACCTACTATGAAAGAATAAATAAAAAGACTAAGTTGTTTTCAGATGTGCTTTGACCTCTAACCAGCACAGTAATGACCTGCAGGATGTACACAACATGCTCTCTGTTCAGTAATACCACAGGACTAACTCCTGACTCCTGTTTACTCATGTTTTCAGTCCTGTATTTCACAGTTTGTTTGGTCAGAAGAGGTTTAAGCATTTTCCTTTATCAGCTACATTATCCAGAGTTATGAGTGAAGATGTGCATCTACTCTCATTCTGCCTCGTTCTGGGGGGGGGGGGGGGGGG
>JAPQRQ010000007.1:11908664-11922432 GCA_037367365.1 Apogon talboti | reverse complement strand
AGGTAGAAAGAAAGAAAGAAAGAAAGAAAGAAAGAAAGAAAGAAAGAAAGAAAGAAAGAAAGAAAGAAAGAAAGAAAACCAGATATAAACTATAATAAACAATGAAACTAAAATGAATTACAACTGCAGTTAAACCAATTTCATTTCCCCTATGTTAATTGATTATAGTATTCAAGAAGGAAGCGTCTTTTCTAATTATGTTTACCAACCCCATGGTTTTGTGAATAATATTTGATACTGTGTATTGGTTCAACTATTCTTTTTCCATTTATTCAAAGCTTAAAATTAAACAAAACAACTCAAACAAAAAAAAATTATAAATTCTTTAAAACTTAAAAAAAAACAAAACACGGAACTACTTATGTATTTATGTAAAATTAACTGAAATAAAAAAAAAGATGAAATAGAAATAGAAAAGTACCAGTGATGTGTAGAATACCAGTTTTGTAACAATATAATTCACACTTTATATAGATGTTAGCTGCTGTTTTCACCATTAAAGCACTGATATATAAAAGTGTCCTGTCCCTATTTCTGGTAATACCCCCATCATACCGACTACGAGATAAACGTTCCAGGGCGGCCAGCTGACCCGAGGATGATGGGTTGTTGGATGATATATTAGCTGTTCATTTCTAAATGTGTAGAAGTCTCCTCACAGAAACTCCAGAGCTTGTCCTTTTGGGCTGTTTTTCTGCTTCTAACACTGAATCTACTTTTTGACAAAAAGGTCCTCTTATGTCAAAAACCAGCACTTACTTGTCTCCTTTGCAGCTGACAGTGGATTCTCTTACTTATTTATTGACTCAGATAATGTTTTGCTGTGAACCAGGTAGAAACATGCTCTGATGTGGTACATTTATTATTCTGCAGAAGTCATTTATAAAACGCAAGCTGTTGACAAATTAGATCTGAGCTGGTGCTGCCTTTTTGCAGATCCTGCATGTTTTCTATGCATCTATTTTATGAATCATGCTTCTCAAATTATTTTCATCATAAGTGTTATATCATAAGCTTTTATTACTTCAGCTCCTCTGATGTATTGATGTCCACAAAATAATTTTATCTTGTCCCGTCTTGTGCTGTACGACGGAGCTAATGCACGTTCATTGTGATTAATTCACACTCCTACACTTCTCTCTCAGTTTAGAGCTGCAGAGTAGACGACCAGTGTTGAATTTCAATTTGCTTCTCATGCCTATTTTAATCTGTTTAGGAAGTTAGCTCATGATCTGTGGTCAAGGTTCTGTTGATTCCCAGGAGGTGTCAGTTATGCCTCCGGTAAAACTGTTGAAAGAGATAAAGCACACTCTGCAGGGTCTGGGATTAATATCTTTTATGTATTTGTAGAAAATAAAAAAAAAACAATCATTAAGCTGCACAGTATTTGTCATAAAAACACTGGGCCTCACGTGTTTAAAATGAGTGATTATTTCTCACCTTCAGACCTTTAAAAGATGATGAGTTGTAAACACATGATGATGGTGCAAGGCCTGGAGACGCTCTGTAAACTTGTAAATATTATTCATGAAAGCATGTTTATCCCCACTTGGATCTTCATCAGGTCATGAGGAAAAATGCCAGATTTGCACTAATTATCATATTTGTACACACTGACGGCTGAACAGTGGGAGGGGGTGAGGATGTGATCACAGCAGTTGTGCCAAAATGTTTAATGTTTCAGGCAGATAATAATCTTTATCATAAGCCTGAGATTTTAATGTTATGTTAATGACTTGGTTGCATTTTAGAAAAACTGAGAAATGTTGGTACTTGCAGAACTCTTATGTATGTACCTTATTAGTCAAGTGGTGTTTGGCCTTGTGTAAACACTGCGTTGGAGGAGACTAAATGGAGGTGTAATAGGCGCAACAGAACTAAACTTTGGAACCTGTGATATTTGGAGCAGGTTTATCATCTTTACATTCATGCTTGAGTCCTGAAAGTGTCTGTATCTCACTGGATGTGACTTGGCAACCAAGAAAAAACATAAAAACAAGTCACATTGACTGTATGTTGTGAAAAAATTGGCACTGTAGGGTAATTTTTTAGTCGTTAATGAGGGTACTCCCTCATGTCACCTTTTCTCTAAACATTTAAGGAGCCATACACACTCATTTTATTACCACCCCTCAAACATAATTATGGAGAAATGAACAATATACAATATACACTTACTGTATAAAAAAAACTTCACTAAATGATGATATGGAGAGAAAGACACCAGACAAGTGTATATCATAATAACAACAATAATGCAAAAATCAACATGTTAAAACTTAATTTATTTTTCTTAAGTGCTTTTCAGTGGCCCACCCTTGGCACAATTATGGACCAGCCACCCCTATTTGTGTGATCATTTTATGTTCTGTGCAATTTATGATCAATAAATGTACAATAACTGGATCAGTTTGTTGCACTTAAAATTGTAACAGTCTAAGTCAAATATTTTTAACTCTGGAACTGGGTCCATATACACTCATCTCTTTTCCAGAGGTAACGATGTACAAATGCTTGTTACTGTGCCTAGAGTTTCAGGCATTAGAGCTTGAATTAACTGCTATTGAATTAAACGTTTTATTTCTATTGCTTACATTTCAGCACACATATCTGAACTTTCCTTACATTAAAAACAGGTTCATTGGCTTTAGTTTTAATGAGGAGAATTATAGAATTATTATGTTATTCAATTATTATATTATTTAACTTTAATTGTAATGAAAGTTGTAATGGTTTATATGTTTAGTTAGTTTTGCACAGAAGCAGCAGGTAGAAGTACAATAAAGTCATAAGAAAGCTCTGACCCTAACTTCTTAAATAGTATAAGTCTGCTTTCCTTCCTCTTTCCTCTGTGACAATAAAGTGAATCTCTTTGGGTTTTGGATCAAATAAGGTGTCAGAGGATGTCATCTTTTAGGAACACTTTTTCACTATTTTGACCAAACAGTTTCTGATTTAATTGAGAAAATAATTGACAGATTAATTGACAATGAAAATAATAGTTAATTGTAGCCCGTTCACCAGCGCTGACTCGTATCATCTGTATGAATCATTAATTTGAAGTATTTTATGATGATTACATCACACACATGTCTTGGTTATAACCTGTGTGCAATACTTTCACCCCAAAATGATGGTTTTAGGGCTTTGGTTCAATAGTGTAACACTGAGGAGCAATAAATTCGATCAAAGTAAAAATTCATGCTTTGTTGATATGAAACATGCATCTTGTGTAAAAAGCATCAGTACATCTGTCAAGTGTCAACGTCAGAATTATCACCTCAGCATCAGCCATTTGTTCCTGTTTGAAATGAGTGATTGTTTCTGAGTGGACATCTTTCTTTTAACCATGACCTCCCTGAGACCTTTAACAAGAAGATGCCTGAACATGACTAAACCCATATGAATAATCTCCGCACAGGTCTTTTACAAGTCCCTGACACCAGAGCCGTTTTGTCATTTAGTTGTGAGGACTCGCTGTCTAAAATATCTGCAGTTATAATTCTCTCCTCCAAAGAGCTGCCCATAAATCTGGTCAGGGCCGCGGTGATGGCTCTGTGAGTTTTCTCTCTCTGCTGCAGGGTGGCCGGCGTGTCAGACAAATTGCTGTGTCCTGTGTCAGGCCATAACTGAAGTGTCTTTGAGAAACAGGCTGAATCTGCTTGCGGATGTGCAGGTTTTTTCTCTGTTAAACAAACAGGGAATGAGAAGAACTGCAGGATCAATAAAGTATCTCATTATTATGGCCTGTTCTTTATTAGATATTCGCTATGCGCCTAGATTCTCTTTGCTTCAAGGACAAAATCTTTCCACTCTTGCATTTTGTGTGTGCGTAGTGAGTAATCCATTGTTAGTTTATCCTAGAAAAACAGCACAATGGTAAAACTGGGAATTAGAGGTGAAGAAAAATAATAATCAATAATAGCCTTAATGAAAGGATTTTTGCAAACACTACAATAATGGAGTCTTTGATAAATGCCAATAAAACTGACCGGACCACAACAAAAACAGACTCATAAATAATTAATTGTACTGCAAATAATGAGCTCTTGTGTGAATGGCTGAATGGTACTCAGCAGATTGTTAGAACCGCTGAAATGCTCAATGCTAATTAAAAAATGGAGGACGACGATGAATATTGATGTTGTTTTTGTGTTTGCTTTTGTAATCTATTTTCATTCCTTAAACCCAAAACATCTGCTAATCTCACATTTCAAGATGATGTTCTAAAGTGGAAACAAAGCACCAGGATGGTTTCATACTTACACTGCATGCCCGATTTATGGTTTTGTTGAAAAATCTGGAGAGAGGATTTATTTGTCATCATTAGCTGAGGGGAGACTAAAGAAGTGAAATAAAACAGTGAATACAAAGTGAAGCCGCACAGCAGAGGTCAAGGACTAAGGGGTGTCGTATCTGAGATATTTAGAATTTAATAACAGCCAATCATTAATATGGCGTCCATAACAGAATAATTCACTTACAGAGTACAGACAAAACCACTGGCTTCTTTTCTTTTCTTTTCTTTTCTTTTCTTTTCTTTTCTTTTCTTTTCTTTTCTTTTCTTTTCTTTTCTTTTCTTTTCTTTACTCCTATGTCTACAGTGTGTAAGATTAAGGGTGATCTAATTGTAAGTATAGAATCTGATATTAATAATTATGTTTTCATTACTGAATAATCACATGAGAGGGAGAATTGTTGTCTTTTTTTTACACATTAGAATGAGGAGTTTCACTGAATCCACCATACAGTCACTCAGAACAGACTTCTTCCTCTTCTTTTCTTTGTTTTATAGTTGGTTTCATCCTGTTTTAATGCTCATTATAGTCATCTTCTATGTTTCAGTGTGGACCAGAGTTAAAATCGTCTGAAATGAAAATTCCAAAATGGAAATAACAATCACTGATTGTAATGAGGGGCCACCACAGATGAGTATTTGGAGATTCTTGGATGGTATATTACACACTTAACCTTTAAAAGCTGCAGAGCTTGATAGCCTTTTAGCATACTGGGCAAAAACTCCTTAACCTTTCTGAATAATGTAATTTCCAATGGTCTGAGATGACATGAGACTTCTGTATCTAATTGGTGCGTGTGTTTTCAGCTGTAGAAAATCTATAATGTGATGCAGATTTGTGTTAATGTGTTTTCAGACAGGTAGGCGATAAATATGGGACTGACAGCTGTAATTACTCATCCCTGGTTAGATTCAGAGAAAAACTGGACTCGATTCTACTGCTCTTGAACAAGTTTCGATAACAGCATGAAACATCACAACATCTGGTCATATATATTTGTATTTACACTTTTCTTTTAGGCTGAGAGAGGAGAACTGCAGATGTAAGATGTGTATTTCCAAATTCTGGCATTGTTTAGTTCCTGCAGATTTATGTCTTTTACTATTGAGGGTGTGAAATAATTAAATGAATGTCATTGTTGAACTGGAATATGGTATTGCAGAGATAACCACTTTTTCATTAGTGTCCCACCACCTCAAATTAAGAGTTGTATTTTCATTTCCTTCATTACCTTCCATTACCTTTTTCTATGGGGGAGCAGTCCAAGTGTCAACACAGACTTCTTCATTCTCTCTCTTTTTCAATCCAGTGTTACCTTAAAGTTTTTCTACAACAACTGTGGACTGAGATGCTTTCATGTTTGTTTTAGCTGCAGGGAAGTATGTGGTGACTGCTACACATTACTAAATATTACACACTGAACCTTTACCTTCTCACTTTCTCAATGTGTTTATTGTCATATGCACAGTATGAAAATATGTTTCCCTGTACGATGAAATTCTTTTTTTTTGCTAAAACCAACAATAGGACAAAATAATACAAAACAAAGCAGCATGTGAAAAATAAACAGTACACATGTATGTGTATATGAAAACTAAAGAAAAGTAGCACTTTTCACTTCGTTTCTCTTTATCAGTGTCTCAAATCTGATAAAGTTTGACTACTTTTATTTTAGTACCATTTTGTTTGTCGACCATTATTATATATTATTTGTTATATGTTATCAAACTCGATGTAGCAGCACATGTTTTTCAGGGCTTAAAGCTTATATATCATGTGTATTTTATTTACAGTGGAGCTAAACAGGGGTTGTAGTCTTCATCCAAGCTCATGCTTATGTCCTGACATGAATAGTTATTCACAAACAATGCAGAAGTGGACACAACAGATGCTTCAATACTCTTCAATACAAATGAGTTTTGTTGTTGTTTTGTGTTGTGGAAAACCTTTTAACTTCAGTTTAACCTTATTCTTTGTATCATAGTGGTGGTTAAAAGCTGCACATTAGTAGCATCTCAGGTTATTTTTTAGAGGAAAGTTGAATGCAGAACAAGAACTCCTGCTGCTCCATCTGCTCTCAGCATTTTATTCTAAATACAGTCCTTCATCACATAAAACGAAAGTGACCTTTAATACAAACCTGTCTGAGACTTGACAATGAAGAATTCATGCAATAAAAAATCATTTTGAAGTTACTGAGCAAAATTCGAGGCAATCTCACAGTTCAAAAAGTCACAAAAGTGGCAGCACATCTACAAGAAACACAGCTCTACGTCAGTTTTTATGTTTTTATGACTGCTTAATGTCTCCTGCCACAGCGGGGGCTCATTTCCCAGCTAATGTGTTTGCAGTTACTACATTCTTATGCATGCAATTAGAACGATGCAATTATCAAAACGCAGTGAAATGTAGCTAAATAAATTTTCTCATTTTGTTTTATTTTTCATATTTGTATCAATATGTTTTCTTTTCCCTTGACACCTTTTCAGATGTCTTTCTGTAACATGTTGCTGCTGCTGAGCTTCACATTAAGTGTTAATATCAGTTAAAATCTTATGGCTAAAAGCATAGAGGTCATTTTCCTTGAGGACAAACCTCATTAACTCGTTTCCCTGGACTGTGATTTTTTAATGACACATTCAGTGATAATTAGCTGAAAAAACCCTGCCCTTACTCATATTAAATCAATAGGGACAGTATCTGAAGGGATAAATGAAAGATTCAGGAGGAAGAGAGTGATAAATAACTCACTGTGTTGGTCTTATCATGCAGCTGCATATACATTTATAAAAGGATGTAAATACACAAACCAATACAGATTAACTTTACTAATACCTGGGAGAAATTTTTATATATGACCAAATATTAAAGTTAATTAAGTAATTAGTGTATCTTGAAGTGTGACTGCAATTTCAATGTAGTTCTGTAGCACATGATGATTTATTAAACAACCATCATTTTGATAGAGAGCATAAAGATTGGACTCTGTTTCAATGGAAGAAGGTCATGAGATCTGATTGACCCCATTCCAGAGTGATGAGTCCATCAGGGTGAGAAGACAGGTGGATGAAGTGATTACCCATCATGCCTAGTGCCTACAGAACAAGCCTATGGGGGCAGAGCTATGATCTTGGGGTTGATTTTAGTTGGTCAGATCTAGGTTCAGTAACATTATGTGTCCAAATAAATGAGGTCAGGATTTATTTTTTATTTTTTTGTTGATGACACATTACTATTTAAAGAATGCAAGGATTCATCAGGCTCAAACTGTTAAAGAGTGGTTCAGGGAGCATGAGGCATCATTTTCATACATGGATTCCAATACAATCCACACCTGAACCATGTTAAGAATCTTTGGGATGTGTAGCAGAGGACTCTCCCGTCATCAATAAAAACTAATGACTGAAAATTAATGCAACTCTGAACAGAAATAAGTGTTGTTATATTTATTGTCACAAAAGCACTGTGTGAAATAAATAATGTTACAGTCAATGTGTCTTGTAGTCAACACCATAGGCAGTCCAACATAATACTGTGTGTGATTTTTTTTGTGGTTGTGCAGTACATATGGGCATGTTTATAGCGCGCATATACTATACATACTATGATTTGTGGTATAAAAGAAAAATTATGCTGAAGTAGCTACTCGAATGATCAGTCCCGAGACCACTTTCTGAAGGTCTAAAAGCGGATTTTATGTCAAGACAAGTTGACACTATGAGTGTATCTCTGTAAACTACTTGCATATTGTCAGATTTAACATCATTACGGTGATTTGATGTAAAACCAGCCTCACATGCAGCCAACAATTTCTGTAGGAGTTCACCTGTAAGACTTCAACCCCACTAAATCACATATTACTGTGTAAATTCCACAGTGTGACTAACCCTCCTTCTTGTGTGTTTTGAGCATCGCCTCCCTGTGGCTTGCATCTGCTCCCTTTCCATGAAAGTTTAATCAGCTCAGAGATGATTGTTATTTGTTATGGTAGGAAAATTAACTGGTTTAGCCACAGTGTATGATATCGACCCATGTTGAGTGTGACTATTTGGAAAACTTGCCTGTGTTATGCCTCGTCTACACTTGGTCTTGGTTTAGGGGGTTTTGACTACATTGAAAAGTATAGACATTTTAATAAATTTAGCATTGTGACATTTATACTGTTTGGTTAAAATTGATAGTTTTTGGATTTTATTACCCAGTTAATACAAGTAATCATAAAGCATTAAAAAGTTATATGATATTAATGAATAAATTGAAGGATTTATGTTAGTCTATTATTTTTTACCAGGCTAACTAACCTATTGAAATTCGGAAGCACCCTTCACAACATTGCTTCTGTCCTTCAGTCACTTATTTCTGTTTTGCAGGTGGAATTATGACAAAAAGTCCTTTTACAGCATCATAAATCAGCAACATTTATTTTCACTTTTTACACAGTAAACGTGCATATCAATAAAACTGAAAGGATCATATAAATACCTCTACTGTAATACTGTTACAATTAATATGGCTCTACAGATTCTAGGTTAATTAAAAAAAGAAACAAAAAAACAAATAAATAAATAAAAAACTGGAATATCAACTGCTGTGCAACACAAGGAGACACTCTGAGGAAGTTCTGTACATGTCTTCTCTTTTAGCACGTTTTAACCTCGGCTGATGGAATGGATGGTTTCGTATTGTGCTATTGTAAAGACCAAACCAAAAAGTGTCCCTTTGCTCTCTGCGGTGTTCCTTCTACAGGTGATGTTGAAAAATGTTCACAGTGTCAGCGTGACCGATAAGGAAAGAGGCGTTCCTCTGGTATTCCAACTTCTGTACCGTTTCTGGAACGCAGATGAAACGGCGTTGTGACTTTCACCGATTTGTGCTGGAGAGCAGAGGAGCACGCACACAAACACACACCACTCACACACACATACACGCACACACACACACACGCACGCACACCAACCAACCACATACAAAATAAAACATGAATGTGCTTAAACAATTTACACTTCATAGTACAATTTCAAGCAGGAACTCTGCTGTGTGTTGTAATGCCTGCTGTAAAAAAGGCGTCTTTAACCCTGGCTGTGTCAGAAATCCTTAGGGGGGAAGGGCACCAGGCAGTGAAAGATTATGATACAGCTGTGATTTACATGTACAGAAACACATCAACACATCAACAGCCATGTCAAAATATTACATACAGTACTTTAAAATAGATTACCAAGAAACTCTTAATCTGATGCGTGCAAAAATAAACACAGCTACTCTTTCACAAAACTCCCACGCACAATGTTCATCTTTTACATGATATACAATGAATAATTAATGTTTAGATTGAGTTATAAATATCAAGACACAAATATGTTTGCCTCCATAATGTCTTTCCTCATACGTAAAATGTCAACCCATGCACCATGTTTACTTGTTCACCTTTCAAAGCACAAGAAATCTTTTTGATACTTGCTGTAATCTTTCTTTACACTGAAAAACTAAAATAACTGTCCACTCAAATGGAGGACGTGATGCCAGTAGCTCTACATGTCAAGTGACAAAAGGTTTGATGAGAAAAAGGTCTTGTTTAATCTGATAATGAGTATAAGTTACACTGAGAAGGAAGAAAAGTGGAGAAGATCTTAAATGTGAGTGGCTAAAGCTATCCTTCACAGCATAGTGGGTGGTAGTAAAGTTCAAAAGTCCAAAGATTCAAAGTCAATCAGATATTGTGCAGTATTAATAATAACTAATGATATAAATATCTATAAACCTTTGTGAAAATAGACAAAAACAGAGAGAAAACACGTTCAGGAAACTGTAAAAACAACAAGAAGAGCTGGGCGTGTCCGTTTCCCTCTGTCTCAGAAGCCAGGCACGTGGCAGTAGGCCTCCAAAGAAGCCAACAGGATGTAGATGAACCAGAGGGAGAGGAACAGGAAGAAGGTGAGGAGCTTGGCTGTCCGTGGGCCCCCGAGCTCTCCACCCGAAATGCTCGGACGCCTGCGGTAGAGCAGCACCAGCACGCACAGCAGCGCCATGATGGTGAAGAGGGTGACGGAGAAGGCCAGCGAGCCGGGGTTCACCTTGAACGTCAGGCCCTTTGTGTGCCAGTAAACGGACGCGATGGTCCACGCCACCCCGATGCCCAGGAACACGTTCACAGCGTTGCTGCCTGTCACGTTCCCGATGGAGGCGTCGGCATATTGGTCCTGGATGGCAGCCACTTTACTCGCAAAAGTGTCTGCAACAAAACAACCAAGAGTCACACAGACACCACACTTAAAGGGAGTTGAAGGCAATATTACAGTGGTTTAATATGTCACTAAAGTACAACTCTGGAAAATAACAACAGAATACAATGATATGTAAATCTCTTAAACCTATTTCCTATTAACAACACAACATAGAAAACATATCAAATGCTTAAACTGAGACAGTGGAAAATTTTAAGAAGAAATTCAATCTCCAAAGGTCACAGCATCCAATATTGACTTACAGCCTTATCTTTTGCACACAGGGATTTATCCACAATTCTTTTGATTATATTATGTACTGTAGGTGATGGGATATTTCTCACAATTTTATGAGAATTTCATTATTCTGAAATTGCTCCATAATTTGCAAAGGCCCTTTTTTGTAGATTGGTGAACCTTTGCCCATCTTTATATCCTCAGATATTCATTTTATACACATTCATACCACTGACCTCTGTTTTTACAGTCTTTTGTTGCCTCCATCCTAACTGTTTAGATACATGTTGCTGCTGTGTTGCTGAAATCTGATCCTTCAGCACACATTCAGTGATGGTTTCAACTGCATATGCACAGTCTTTTATTAGTTTGAACACTACTAATGCTAATGCTAATGCTAGATGGATGTGTAAAATGCAAAGACTGAATATTCCTATGGGGATAATTAGGTAAGTTGACCTTAACCTTAACTTTAACCTTAACCGTAACTGTTACTGTAACCTTAACCTTAACCGTAACATTAAGCGTAACCTTAAATTTAACCTTAAATGTGTCCTGTGACAGACTGAAGGACTCAACACTCAGCTGATGTCCTCTTTATAAGTTACATTGAAGTTTTTTAAGGACATCTGCAACTTTAACAAAGCTCTCAAAGATATATACATATTATGAGTGACTGTGGAGTTCTGCCAGACACACCTGAGTAACCTTTATTCACTGCAGTTTGCAAAATTAATGTACATTCATTAAAGCTGCAGTGCTCAATAGTTTTTGGCATTATTGAGCAAACATTCCACAATTACTTTTCAACATATTTTAATTAAAGAAGTCTGAGAGCAAACACAATTTCTAACTTTGTGACTGAAGGAAATCTACTTTGAGACACAGATTTTAGATCATCACAGGTGTTTTCATTTAGGGGGTTAACTATGGGATTGACAGATGTATTTACTTATTGCTGATTGGATTCAGTCAGATATGACTATGAAGTATTATCAGGTAATCTGTGTTTATGTTTAGTCTTTTTATTTGGACTAAGAGGAGAAAGATGCAGCAGGAAGGAGTAAGGTGTGTATTGTAAATGTCTTGTTTTTTTCCCCCCTGATTTTTCTCCCACAGCTTTAAAATTCAGTCAGCACTCAAGCGTACGTCAAACAGGGGGCAACTGAAACTAACAAAATGATCAAACCCATATTTAACATGTACTCTATGATTTACAGCATCAAATTGCACAGTGAGTAACAGACAAAAAAAATTCTCAACCTTAAACACTAAATTAAATTTGAGACAAACCTGGCCTGTGAAACCTTGAAATGAAACCTTGTGTTAGGTTCCAGGCCATGAATGAGCCTGTTAATTTGCATATAGAGTGGCGACGTCCAATCTGAGCACAAGTGTTTGCCTGAGATGCACGTGGAGATGCATGTTAACGCCAGGTGACAACAATACTTTAGACAGTTTGTTTTTGACTGGATAGATCAGTACTGCATGATTATACATCCCAGAAAGACCCAGTGCTACTTTTGTGGCAGTTCCCAAATGTATTTTTCTCGCTATTTTAACCTTTCTTAAGCAATTTAACACCATTTAATCTAATATTATCCTCTGTATTTTGATATTTTTCAGTGAAAATCCGTTACTTTACTCTATTTAATTCACTGATTATGTAAATGATCATAAAAAGCTCAAATATTTACATGTATTGATAGGATTAGTGGATCAACAGGTATTAAACAGTTTAGGTCAGTAGATGGTTTTGGTCGTCTGCAGCTATTTGGGTCCTTATGGGTTAAATATATATAAAAGTAACATGTAATATAAGTGGCAGATCCTGTACATGTAGTGGAGTAAGATGTATATTATTTGCCTCTGAGTGGAATAGATGAATGAAGTACTACAACCCGATACGCTGATATATGTGATTAAATGCAATACTTGAGTAAATTTACACAGTTACCCTCCACTGCTTGCTGCCTACTTATCCAAATGAAGCTCTGCTAAAACTGGCCTTAAAACAAATTAATGTGTGTAATGTAATGTCCTCTTATTGCCTTCCAACCTACATAAGCCTCCATCCTAATGAATCTGCCACATTATACAGGAGTCTGTGGAGCTTTCTCATCTAAAACTGTCAAAACCTTATTGTCATACAGCACAGTGAGCAGAGCCTCATTTGTACTGCTCTGTGGCAAAGTGTTTAGGACATAGTGAAATGACAATTAGGCAGCGGAGACAGAATAGCAACAGAAAATGTGTTTCTTTGTTATAGCCTGTTATGTTTAGGCCAGGAACTCAGAAGAGAATTAATCTGACAGAACAGGCAGAGGTTACACTGGTCTCCCCAAGAAGCTGGTCCCACTGTACTGCTGAATCTCAAAGGAAACCCACGCAAAGAAAAACAACTCTGATGCCCACCTGGGACAGAGGTGCCGAGTGCCACGAACACCACAGCGGTGACCGAGTCTTTGAGCCCGATGGTGCAGCCGAAATGAGACGCCAAGTCCCCGGTCACCGCCGTCAGGACGCCAATGAGGGAGATGGACACAAAAAAGCAGGCCCAGCCGTTCCAGTACTCAGTGGGTGGGACAAAGGCGAACAGCACCTTCCAGAAAACTGTCAGGAAGTGCATAATGTAATCAAAGCAGGACGGCAAACGCTCCTCGCCACTCTCCTCTTCATCATCATCACCTGTTGAAGACAGACAGGAGTTGGACAAAGGCCTGTGGGGGCTGAAGACAGACAAAGCATTATCTCCCTTTTACTGTTTTTAAATATACAGTGATGGAAACCCCATGCATTTGTGATATATTGCATTAACAGACACCGTTAGGTCATTATATTCAAGTATTGTTCCAGTCTTCAAACCCACATGCTCCCTTCTGCACATGCTCTGTTCCGTCGAGATCAAAACTGGATATTTAACAAGATAATAAAATGCATACAGGGCATGTGGAAACTGTCAAGAATTTACTTTTGTCATTTTTTTTCTTGTTAAGAATAAACAAATAT
>JAPQRQ010000007.1:11881375-11908564 GCA_037367365.1 Apogon talboti | reverse complement strand
GAATAGATGTGATTACATTTTGGGAAAAGTAGTTCAAAGTTAAAATTTTTAATGTATTTTTAACATCCCCCCCCTTTTACTTATAATAGCTGAAATTTCAAATGTCTATAATATTAATTTTGTTTCAATTTACTTCAAACTTGGCGTATATATAGAGGCAATTGATATGCTAACATCAGCACATGCATAGTATTGATAACATCAGTAGTACTTTTACCAAACTCTTTTTCTTACACAAGTATCTGTACCTCTAATGGAATAAAGAAAGTGTTTAACACCTCTGGTTTTTAATTATATGTTCTATTATTATTAATTAGTTATCCTGAAATTAAACTCTAAACACTTTCCATTAATGCCCACATTATTTACATTCCCAAGTTGCTTATTAGCATATTTGTAGCATGTTAGCTCTTTATTAGTTGTCATTTAGCACTTATTAAAACTTAACTCTGCAACAGTTTTCTTTTATAACCTCCTGATTACTGCATATATGATGATCACAAGTATCGAGGTTATTGTACATAATTTACACCATTAAAATGCTTTGCTCAGAAGTTGCCTTGTGTAATAACCTAAAGAAACTACAAGTGTTAATAGTGTCCAAATAACTGTAAACATAATCTGTATTAAATGGTCCCATTTCTAAAGTGAGGTATTGTTCATAAATAATTAAGGAACTTTAATATAAGGAACATGTGGGCGAACTAGTGTCAAACTACTTGTGAGTTAGTCATGAGTACACCTTGTAGAATATGAGTTAAAAAGACTTATTTAGAAAAGATTTATTTGGACATTATTAACACTTGTTACATAAACAGACCACATATATTGGCAGAGACTGACTCTTTTGGTATTACCACCCTTATTCCCCTAGTAATAAATCTGGTTTTTGATCTAACAAACAAACATAGAACAGAAAAGCAGGTGAATATAAGAGAAATGATACCACATTATGAAGCCTAAAATGAGCAAAGCAGATTGAAATTTGTGTGCATCAACTTCATAAGTGACTATTAATAAAACAGGAATGAGAGAAATGGTAGATGTACCGTTTCCAAACATAGGGTTGGGACTCAAATTGGATTGCAGACCTGTTTTTAATGGTCAGAGTAAAATATTTAACAATCATATGATGTACAATGACAATTAAATGCCATTTTAGTTAAAACAATAAAAGCACAGAGAAACAATATTTCAATAAAAAGTTCTGGAATTTTCTTGATTGAAAATTAATGAGAAAGAAGATTAAGAGATTAAAATCATAAACTTGCAAGAAAAACCTACATTTTACCCAAAAAAAAGCGTATTCTCTGAGACTAGAGTTGACTGTAGAAATTCTCTGCCATTGTAGCTGTAAAATTAGTACAAAAAACTTAGTAGAAGATTAAAATCACATTAACTTTTCATGAGTTTGTGTCCCATGGGGTCCTTTGTCAACCACTGCTCTACAATGTACATGCAGAATAAGGCATTAATAACTGCTTTATATGATGAATAAAGCACCAAAATGCCTCTAATATTGGCAATAATAAAAACATTTTACCTTAATATCAAGTGTTAGCTTTAAAGATTATTTTTTTATCATGGAACAGCAGAAATGTTTTTGTTGAAATGATACAAAAATGTGGTGAGATATAAGTACTGTATCGATTTAATGCATTAAGATAAACTGTTTGACACCTGGTCAAAACTTTTCTCCACCTACACCATTTTTACACGATGACAAATATATGAGTGCTCGACATTTCTAATGATTATATTAAATCTGTACATGTAGCTGTGACTCACCGACTCACATATGTACATGTGGGCAGGAAGTGTACTTTCTATTTATATACACTCTCTGCACGCAAAGTGACCTCAAGCAGATAGAAAAGGGTGTATTAAAATCCTCACACCTCACTGGTGTACAAGTCAGCTTTTAGCTAAAATGGTCTGTGCACTGGTGCAGATCTAAAAGGTTCAGAAAGCCAAATGAACAGGCAAAATAAAAAGGTTCACAATTCTAGGTGCATCTACATAAATTCTTCAGAGCCATTAATTTCTCAGTCAGGGGTTTTTTATGGTGAACCACATGAGGAATTCATGCATTTTTAATAAATGAACTGACTGGATTAAAGGGAAGCGGCAATCATGCAGTGCCAAAATAATTTTAAAATGACCTGTTTTTGTAAGCTGTCCCATTCATTAGCTGTTAAAATGTACATTTTTTTTTTTTTTTTGGGGAGGGGGATTTAGTGAAGTCAAACAAAAATATTTGGGATCTTATTCAAAAACATATCAATAAAATAAATGAACAGAACAACAGACAGGCTGGGTGGAAGCAGCAGGTGTTGCAGATCCTGCCTGCAGGCTCCATCCTCCACCGGTCCCATCTCAGAGGGATGAACAGATGAGACATTTCAGGACACCGCGACTCACCTGCACTGACAGTGACGGCGCTAACAAACTGCTCCCTCCAGCTGCTGCTCCCCACCACCAGGGCCAGGTTGGTCTTCTTGATTAGTTTGTCCACGGTGCTCTGCGGACAGCCACAAAGACAAACACAGCCAGTAGAATGACAGGTCAGTTAGTTAGTGGTGCCATTTTTGTGCATCAATATCCAGTATCAATTTAATGCGTATACTCCGGAGACTGGGGACAGTGATATTATGAATCAAGGAGCAATTAACTGCTCCTCTGTTGTGAGTTTTGTGTACAATGAGTCACCAAAGCAGGCTTAGACGAGCACAAAACCCTACCGTCCCCAAGGAATAGAAGCAGAAAAGCTGGCGCAGAATATAACATTCTTAAGCACATGAAACTGGAGCTTTGAATAACAGTTATCTCATGTTACTGATCTTATAGGCTCCATTCCAGGTAAGTGATATATCTTCCCCCTGGATTATTTCACATGCATTAAGCACTCTACTGACAGCCATTAGTTACGTACACATCACAAATAATTCATCATCCATCCTAAGTTCGATAAAATATTAACTCTTAACTAAATATTTTGACGTAACTGACATTTACGTCAAGAGATGTTTTTATAATTAATGGAGGAAATTCAGCAGAAAAAAAAAATGCTGATTCTCCTTTGCTGTTATTAGTTTACCTTAAATTCATACGACTCCTCAATCACCACCTCCAGCTTCGTGTGCTCTCCCAGACATGGGCAGCCCATCTTGGACACGTCCTCTGGTCCCACCGCCGTCTTGTTGTCATTTGTGTCTCCTTTGACAGAGGAAGACCACATGGATCAGAAAGATTTATCATATATGAAAGAAAGTAATCTTACCTGGCTTTAAAGGGGTTCTGTGTAGTATTGATATTCCACATACCAGAACACAGTTATGACTACCAAAAACACCAACAAATGTATCCATCAACTGTGGAATAAAGTATGAAGCTTATTGTTTACACACATCTGTATTATGATGTCATCAAGTTTTCTTCTTCAAACTAAAACTCACAGATAATTAGTCAAAATAACACTTTCTTATAATCTTCACATGCTTCATCAGCTGATAGTTTACATTATAGCTCTGTTAGCTTAGTTCTGCTTTTAGACAGAAAACAGCCACAGTTAAATCACAAATCACATCCTTTTCTGTACGATTTGTGTTGCCAATAGCTGAAATAAAAATATGTTTGGAATTGTCCAAAAAAGGTCAGAAATACCACAGTATAGTCTGAAATGTTGATTAACAAACAGCCAATTTAGCAAAGATAATAACATCACATAATAACTTTACACCTTCAAATCATAAACATATAAAAGAAGTAATGTGATAAAATGTAAAATGTAAAGCAATGATGTAAAAAGAGCCAATTTGCCAGAAGATTAAAATGTAGAAAATGTAAAAAAATTTTTTTAAAATGACTAAATAATTGTTTGACAGCAGAAATGTCACTGTACCATGTATATGTCTGTGTTACCTTTTCAGTTGTTTTAATTATTGTTTTGTTTTTAATCGCTAACATTACATATTAGAAGCAATTCCACTTTGCGGTTTCATTTTTTGTTACCTGTTGGGTCTTGAGCTCAAAACATTTGGGAAACACTGTCATATATACTGACACATGGGACTTTCAGGAGACTTTGTTTAAAAAATGCATTAGACATGGATATTTCAAAGGTGCAGTACATTATTTATTAAATATTCTTAAGTGTCCATTTTCATAGGTTGTGCACAAATCAGTGGTAGATGTACTCACCATTAACTAGTTGTATTGATAGCATATTGACTCTTCATTATTCATTATAAAGCACTTGTCAATGCCTTCTTCTGTATGATCATATTCTATGACTACTGGGTCAACATAATACATTAGAAAATCGTACATAGAGCTTGATATACTTTATTTAGTACAGGGTACAAGGTGATAGTACCACAATAATATATAATCATTTACCTGGTATGTTCTATCCTTATGTATTAAAAAAACCCCACCAAAATGTAAATGTTAATAGTGTTCAAATATATGTGAATAAAGTCTTACCTCACTCACTATTCTTCATTCTAAAGTGAAGTCTTGCTCATAATTTATTCACTTGTAGTTTGACTCTTATTCACCCTCACGTTCCTTATTCTAAAGTTCTCTAATTATTTATGAGTGAGACCTGGGGAATGTATTATATAGAGGATGGAAGCACTAGTTACACAGGTTTTTTTTTCTTTTGCTGTATAAGGCCCATTCCAAGCAAAGCATTTTAAGAATGTAATTCATATATAGCAATTTTCTTACAATAAAAAGATGTAAAATTACTGGTAAGCTGTAAATTAATGGCCTAGTAGTTGTAGAACATTGTCATACAGAGTATATAAATAGAATAGAATAGAATAGAATAGAATAGAATAGAATAGAATAGAATAGAATAGAATATTATTTATTCTATTATTGGAATATGTACAATGACAATAAATACAAAAATTAAAATCCCATCCAGTAAAAACTATAAATGATCATAGAAAAACAACTACAATAAATAAGATCAAACAGATAAAATAAATTATAAAAACATTTTTGTTCTTACCATTGCACAATCCCTGTATTGCACCTCAGACTGTGTATAACTGTCTGTCCTAGTTCAGATTAATGTGTACCATCTACCTCATATTTAGCTGCTAATAAGTGTTAATGAGCAGCTACTCAAATGGTCAATATCTACGCCTAAATATGAAGTGTGTCCAAAACTTAGGCATTTGGAAATAAACAAATCTAGCCCAAGAAGTGAAATAAAACTTTACTTTGATTGATTTTCTGCCAGAATATACTAATGGTCTTCATTTTGGAGCTGAACTTACCGTGCCTCTGTCCCACTTCCAGTAAGATGGGCTCCTCCAACACAATGGTAAAAGTCTTGTTCTTCTCATATTCCTCGTCATCAATGATCTTCACATTCAACAGCTTCCTGGAGACAGAAAAGGTCAACAAGACAAGGGTGAAGCTAGGAAAGACAGAAAGAGCAGCAGAAACTTTTTTTTTAATTTTGATTCTTTTTTTTTTTTTTAACGACACCTGCCATAGTGAGTTACAGGCAGCTACTTGGCATGGTGCATTTGTTGTTCAATAATGTAATGAAAAAAGTTGAATCCATGCAAAAACTTTAACCTTGAGAACACTGTTAACTAAGACTATCCAGGCAATGAATCATAGACCGAAGCTTTCAGACATCAGACTGATCCATCAAGATGCTATGTCATCACTTTGTAAGACAAAATACTTTGTTGTCTCAAAAGCTTTACAAACAAAATCTACAAAACATTGTTTCTTGATAAAACCGAAGTGAAGTTTTTCATAGCCGTCTAGCAATAAGAAATCCTACATCCTTATACACAGGGTAGTAAAAAAAAAAAAAAAGAACCTCGCTTTCAGCATTTTCACCTTGCTCACACAGCAGTCTGTCATCCTCTGGAGTGACATCAAAGCTGCCGGTCATTAAGGCTGATGGTAATGTTCCTGAACACAACTGAACTGTGCACACTTTAAATTATATGTCATATAGGGTCACGCATTGTGGTTAACGGAGGGTATGAGGTCCCTCCTGTTCCTCTGTCAGACAAAAATACTGAGTGATTTTCATGAAACTTGACAGAAGGGTAGGGCATGGGTTTAATCCATAATTCATAAAAAGGGACAGAGACTGGAATTTACTGTCACTTCCTAATATTGGAGCGCCGCTGGCTGAGTAGAACTTGGCTGGAGTCTGGAATCCCATACTAACATACTAATCAGCCGGTTAAAGCAGCATGTCTGAAACCATAATATGAAACCCCCTAGTGTATGAACTGCATATTACAGGAAAAATAGGAGGAGGTAGATATTCATGACACATTAGGAGTCGTCATAAATGGGCCCCTTCTATTAAACATATACTGCTCTTTTTATTCATTTCAGAGGTTATCAGGTGGTGCCATAATTTGCTGGTGTATAAGGTGATCAAAGAGAATCTATTATTGTTATGAAACCATCAGTTTTCACAAGATAACAGTCATCCACTTGTCCCGTAGGACTCCATTGAAATGTTAGAGACACTGATCTAACTTTGAAGACCCCGTGGACGTGATATGTTTATATCCAGAGTTTGGAATCTACCTTGATATATTGTCCAATTGCAACAAAATTAGCCCTTAACAGATGTACTCTTCTGCCATTTTGGACTTGAAAGTGGTTCCCAAAAAGCACCTCAGTTTGGTCTTTTTCCTCTAATCTGTTTGTCTATATTCTTTGCTACTTACAGTGACAAGAAGTGAAAGCGAAGTGTTTATTCCATAACAATATAAACTCAAGCAGCAGAGCTACTTCCACCATTTCACAGGCTTGTCCCTAATCTGAATCAGGCAGTAAAATGCATTTATTCAACACTGTTGTGAAGGTGGAAGAGTCAATAAAAATATAGAAGATGAATTTAACATTACAGTTTCAGGAATTTGGGTTCCAGGGAGGAAGCAAATCACCCTTTTGGGGAACCATAGCAACATAACTGCAAGGCAGCAGAGCTATTTCCACCATTTTGGAATAAAAGGCTGCTGTCAAGAAGCAGAGCCAGATTTCATTGGTTCTATTCTGTTAGTACATGTTAAGCAATACTACCAACTGCCCAAAAGGAGGAGAACTAAGGTTATAATTTGTGATTTAATAATACTGTGGCATCAAAAGAATAATGGTCTAACAGTACTGGACTGTCCCTATAGTTCTGTACGAGACAATAGCCTTGTAATTTCCAATAGGTCTCCAATGTGACAATGCATGAACAATAATCCCAAATTTCTGAATAACGTACAAAACAAAAAAGATTTTGCTGAATACTTTTTTCCCAACAGCCCCACAAGAGGGCGGACTGCTGCTGCACCATTACCGTCCATTAGAGAGGAAAAATCCACTAGCGAGATGTAGTGAAATAGCCCACACCCCTCCCACACACTTCAAGTAATGACTGATGGGAAACTGAATTATTCTCTTGTTTTCGGTGCAAAATGAAGCAATGGCCGTCTAGGAATTTATTCAGGGTTAAACAAACTTCTAATGCATCTTTAAAAAATATAGCTTGTGGCGTTAAAATGGGGAGCATTTGAGACTGTTGTGTCAAACTGTGACCGACATATTTGCTTCATTCTCCTACAGAGAGTCGTCACAGTGAGTCTTTCTCTCCATCTCTCTCCATCTCCCTAATGATATGTGGGCGGCTGTCTATTTCTGTCTACACATACAGTATACACTCAGGGTTCGACAATACACAGGCACAGCTTTGCTTGTAGAATAAAAGCCATTTTTTTTTTAACACAATACGTCATATACTGTCTAATGTCAGTGAGAGTCATGCCAGTGGGAGCAAAGGGATCTACAGTAGCCTCGAGGCCTCACAGTGGAAAATAAACTACTCATTTATATGTATACATGAAAAAAAAAAAACAACTGTTAGTTCAAGCACAGGATGTACAAGAACAAGGGTTGTTTACTTAGAAGCATCACCTATGAACCTTAGGATATATAGTCAGTAATGCTATGTTCTGTTGTGTAAAAAAAAAAAATCAACACGGATCAAACACACATGCTCCCAATTAAAATTAATATTAAAATTAATAATAGGCTGCCAAAAAGCAGCAGGAAAATAGGTTCAGGAATGCAATAATTAGGTGGTAATTTACATCTCTCAATCTCTGCCAGAGACTCTAAACCTCATTTGTTATCGTTTCTGAAAAAAAGGTGGGTGATGAGTCAAGCCGGGCCAACAAATCACAATTAAAGCAGACAGGTAGAGAGTGAAGGTAGAGGCCGAATAGTTTTATGAGAGTTTTTCCACAAATACTGGGTTCAGCATCTCAAAATGGCGAATTTGTGACATATCATGTGTCACCGTGTATCGGTCATCTCTCTTTTCCCATGGGTTTAATCATTTGGATCAGTTTCTGAGAGACTGCGCGGGGAATCAAACACTGTTATTGTATCTGTCACACAGAAATATGGAGAAATGTAGCAGTTATCTAAGGTCTGTGGAATGATCTCTGTTCAACCTGAAACTTAATCAACAAAACACCACAGACTGACATGTCCAGGGGAATGTATTTACAGTTAAGCTGTAGATGTTTCAGTAATGCCTTTTTATTTTTGGTATCATGTTATTTGAAGGGATTTATATATGTGACTGACATGAAATCTACCATGAAGATTAAGGAGTTTATATGTCAGGATTACATGGAAAGTACTGCACTGATTTCTGTGAAGCTTAGTGGAAGGATCGGACACGGTTTTGGGAGCAGATCCATAAAAAGGAGCTGAGGCTGGAACTGCGTTTCACTAAAGAGCCCCAGGGTAACTTAGCTCTGTCCATGGTAATGCGTTTTTATTCTAAAACACATAACTTTTGCTCCATTTACCCCTGGAGTCCAGACTAATCCAGTGCTCTAGCCTCCCGTAGTTTGGAAACATTGGGGTTTTGTTGCAACGAGAACGGACGAAAACAGAAACGACAATGTGGAAACAAAAATCAGAAACAGCTTTTAGTCTAAAAATCACTGAAAACGACCTCTGATGCTTCACACTACTGTTGGCATTAAACTATAATGAGCATTTGCTTCCTATCAGTAGGTTGTTTGACAATAGCAAGGAATATGGACACAAATCAGAGGAAGAAGATGGAACTGTGGTGCTTTTACAGAACTGCTTTCAGTCCATAATGATCTGTTCCTGTGCAGTTCTGTTGAAAATGAACAATTTATTGACTTTCAGTTCTTGTCCATGTAAGGTCCTTGATTGGTTCTTCTCAGTCTCTGTGTGTCCTTCCTTTATTCACTGTAGCCCTTTCACACGACCCTTTGCAGTTGGATGCAACATGTCGCCCTTGACAACCAGCTGTTAATTCAACCCAGATACATGTTTACAGGAGCTTATGTCCTTGTCTCTGTTTTCAGCTGTTGTCCAGTTTAACTCTGTTCTGTACATTCACATTAGGTAAGCTGTTATTTGTCTGTTTTTGCTCTCGTTGTCATATGTGTTGTAGGTTAGTTAGAATATTTTGAGATTAATCCTGAAGCTTTGTCAAAATTATGTTTTATGTGGTTGGAGATTTTATTTTAACATGCATTAGTAAAGACGTAGCCTCAGTTAAATAAAAACAGATAAATAAATAAAACTAACCAGTGACACCATCTGACAAATTGAAACCAAGACCTTTGTTGCCACGGTAACAGCCAGAGAGTCTTTGTTGTGAAAACTTGGCATTAACCAAGAGGATGTTACCTGTCATAAACAGGACATAACAGGTCCAATTATTAAACTAAAAGTGTCTATGCATTTGGTTTGGACTTAGGTTGTCATGAGATCATTAAAATTCTGCCTTGAATGTCATGAATAATGTCCTTGATCTCTGTTACACTTTGGACTAATCTAAATGTCAGTCAGGGTTACACTGTCAAATGATTCTACATATATGATGAATAATTCCCTAACAGTTAGGCCTGCCCTGTTAATTCATGTTCATATCAGGTTTTGTTGTGTTGGTCAGTTACCATAATAAAGACATGTCCTTCTACGATGTGTCATGTTGGTATCACCATAACAATTTCTCTTTATCACCTTTTATCATAATATGTTTAGCATGTCAATCAATATGCTCAGCTTGCTTGTATTTTAAGATATGTCATTCCAAAAAGAAAATATACAGGAGTCAGACAGCTGTGACTCTTTTAGAAACTCTGGACATTTTTTATTTGGAGTTTCCCTTTCCTCTGCATTAGTTTGGTAAGGATGCTCCAGTTTCCTCCCACAGCCAAAACAGACTCCAAACTGCCCACAGGTATGAGAGTGAGTGATTTATATGGCTCTGCGTTCACCCTGGGAGTGTACACCGTAGCCGCTCTCTAGCCTCTGCATGCTGGGATTGACTCCAGCCCCCTGTGACTCCGACAAAAACAAAGTCAGTGGGGAAAATGAGTAAATGCACAACTTTCTCTAATCGCCAATGCATGACGGCATGTCGGATGTCCATATGACTGAGAGGGTCGGTCAAAGAGCCCCAGTTAAAACCCGCGTGTCAGCACAAAGTTTCTGAAGTGTCCTTGAGCAACAAACTCCACCTTTACCAGTTCCAGCAGCTGCTTGGTGGCTAAATATGCACATGGGGCTGCAGCACCATGAAGAAAAATGTTTCTCATATCTGCAGCAGATGAAATATGGATATTATTTTGTCTCCCCTGTAATGTGCTGTGGGGTTATTATGTGCAGGATATTTATAAGGGAATAATAGATTTTTGACATGGATGATGGTATGACCCTGCTTCTAGCAAGTGTTGAAACGAAGGACGACTTAATGACACTTGAAACTAATTATGACAAGAAGAGATGAGGAGAAATTCAACATGTAATGCAAAGTTTATAGCCTAATACGAAAAGGAATTACAGGGTAAATATGTCAAACTGAATTGAAATGTGAGAGAAAAATTAAGGCTTATAAATGGAGCAAACTTTGCCTGTAGGTTTTAACTCTGTTGTGTCTAACCAAACCTGACTGCTGCTCCACTTTTGTGAGTAGGTTTAGGACGTTATTGATTCTGCCTGTGTTAACCGTGAGAAATAAAGAATATCAGAGTATTGATTTCCTTTTTCAGAGGTGATCTCCTTACATCTCTTTCATCATAGCTTATATAATTGCCCCTGTTATCTACTTCAGCCTCAACTAGTGTTCAGTGTTGGACATTTCGAGGTGGTAACAACAGTTCCAAGAAGAAGCAACGCACAAGCATCAAAGGGTCTTTGCAGATCTTCCACTAATCCATAAACACAGGATGGAAATGGTTTTCTATGTCAGGCTGTTTATTGTGGCACAGAGGTCTGTGTCTGCGAATCATAATCTATTTACTGCAGTGCAGAATTCAGATGGTAAATTATTATTTAACTGCACGCCTGGATTTTAAAGCGTTCCTCCTGGCTTCGAGTCAAAAGCTTAAAATCTTGGCTTCCTTCAGCCTTGCTCCTCTGCATGCTCAAACATCGACAGGGACGGGCAGATGTACACAGACACAAAGACACACAGAACCAGACACAGTGTCACAAACACACAAAAACACACACACAGCTGCCTGGAGGGCTGCTGCCTAGTGTCAGCTCTTTGTCCTGAGCGCCAAGGGAAACACTTGGGTAAGAAAAGCCAGCTCCGTTTGAAGGATCAACTTTGGCAGCCTGTTCTGCAGTATGGAGCGCACATATACATTTAACACAAAGCATGGGCAGGCTTGTCAGCTCACGGAAACAAGTGGAAACATTTTGGGATAAAAATACAGCAGTGACGTTTTACCTGCATCATCTAAGAAGACTGACTGAATGTTTTAAATGAAGCAACCTCATGAAAATTTCAGTCTGACCTGAGCATCTGAGTCGCCTTAAACTGGAAGAAATCATAATGTTATCAAATGAAAATCTGTTTAGTTGAATAAGTTTGGCAGGATGACAGTTGATAGCATCTATTTTAAATGCATACATCAACAAGAAAAGACAGCAATCTGGGAAATAGACAGAAACACTGCCCCTTTTCTTAAAACAGTTGAGACAGAATCACAAACTGAAGTTTAACTGGAGGTGACATTAACAATATCAGTGCACACACTTTTTATAATTAATGTAAAACCTTGCAGAGGTGAACCATAGATCCTAATTTATGAGCTGAATGCCTCATTAGTTTAATTCTGAACATTATATTACCACCAAATACTGTAGTTTGCAAAAGCATGTCCATAAAAATGTTTTTCAATTTCAATCTTTGACTCACACAGAGCTGCAGCATTCTCCAGACATTCCTCCTTGTATACACTGAATTTAGAAGTAGTTATAAGACCAACTGACTTTTTGTAGAAATTGACTGGAGCAGCTCTTCAACAAGACCTTTTGATTTTCTGTTCTTGAAATATTTACCATTTCTCAAACGATTTTCAATCAATCAGTTTGACTTTTTACAGATTTTTGCACATTTAAAGACACAAGAAAAGACAGATTTACGGTGTCCAGAGGAGTTCATCCTACTGTAACTTAAGAAAACATATGGACAAAAGAATAGGGACAGACTGAATTAAGGTATTTAAATGCTAAAAGGGGGCTGGCTGAAAAAACAACAGTGAAAATGTCATAATATAATTTACAATGTGATAAATATTGCAATAAACATTTCAGATAAGATAAGATAATATAAGATAAGATAGAAAAACCACCCACTAAAGATAAAAAATAAAGAAAATATTGATTTGACATTTTTTTTGTGACAATTATTGAAAACAAATCACATGAATATTTTTGACATGATAATACACAGCCAGACCAAAAAAAGGCCAAATCTGGATTTATCTCAGCAAATAGATCAGATTCTTCCATTGGAATATTTACTGCAGCAACTTCTTTAACCCCAACTGATGCCGTGAGTAGCCTCTCAATTGTAGAATAACTATCAGTATGTTAGAGAGCATAAAGATTAGACAATGGATTTATCAGGCTCAAACTGTGAAAGAGTGGTTCATGGAGGATAAGACGTCATTTTCACACATGGATTGGACACCACCGAGTCCAGACCTGAACCCCACTGTAGGAGAAGGTTTTACCCAGTGGTCCAACTCTCCTATTATCAATACAAGATGTGGGACAAAAATGAATGCAACTCTGAAGTAAATAATGTGACATTTATTGTGACATTGCATAAGCCTTGCATAACATGAATGATTCCACAGTGAATGTGTCCTGTAATAAAAGCTAAAGGCAGTCCAATGAAATATTGTGTGGGACTTTTTTTTGGCTGCCTTGTGTATCTCAAATGGGAAGTCCTATAAGCTGTAAGTGTGATATGTTCCAATACTTGTCCATTTAGTTTATATTGAGCAAAAATAAATGATTAAAACATCTTCATCAGTTTGAGATCATGCACTGCAAACTCTCACAACCACATCCAATTAGACAAATGCACTGCCATGGGTTTAGCAACACATTAGTGTACTTGCTGTGCATAACATGTTTTCATAATTTGGTTTTGCTAAATCCATTTGCATGTTATCTTACGTTGTGTTTCATGTGATGGAGCGGCTTTCAAGTCACTTTCCTGATGAATGATGACTCTTCACATGTTTTTCACAGAGTTCTAATGGGTATTTCCTATAAGTGTCCGTGTGTATCAGTCACGGGACTTAGGGAAATTTCCCCTTGGGGATCAATAAAGTTCACCTGTGTCTGTATCTGTAAAGGTCAGAAAACTATTCAGACCTTTCTTAAAAGTACAAATACCTCATAAGTAAACTATTAAAAAGTACTCCACTACAAGTCTGCAGTTAAAATCTTATTTAAATAAAAGTATGTAGGTATTATTTGCAAAAAATCAGAAATAAAGGTAGTCCCTTCAGTTTTTTCGTACAATATATGAAGTTTTATTAATTTATGTTGTGTATTGCGGTGGCCATGGCTCAGGAGGTACAGCGGGTCGTCCAATAACCGAAGGGTTGGCAGTTTGAATCCCGCTCTGTCCGAGTCATGAGCTGTTGTGTCCTTGGGCAAGACACTTCACCCACCTTCACCCAATTGGCAGCCACACTTCCGTCAGTCTGCCTCAAGGCAACTGTGGCTACAAACATAGTTTACCACCACCAGAGTGTGACTGTGAAAGTGAATGAATAATGCATCCATTGTATGCATTAATAGAAAAGCGCTATATAAATTGAATCCATTATTGTTATTGTATTTTTCTGCTGTAGATGTGACCAACTTCAGTCAAACTAGGAAATAATAAAAAAAAAAACAAAAAAAAAAACTCTGCTCTGAAAAATAATTTAAGCGTAATTCAGTTTTCCACAAACTTCAATAAGCTTGTTAAAATAATATTAAACTGACATCATCACCTCCCAGTGTGGAATTTCTAAATATGCAAATCTTATTCATTTCTTAAGTGTTTGTGCTGGGTACTAGATCTGCTTCCTCAAAAGTTGACTCATATTTGTGCGTTCATTTCATCACATTCATCTCCCTTTGGCAAATGAATGTGAGTGAACCAATGTCTGCAGAATGAAAGTCAGAGATTACAGGGAACCGGATCTGAAAAATACTTGTCTCAGAGTGAAAGGAGTTTTTCAAGTTGAGCTCATTTGAGCTACTTTTTATGCTGTTGGTAGTTTAACCCAAGGCAATGCATCAAATTCATCATATGTTCGCAGTGTCGCTGTTCTGTGAGAAACACGTATCTTTAAGAAGTCAACTTTTCATGTGTTGAGAAAACTAGACCTGTTTCAGCTTCATAATGTTGCATTTTCTAACCAATCCATGAGCATTTATGAAGAATTTATATTTATCTTTTAAACTCAACCCTTAAATGACCACTTAATCCTTCAGTCGTTTCTCATACATTTGGAAGTGAACTGAAATTGTAAATATAAAAACTTAGTGGAGTAAAAAGTAGAATATGTGGAGTACAAGTATAAAGCTGAAGTAAAAGTACCTCAAATTCATAATGTAAAGGTGTATGTGTAGTGTTTCTACTTTCAAATGTTGTCAAATTGTCATAGAGTGTTTAAAATAAAGAGTTCTGGAATTATGCCAAAGATACCAATGTATAGGATATGAACACTGATGGACCAGGACATTTATTTGACCACTAGAGGGAGTAGTGAGTCACTCTGCCGGTAAAATTAACATCACAGGGCCTTTAAAAGCATCAGATAGTGATGAGAATGGATGAGAATCACAACAACTTTTAGAGTCAAAGACAGTGACAAAGCCATAAAAGCTAGAGGCACTGTTGCTGTTTTTACCATTGGACACAGCTTGAAATGAAAAGAATTGAGTATGTGATGTTATTATCTTTGCTAAATTGAATGTTTGTTGATCCACAGTTCAGACTAAACTGTGACAGTTCTGACCTTATTTGGATGATACCAAACACATCTTTAGTTCAGCTATTGACTACACAAACCACACAGAAAACAGAAGTGATTTGTGGTTTTACTGTGACTGTAATTTTGTCTAAAAACAGAGCTAAGCTAACAGAGCTATAATGTAAACTATCAGCTGATGCAGCATGTGAAGATTATAAGACACAGTGTTATTTTATCAACTGTCAAAAGAACCAGCTAAGAGTTTCTGTTTGAAGAAGAACTTGATGATACCATTAGACAGATGTGTGCAAACAATGAACTTTATACTTTATTCAGTGAGTGATACAGTCTGTGGATTTGTAGTGTTGATTTATTGATGGTTTTGGTAGTCATAAGTGAGCACTGGTACATGACGTCTCCCTTCAATACTACATAAAATCTCCTTAAACTCAGTACTTTAGGTAAGTCTACGACTACTAACACTTTGTTTGTCTCCTACACTTGTTTTCTGCAGTTTTCTCTGCATTATAATAAACCCCTATATAATACAGTGGGTTGTTTCTGGATGTGGATGCTTTGTTTCTTATTTACAGTGAATTCCTTCACCTCATACATACTAATAAATGTACTGTGTGTTCATACAGTTATGTTAATGCGTAACATACATTTATATTTAATCAAAGCACCATTTTTATATATCACTATTGACTTATTCATTGCTTGCACATCTTTTCAGCCTTATTTTTGTACTTTCAGACTAAACTCTAAACTGAATGTGACTGTCCGTATGGAATGTTAGTTTTGCAATGACAATAAAGCTTAATGCAATCTAAATTTTTAAAAAATGCACCGCACATTGGTACAGTACCAAACCTTTGACCTACATTCACTCGGCTCCTGTGAATTTTTTACAGCATTCTCCTTTAAGTCCTTTCTTGTTATTCTAAGCAGCTGAGGTGCAGCTCCATCATTCCTTGTTGCGTGTGGGTTATCTTTTCATTGGTTTTCTGACGATAGACTGCCCTGCTCTGCTGGAAGCACAGAGCCTGTCAGGGAAAGCATGACTCCAGATAACACAAGTGTGTCCCTGTCAGCTCCATACTGTCTGATGAACATGCCTCAGTAGGTGTGGATGTTATCTGATACTCACTCTGCTGTTTGATTGCAGATACAAGCTGGATTCCACTCGTCTCATATAGTTATACACTATTGTCTCATTAACTGTAGTCTCTGCATCAGACTGTGCGGTGATGAGAACATTTGGGACTCCTTTAACCTCTTTTTACTCTCTTTAATTGCTTTGGATGCTCAAGAAGGTCTTTTCAGTTTCCCTTTGGAAGCACATTCTGTTTGATGTGGGTTTGAGGGGTTTAAACACACTGACACGTGCACCCTTAAAAGCACATGCACACAAATGCATAAAAGCAAGAAAGTACAGTATGTGCAGGAGCAAACACCCAGATAAATATGTATTTGAATTTCACTTGTATTGTGAGAAAAAAGGGAGATGTGCATCTCTATGACACCATGAATTCACCTGCCTCTCCTCCCACACAACAGACCTACACAATACACCTACACACAAGCCCTGAAAGCCTCTTCACAAAGATGGATTCATCGGACGCATTTTATTCAGTAATCATTCATGTTACGTTTAATTGTGTTTGTCCTTTGGTTTGCTGTAAATCATTGTGTGATGAGCTTGATACAGTTGAGGGAATTTTCACTTATAAATTTTTAAAAAATAACAAAACAAGAATAATAACTACTGTGGATAACTGCCGGCCCTTTGCTCAACGCAGCATAAAACAAACATTACAACATGCTCATCACTATCAAAGCATAATCAGCTTTCAGCCATTCACTGTTGGAGAGAAAGCTGGGAAGCCTTCACACTTCCACTGCTCTCTCTGCACCCGTTCTCCCTGTTCTTTTCATCAGCCTCTTTGCTGGTGCATCCATGAGTTCTTTTGTTGAAATCATCACAGAGGCTTCATCACCTACACATGTTTCGGTGGCTGCTCAACATTTTGTTCTCTCTGTTCTTCAAGTCACCTGTCTGAATTCCCTTTCTTTTCTTTGTCGCCCTCGTACACCTGTTTTCTTTTCTCCGCGTTACAATGAACTCCCCATATAACCTGCACTGAAATCCCAGAGGAATGGGTGTTACAGATGAATGTGTTCATAGAAAGCTTCTCCTGTGTCTTCTCCTTTCACATCAGGCACAATGTTTCATTATCTGCCTCACAATTTATATCCTCTTATCCTCCCACATCATCCCTCTGAAAGATCCAAACTTCTCAGAGCACGTATATCTATGACTCACAAAAATAGCCCTTTTATCCTTTACCAGAATAGACAACTTACAGTAATCTAACAGTACTATTTAACATACTAATGTGTGGGCTGGGAGGTTTGATCCAGTGATGAGAAGCAACAACAAGACGTCACATCAAAACACAAAGTGAGCTGGACTGTCACTTACATGGTCTCATCATTCTGGAACTCGAGCTTGCCTGACACCTCCTCATAGTCCTCCCCGGCCTTGGCGGTTCCTTCGACGGTGTGGTAGGGCACCGCCACCTTCCCCCTCGCCCCAGACGTCCGGTGAACCTTCACCTGCATGTTACCGATGCTCTCACTCACCCGCGTGGAGTTACTCTCGAATGTGAAAATGCCGGCGTGGTCGTCATCATAGATGGTAACAGTGGCTGTGTGAGCGTTGCCCAGGGCAGCCTTCGGGGGGACGTGTGAGGAGATGCCCACCATGCTGTTACTGGAGGTGATGGAACTGGGCTCCAGGACGGAGACCTCAGCTCTGTGCACGATGCGGGGGTTACTGAGGCGCACATAGAAATGCTCATCCTCTTCAAAAATGTCATCATCTATAACACCGACAGTGAACTCTTTGGTCGTCTCACCAGGCTTGAAGACCAAAGTCCCCTCAGCAAACTCATAGTCTGAGCCAGCGTTGGCAGTTCCATCCTCTGTACGGTAGTCCACCTGTGTGGCATGGAGAAAGAAAAAAACTTTGTTAAATATTTAGCAGCAACAGTCATAATAAAATAGTGAATTATTAATATTTGTATGCCCAAAGCAGCTGAAACTGGAACCTTGAACATTAATAATATTTCTGACACTGCAGAGCCCAGGATTTGTATTTGTATCTGAATGTGTTGTTTGTTTGTAAGTAAAGTGATAATAGATGTAATCGCTTTTGTTTTTGTTGGTACACTCCAAATTTCAGGATGGTAAAATGTCAGTACAAGTGTTGTTCAGTGAACTGTTTTAATAATTCTGAACTCCTTTTTATAAACCCAACAATTAACTATAAGCATCACTGAAAAGCTACTCTGGTGAACCAGCTGTAACTATGCTGCCAGAGCTAATGTGGGCTAATCTAGGCTAACACCACTGGATATATGCAGGTCCAAGCAGGAAAAAAGACAACCTGAGTTAAGTTAAGGTAAGAAAAAGCATGAACATTGAGGTGTGTAAATTAAAGGGTCACCTTAAAACAATTAATCTCCGTTTCTGTTGCCTTTCTGTCATATCACACATTATAGGTAGGGCACAAAGACCCACCATGCTCACAGCCATAAATAAGGAACACCAGTTGTTTTCTTTTTAATTTTGTCAATCTCAGATCCAAATAATTTAGCCTGTTTGCAGCCAGGTCCAAAGGATTAACTTGGTTTAGGCAACAAAATTACTGATTAGGTTTGGGAAAAGATCAGAGCCTCATGTGCACAGTACTTAGAGATGTAATGACTAATCAATTAATTGATTCTTCGGAAACTATTAAATTAATCTACTTAAGCAACAGCCATTTTGATATGTGAAAAAATCATATTCTCAGATACCATCTTAAATCTGCATTATTTTGTTGCTTTTCTTCTCCTCTGTGTCAGTAACCTGAATATCGTTATGTTGTGGAAACGACAAGAGACTGAGATGTCATTTTGGAATTGGACCTCAGATTACAAAGAGGATAGAGTAAAATATTAAATACTTTGCGAATTTTGTTACAGCTTTAGGTATAAATATCAGTAATTGCATTGTATCGACAGCCAGAGAACCCTCTGTGTTCTGTCTCTTACCTTCACGGTGCAGCCACTTTCTCCCCCATGTCGACTCACTGACAGCTTCAGCGAGCCACAGTTCTCAAAGCACTGATAGTGAGAGGGGTCAAACTGCAGGTAGATGGTGTTGGGATCCTCTTCCTGACCGCTGGCCTCATGACAGCTCACCACTTTCCTGGCCTGGTCAGCGGCGTGCTTCTTCAAGATGTTCCCAGCTCCGATCATCATGCGTGTGGCTTGGATGCGATAGAAGGCCCTGCTCTTCTGCTGCTGCACTAACACTTGGTAGTTTGCCATCTCGATCAGCTGCTCCATGTCCTTCTCTGGGTGCCTTTGTTTTAAATCCTTCAGTGTCCGGGCCATCTCCCGTCGGGCCTCTTCTTCTTGGTCTTGCTCTGCGCTCATCCCTCCACCTTCCTCCACACCCTCCAGCATCCCATCCAGAGCCTCTTTGGGGTGAGTGTGGGAGTTTATGCCCTGGCCGTCCATCTCCAAGTCCATTTTGGTGAACATGGCGTCTCCCTCTGACTCAATGATGATACCACGGGTCTTGTCGGCACGGTAACGCTTATTTACATACTTGTAGAAGAGCAGCCGTCTGTCTGCAATCCAGGCTTGCAACACACAGAGGGGGAAGAAGAGGAATGTGAGGACTGCCTCCCAGACATGCACCTCTCCGGGGGAGAACACAGACAGGATGAGATACAGCCAGATGTAGGCGAAAATACTCCAGGCAGCAGTAACAAAAAACACCCGCAGGTGCTTTATCTTGCGGGTTTCGTTTTCTGGAACCACATAGACACAAATAGCGATGATAATGAACATGTTGAATGCTGCACTACCCACAATGGTACTGGGACCCAAAGCACCAGCCTCAAAGTCATGTCCCACCACCTCGATGACAGACAGCAGGATCTCTGGAGCCGACGAGCCCAGGGCCATCAGAGTCAGATTAGACACCGTCTCGTTCCAGATTCGCACCGTGGTCGTCGTGGTCTCACCATTGGGTTTCTTGATGGTGATCTCCTTTTCCTGAGAGGTGATGACCTCAATGGAGGACATGAAGCGGTCGGCGATTATGGACATACCCAGGAACATGTATATGAGAGCAGCAAAGTAAACAATGGCACGTGCCACCTTGTCGCCCACTGCAGGGTTCTGGGGGTTCCACATGGGCAGCACCACTCCGTCAGAACAGTTATCTTCACTGGAGCAGTTACCCGGCGAGCTGCCAGCGGTATCATGGCCGCCGCTGCCATGGGAAAAGTGTGTGACACCCGGCAACAGAACCAGCAGAACAGAGATGAGCATACATGGACTAAAAGGTGGAGAGCAACTCAGAAAACTCTTGTGCTTTAGCATGGTGGCTTGATGATGCTGTGGATCTTCACATCTGTAGGTTCCTACCAATAAAACACAGAAGAAGAAAAAAGGGAAACATCAGAGTTTATGTGAAAGATGGAATAGTCACATCTGTTGTCAGTAAGATGGACCTGACTCACTTTGTTAAGAAGGATACTTTAAAATTACAGAAGATTATTTACCTGGTTAAAAATGCAATAAGCACCTTTTTAATTTCTTTAAAGGAAATTAGGTAACATTTCATTACTTTTGATTACTTTTCTGACAAATGCTCAGATTTTGTCCAGCAGCTTTGCAAATCTGTGTCTTTTAATTATTATTATTTCACACACAACCAAGATGTAAACTACATGCAAAAAGAAGAAAGTATAACAAAAAAGCATGAGTAAAAGTGAAACAGAAACCTGTACAGGCACAATAATAACAACAATATGAAAACCAAATGCTAGAACAGAAAATGTTCAATGGGAAGTAAATGTGTTAAAAAAAAGTTCAAGTGTGAAATAATGCAGGAGTGGTTGCCTTTGATGGAATGCACAACTGTTTATGAGAAAGATCAGCAAGAAAACTCCTTGATATCTGATGAAAAATGCCAATTGCTTGTTCTGTACAAAGGAAGATGAAGATTCCCAGCCTTCCTCTGCCAAAATACACCAGTCCTGCACATAAAAAAATGCAAGCAGAATGAATGCTGTACTAGACATATCAGCTTTTTACCTAAAAGTATATATCTGGATGGAACAGCTCTCTAAATAACTGTAAATGTAATATGTTTTGTAATTTATTTTTATGATGTTATCCCATGAAACCAGCTGCTCTTTAACTCTGACCATTAACTCAGAGCCCACTGCTGAAATAATCTCTGATGTAAAGGACGTCACAAGTCAAGTATTTATAGTCATATTCGTTTTCGACCAAAATGATGTAGGATCCAAAGGTTTGCCTCAGTTTTTGAAATTCAGAAATGCTGGCACTTACTAATGCTTGAGTCACTGGTATTGAACTATCCTATCAAACTCCCACAGACACTGTGGCCATTTTGTGCAAAGCAGGAGTAAAAATGTTACCCTCTGCACCTGTAGTATGGAGGGAAAAACTGACTCAGTCCACTATGAACTGTCAGGTTACACAGGGATCCAAAAATAATCTTCAGTCACAATGAGGATGATGAGAGGTGAGCAGCTGTTTGTTCTTTTCTTTACAGTGCAGATCTATTTGTGAGTATATAATAGTTTTAAAGGAGAAACAGTCTCTTAAGAAAGTGCAGCTTTTTTCAGCTCTGATCTCTGTAATGCTTGATGCTTAATGCTTAAGGTTGTAAACACCCTTATTCGCTTTAAGTGAGCCATTTACACAATGTCAAGGGAAAACTTCAAATAAATTCACAGTTTTCTTGCCAGCATCATGGCTATGTCAGCAGATTGAACAAAGAGCAAAGGCTCAGTGCTACTCAGAGGAATTACATCTGCATCTGTGTGAAAACAGTAGAATAGAGTGAAGAAGGAATGTAATGTGTTTTATATAATATTTAAGACAATTTCAAAAATAGATTCCCTATGTACAGCAGGAGAGGTTTGACAATGCTTTATGAGCTGCACATGCTCTCATTGACATGCAGCAGAGAAAAACTGCAATCTCCACTCTGACCTGCATAACAAGAGTGCACATTTCCCATCACAGCTATGTTTCAGGGTGAAGCAGCAGAGCACAGATGCTAAAATTACGTTGTCATTTTTTGTTACAATAACAAATGAACTGCCAACAGATTGCCCGTATTAGTAATTTACACAGCAACAGCTTTAAGTAAGAGCGAAACACCTGTCTGATGATCCGATCTGGCAAAACACAATCCAGATCAGAACCATGGACAGCAACGTCTCCTGCAACAAGGTATAAGAACCATAAATAAATAAATGAAAGGTTGTGACCTTTCACTGTGTTGTCTTTTCATTCCTATTAACATTTCTGAGAATATTTGATTGAATAAGCTTTAAAATCAGAAAAGATATGAGATTAATCATAAGCTCATAACATCAGAGCCAAGACTCCAAGACTGTGTGCTTCATGTGCAGCATGAAATAGTCGTTCAATCTTGCACAAAATTTGAGTGGGTGATGTTTCTATGGTAAGGCAAGCTCTCCAGCTGGTGGGAATACAGGAATAAAACATGTTACTTGACACTAGTACAATAAAAGAGTGATGCTCTGATACAGTTACCTAATGAACTGCTACTGTACCAGCAAGAAAAGTTTTTTAGTTCAACTATAAATGGATGAAAGTTTTTGTCTTTACATTGACCATGTCATGAATGCAAATGTTTTTTAATGAAACCTACATCTGGAACCACCTTTAGTTAAATATTCTACTACCTGTCCACAGCTGATTTAACGTTTATTTGTTTCAACTAATTAAAAATCTTGCCAGATTATAAGCTTGATTTTCTTCAGTTTTTCCTGTAAGTGATCCAAAACCAAAAAAATGCAATAAAAAAAAACTGTGACCCAAATAAAATGATGATTCAATCCACATCCTCAGGTTTCAAGTTGGCAAGTTCAACCTTTCACATAATGAATCACACTTTGAAGGCAGTCATCATGATGACAGAGAAGGTGTTGTTTTTTATTTTTCCAATGGTGGCAGTATTAATTTGTAATTAGATTCTTCTTAAATGTCATTTGTACTATCTTGGGAATAAAAAGTCATGAAAACAACAAATACAAGCAAATGAAGCCATGTGTATACACAAATACAGACAGACTATTAACAGAAAACATCAAATCCACCTTCAGTTGGACAAATCAATCGAAAATGCAAGCAGTTCTGACGAACTAGTGCTGTGCATGCAGTTTCTTTAAATCTCAACATGATGTAAGACAACCACCAACCACACGACAACAGGTTTATGTTAAAACATGCGCTTAAACACATAGTCTATTTTTAATTTTGGGGAGAAACTGCATTACTCACCTGGGTGCAGTTATCAGTGAGTCAGCTCAGTGTGGAAGTTGTGGCCTCAGGAGATGAAGTTATCTTTCATATCTCTCTGTAAAAAGACAGGATACCTGAAATTAGCGAATTGTAAAGAGAGTTTTACAATCGCCATGAAAACTAACCGGAAATTATTCCACATTAGAGAGTTTTACAGAGCTTATTAAAGGTGCGACACGTACAATAGAAGATTTAGCAATTATGATAATACTGATAAAACACCAGTGTTGCAGACTACAGACAGTTTAAAATCTTTAGTTACAAATAGATTCAACTCAGATATTGGACATTACAGATGCAACAAAAAAATGGTTATCCCCTTAGTGCACGAGGGACAAACACTGGTCCATTCGGTGCGCACGGTGGTCCCACAGATACTCACAGAAAGCCTTGAATCTGAGCTGGACCCTGGACCCACGGAGCCTACCCTGCACCAGTTCACCAGAGGCAGACACCCCGGGTGCCATTCACACAGCAGACTGGTGTAATGGTGTTGGCTTGTTGCGCTGGTGTCTTGGAAATGACGCGTAGCTATCCACGGTGCTTCTTCGCTATTTTTCTGACAGATACTCTACATCAGCAAACTTAACACTGACGGATTAGTTCCTCTTCTCAAATCCCCCTTGTTCCACCGCGGCGACACCTTCCGCAAGGCTAAGTAATTTTCAAAGAACCCAACGCGTTTTCAGCTTTATCCTCTCCAGGCTACGTGCGATTGTTGATGCGTAAAATAATAAATTCAATTACTGACTCTGTCCTCTGTCCCGCTTGTATCAGTCAGAAATTCTTCCAAACAGTCAATAAGAAGGAGGCTTTAAAGGTGTTTTTTAAACCGAGAAATGTATACAGTGGAGATGCATCCTTTTCTGTCTGAGCTGCACAGCGCAAAGAACCAAACAGAACTGCACATGAGAGTAGGCGTGAATGAATGGTGAAGGATTGAGAGGACGCAAACCACACAGTACACGGATCAGGACAAGATGGATATCAAGCAGAGGGATGGTGGCGGACAAGAAAGAGGAGTGTGGTGCTATGCAAATGGTAGTCTTGTCTTACTCTTGCGGTGGCCAGCACTGGCACAAGAGACGATGAGCGAGAAGGAAAAGCAGTAACACTGCAGAAACAGGGGAGGAGACGTTCAGAAACAGCGCTACACGCACGGCTGGTCCTCCTGACTGCGCATCAGGAGTCTGGGATTAATGACCATTTCACTCCAAAATCCCCGTAATTGACTTATTACTGTCATGAGTCATCAACAGTGATAAACTGCCTTCACCTGGAAGCTGATGCCATCTTATTTTGGTTTACAGACAGTTACAGATGTTGTCTGTGCTGTGGGTTGGTGATTGTGTTTTTATTGTAGTCTCGGTGCTTACAAAAAAAGTATCGAATTAAATATTTGTGTTGCAATTGAATGCATCATAAACGGGACGTCTCACACACAAATAAAAGTCTTCCAAAAAAATCCAGATGCTTCTTACAAACCACAGCCGGTTCACTCCTAAATCCTCATAATTGATTTCTTACTGTCATGAGTCATCAACAGTGATAAACTGCTCCAACCAAAAAGCTGATTTCTTATATCAGTCTCATCTCTTATGTCATCTTACATTCCATTAAAGACAAGTACAGTGCTGATGTTATCTATAGGTCTGTGCTCTGGATTGATGATTGGGTTGTTGCAGTCTGGATGCTTAAAAAGAAAGTATCCAGAGATAAACAGTAGTGCCTTGAGTCAATACATGAAAGCAGGGAGGTATTATTGATTTACACAAATATGCAAATATGTACAAATATAATCACAGACCTAAAGCCCTGATGCCATAAGCAAAGCAGATAGATGAAAACAAATATATATAACTTGCTAGAACCTTATGTCCAAAGGTGATGATAAGTAACACCTCAAAAAACAAATCATTTAGGACATTTCAGACCTTTCAGACACTCCTCTGAATCCCAATGTTAACATGCTGCATTATGCATGTTATTGTGGCCTTAGTATATACAGTAAACCTCCTCTCTTGCTCGATGTTAATATGCTGCCTCAAGCCTCACTGCAATGACTTGTGGGACATTTGAATGGAACAGACCTCATTAATGTATTGTATGATATGGACATCATTAGTGTATTGGTAAGCTGTTTTGCATTTTCCACAGTGATAAGGAGTAACAACTTAGGTTCAGGAACCGAGGCAACACATCCCATATTCTAATTTGCTGTGTTTGCTTGTAGGTATGTACAATGCCTCCCTCTTCCATTTGTCTCAGCTTTCAACACCCTCCCCTCCAACCCTCTTCTCTGCTTCCTCATCCCTCTTTCACTACAGGAACCAGAGGGGACAAGGAGCCCCATCCGAGGAGTTCCTCCACACCTGAAATCCATCTTCTGTCTTAACACTCATCTGATCCTCTCGACCAGTTTCATTCACCTCTTTGTCATCATTATTCAGATATAATTTGATGCAGTCAGAAGGACTAAATTGCAAGTACAGACTTAAGCTAAAAAGTTGAAAAAGTCATTTTTGTCATTTAGGGAAGAGAAATCTCTAAATCAACATCATCCAGTTCTGAAAGTGTTACAGCATCAGAACTACAACAGTATCCTTTGAGGCACACTGCTCGCAGCACTAGAAATATGGCTTTCATTTGGATAAGATTCATCTATTTCATACTGGTGTATGACTCCCTGTAATAATCATAGAGTGGGGGCTGTAGATTACACCCTGAATAGATTATGGCAAACCTCGGAGAGAAATAAAAAAGATTACACTGAGATCTGGAGAGCAGACGGCACAGGAGGAGGCAGAAAACCCCAAAAACAACGAGGAGGAGAAACACACACTCTCATAATGTTGTGCTCCTGAAGGACAGATCAGTTTAAATTCACGTCAGGACCTGTGAAAAGGTTATTACCTGTGGACACACTAGCCAATCAAATCACTTGAACAGTCATAACCACTCATTAAAGTCAGTCGAAAAGTTCTCTTCCCACACAGTGTTCTGTTAAATAAAGAAATGGAAAACACGTACAATGCGTCAAGTGATTCATAGCTGTTCCCAGGTTGATAAACATGAACAAGTGCATTTAATAACAGATTATTAGATTAAATTACAGGTCTAAATATACACAGTAGTGTGGCTTTCAATGAAAAGTCAACCACTGTCCCTTTATTTTTACATCAGAGCAGAAAGTATTGTAAAACAGTGAATAGTGACATAACATTCATAGCATTCATCTGATTCATTCAATGTAAATACACATGGTGATACATCAATATTGTGTAGATAAAGTGCAGATTCAGCTCTGATACTGATGCAGATGTGTCTTCACTGCCTTTTAATGAGGACATGAGGAACAAGAGCTGATGGATGGATGGATGGATGGATGGATGGATGGATGGATGGATGGATGGATGGATGGATGGATGGATGGATGG
>JAPQRQ010000007.1:11845719-11865747 GCA_037367365.1 Apogon talboti | reverse complement strand
AGACTCAGGGGCACACACACACACACACACACACACACACATATATATATATATATATATATATATATATATATATAGTAGAGAAAAAAACTTATTAAAAAAGTTCTGTGATATGGGAAAATCATTTAGTTGATGTTTACATTGATTTTACATACATTTTTCTCAGGTGGTGCTAAATCAGTCCTATGACATAGAAAGCTCTATCTGTATGCACCTATATGAGGGGTGGTGATGGCCCATGTGTTATTATCACATATATACATCCCCTGTATATGAAAATATCTACTCTATATATTTAGAATATACATGAAATAGAAGAAAATGTAATTACATAGATACTGTGTAATGTACATCACTCCTTATGTACATTTAATACAAGAAAAGTCAATATATGTATATTATACATGTAGCTATATTGCATTTGCACAAAAAAAGAAAAATGCAGTGCATTTCAGACCTCAAATAATGGAAAGAAAACCAGATCACATGAATTTTTAATCAAGATAATACTAATGCTGTAATATAGAAGCTCATAAAGCATGAGGAGGAACACTGATCTTCAGAGACTGCTCGCCCTTTGTGATGTCCACATTCCAGAGGTTTTTCAATGGATACATTTCTAGTGATCTCTTAATTTTTTTTCCAGAGCTGCATGTCAGCTGAGGCTCACTGTGTACCTCAGCCTCAGAATCAGTGAAACTGCACTTGCTACTGTTTGTGATGAAAAAAGTAACAGTTTGTTCAGTCTAATTTTAAACAAGCTGTGATAAGAGAATCATAGGAGAAATAAAGTTGAGATGGAGGTAATGCAGACTAAACATTGTACATTTTTCTTTCATCTTCCTCCTCACTCTGCCATTGAGTGACCTGGTTATAAGGTGGTGTACTGCTGATCTAATTAACTGGGCCTCTTCAACATTTGACAGAAAAAAGCAGATTCGTGTGATCCCACAGTACTGACAATAAGCAGTTCTTCAAACAAGGTGTTCAGGCGGCTTCAACAAACTGTCTGTAATGAGTACAGGGAGGCGGAAAAACACCCCGATAATAAATCCAACCACCAGACTGGATGTGTTTGCCTGCAGCGTTTTGAGTGGAATTTGCACAAATATCGCCAGAGACCTGTGTTCTCAGTTTGCTGGTTACACAAGTACAGACTCAACAAACACTAAAGCACTGATCCTTCACCTTTAACATTTGATCCATCCACAGAGGCATGAATAATGTAAAGCACAAATGCATCATTATGAATATAAGACTTGAAATGACTAATGTACCGATTGACTAAGTGGGTGAGACTACATACTGTATGAGTCAGTCAGTGTGTCTGTGTGTGAAAAAGATGGGGAGAAAGCAGCGTGTGTCTGGCTCGGCACTCAACCATGTGATTGAAATGCTTATCAAACTCTGATTTTCCTCACCCCTTCCCCCTGTCTGCCTCTGCCCACTCATACGGCACCCCGATTCTATGTGGAGCTCGCCCAATCAGATCGCTCTTTCACTGCTATAGTAACCATGGAGCTCACTCAGGGGCTCACCACGTCGCCATGGAAACTGCATCTGTTTACAAGTGCGCTACGTGTGAAAGCAGCCAAGGGAAGGCCGCATACGTAGAGTCGTACAGGAAATTGTGCTTTTGTTTCTTACCAGTCATTGCTGAGATACCGATGCTCACTTATCTATGAACACTGTGGGTTTTTTTGCTGCCTTTTAATAAGCTGTCAAAGTAGAACTACTCATAATGGACACAGCAGGTATCTTCTTCAACAAAAACTATTAGTGTTTATAGAGCTATTAATCAGGAAGCCGCTGAGAAATTCATCATTTATATGCACCTCACAGAGGAAATAGTAAGTGCCTAATATAAGTCAACAACATTTGTTTCCTTCTTTTTCCTTTGCTTGTGTTTTTGACCCTTAAAGGCCACTTTAACAACTGTGTTAAACATCTTACTAAATGCTATTTTTACATTTTAATTAATATAACAGACTTTCTGAAATGTAATTCTGAAGGTGTACTGATTGTTTTGTTGCCAGAATCATGTTAATTGTCACACAGCTTTGCTCTTTTAACAGAATTATGAGTCCTTGTGGGTTTTCTAGTTTCTAATGTGAACATTCTTGTGCATATTAAAGAAATGAAGAGCAGTCTCTAGTTTATGATTAGATGTCAGTTGGTAAAAAAGGACGACTTTGTGCTAAACTACAAAGAGATGATATTAATGACAATTTCAGCAGAGGCATTGTAGCCATCTGAATGCTAACACTTTACATTATGTTGTCCAGTGATGTACTCTGTAATACTGGCTTGGTTTAATTTACACTGATAACAAATTAGATAAAAACACAGTATCGTTTTTACAAGAAACTGACGAGAAACTGCAAACAAACTGTAGACAAACATAATAGTATACGACAATAATAAGTATGATAATTTACTGCTCCAACTACCTCAGTAATTAAATAGAGATGATGACTGGCAATATGCTTCACAAAATGCATGTATTACTAACAGACATAGTAAAAGAAAGAAACTGTTAAGAGTGATAATCAGAAACAGTGCATTCAATACACAAGGGTTACCTTGTGTCCCTACAGTTATAATAAGTGAACCGGGGACACACATACAGTATACACATAAACAGAATATCATAATGGGAGGAGTATTGGTAATACATATTTACATAACATTATCATGTGTGTTCAGTTTGCACAATGCGGCTGTAGCTGACTCACACGAGTAGCTCATCTCAATAGAATGAAATGCACAAAAAACTCTAGAGTATGATCAATATTGCACAAGAGGAAACCTCAGATGTGTGAGGAGACAACTGAAGCTCTATAGAGGTGAACCATGTGCAAAGATAGGTTATTAAATTTGCACTTCGTATGACACATTACACAACATTGTATTCATTGGAGGTAAAACTCTCGCATCCTTTGTTTTTCAGATCATTGCTTTTGATGAGCTGCGCACAGACTTCAAAAACCCGATTGATCAGAGCAATCCCACCAGAGCGGTAAGAACCCTGCTGTTTCATTTCTTTCAGTAGAAATGGTCAAACCCATACAAGCTTACAGAGGAACCCCCTTACATCTGCAGACAAGATTCAGAAGTGTTCATAGAAACGTCATAAAAATAAAGATGTTCCGCTTCCAAAGCCGACCCCTACATGTATCAGGCATTATTACAAATGCACTAAACAGTCTTACAAAGAATCATGGTCTTACGAGGAATCCACAGTGCAGAATGTGTCCAGAAACAGCAGCAGTGGCACCTAATCAGTGTTTCCTTTTACAGTAATTTATATGCAGATTGAAGCAATCAACCTTTTACACAGGCATCGGCTCGTTGGCTCAATCACTTAAAGAGATTGATGTCAATTAGACTGTTATTTAAGCAATGAGACTCCATGCTGTCTCCACAATAAAACTTAAGATACAATTTAACTTTACTGTAACAAAGACAAACACTTTCAAGAAGATATGAATAAGTTCATAAAGTACAAAGTGTTCTCATATTACACTGCAATATCTGTTGTAACATATTGCACGTACCTATATCTAAGGTAAATATATTATAAGTTAATTATAAGTGTATCTGAAAGCATAAAATATTGTTATCTATCTAATAATGTGTGTCATTATTCATCTAGCAAGTTAACAGCAGCTGTGAATGTCTGTTTCACAAGTTTGCTAATGTTCTAGCTCTATTATGAACTGCAAAGTGAGAGTGATGAGGAGTGGGAGAGGAAACTGTGAAAACAGACTGTGGGAGTGTGGAGGCACGCCAGCTACAGGGGGTGGACACAATAACTGCAACCCCTGTAAAATACAATTTTAATCAAATGCATCAGCTCTGTAATTAATACTAAATAATACTGTAGTGAATAGTCTGATTGAGTCACTGTGTCAGACTGAGACACTTTGTTGGTTTAAGATTTCTCTGAAAAAAACTCAATGTTAGTTCAACACGGTATAAGAATTGGGTCCCCTTAAAAACATTTACTATTTATTTTTGTTGCATATTTAAGTATCTCTGCTCTGATTGGTCAACTCCACCTGTAGAGCAATGACCAGTAACAACCTAGTGACACTACGGGAAATGAAATCAGGGTGGAAAAGTGCCAGAATCTGATAATACAAACCATCCCTCTGCAGCTCTCTCCTCTGGGTCCAAATCAAAAGACTACTGTAAATATAGACTGGGATGGTCATATTGTTTAATGTCACTGGGGAAAACTTAAGCCACTTTTCAAAGCAAAAACACGAAATGGAACAGTAAAGTCTCGTCCAGGTCACATCTGACACAATCTGATGAATCACCGATTGGTAATTACAGCTATTGATCACATATGTAACCCACTAGCTTTTCTGAAAATGCTTGCGATTTTTATTTTTCATTTATTTGACCTTTATTTTTCTTCTCATTTACAATGATGACCGATTAATAAAAAAATACAGGCAAGAAGTAAATGCAGAAGTCTCTTGTCCTCTCAGACAATGTAGTCATGGAATTTTCATACAGTGACAGTAAAAAAATACCAAGCGGCTTTAAATTGTAATACCACTGACGGCCACTAGATGCTGTTTCAAATAAGTCTGGTAGACTTACATTGAACAGCTCACTAAAAATACTGTCCCATTTTTTCCAGGCCTTTAAAAAGTCTAATAGCAGTTGTTTTATAAATTATTTCTCTATGTGTAAGATTTCAGGGCAAATATACACTTTTACATCCGTTGTGCTAGTAATGTTTGAGAACCTACTCAGTCAGAGTTTGGATGCTTCTGTTTATTGAATAAAACACACCTGATTTGTTATTGACTTACTCTATGACTGCCTACTCCATGAATTTTTTTTTTTACAATAATATAAAAGGTTTCATGAAGTTTACCATTTTATTGTATCGGTAAGTTAGCATTAGTCCAAATATGTTCACCTCCAAATATGTTCACCTTCCAGAAAGCTTCGATGGTGATGATTTAACCATGGTCTATCCAGTTCTGATGTATAGCCTATAGTGATGAGGGGGTTCTACTGAGGTTCTCTGCACCTGTTGTTAGTGTTGCAGAACTTGAGACTGATTTGAAGACAGCTTTTTAAAAATCTTGCCTTGTCTTGAAATTGACCATATTTTTACTGTGTCTTATCTCAGAATCAAACAAGGAAGACTCTCAATTTTTCAGTCTAGACCACTAGTTCAGGGATATCACAGAATTTCAGTACCATAACAATTTAATATAAAACTCTCTCCTTCAAAAACAAACCGACAACTTAATTTCTAATTTGAGATTTTTTGGAGTATTAAATTAAGTGCTTTGACCATTTAATACCTTATCAAAAATTTTTTTCTTAGCTAGTTGAAAAACCTGGTTGTGATAATGCCCCTGCTGTGTATCTGGTCGTGTTTTTGTATGTTTCAACCGGCCTCGATCTTGATCAGAACTTGGTTTAAGTGATCTCAGCTGCAACACTGGAAACAAATTTGTAGCCATGGGGGAAATTAAAATTTGAGAAAGCAATTTATTGTATGAAAAATGAGTAGATGTCCCTAAGCACAGATTAGATCATAAATAAATAAATAAATAGGACTTTTCAGGACCTTACCACCTCTAAAATACCTTAAAGATTATCTACAAAAACCTACAAAACAGCATATACTAGGTGACCTGTAATAAAACACATTATACTTACTGATTTCATGGGGATTTGCACCACTCTTCCCCATAATGCATTGCTTCCAGTCTCGGCCAAGGTCAATAAACTGCACAAACAGAAGCCGCACATAGCAGCAGCCATGAAAAATAAACAGTAATTATGTCTGATGTTAGCACAGAGCTGCTAGTGTTGTCTATAAAAAAAACAAACGCGGCCAATATTTGCCAGAGAAAGTGCAATTACAGGCGAACAAAATGGAGGGGATCAGGTGTATTTATATGCTGTCAGTGGGAGACAAACTTCCATTTTACACAACGATGTCATTGGCTTGTCGAGAAAAAAGCACAGCACTAATTCCTCTTGAAGTATCTTAAAAGGTGAATCACCTCCTGAAGTGTAGCGCTACAGTAAGTCTAGTGGCTACAGTATTATTCCTCTGCCGATGAAATAACAAATTACCGAACACTGAAAAATGAAAGATGCTCTTGACATTTCTTTCAAGCATTCTTTAATGTCGGTGGCATTAAGTTTAGAAAGCTGTTGATGTCTGAAATCAATGACTGCCTAATGCATGCCTACTCTTGGAGCCTGCCATTAGCAATGTTTCCCTTGTTAGAGCAATTAAAAATTCACAGTGATTTAGATGACCTGACACAAATTAGGACACCTCAGGGAGATTGGAGATTTTTCAGACTTACTGCACAACTACACTGTACATGTATGTACAACTACAGTCCACACATTGTGACTTTCCTGTACTGGTTGCAAATATAAGCTTGCAGGAGGATGTTGCACGCGCAAAGCAAGCGAAATAGAAAACAAACAGTGAGTGTGAACAGCCAGTGTCTGGTTTAGAGCCTGGATGCTGTAGATTCAGGGCAACAGCCACTTTGAGGTTACCTTGGGAGTTCATAAATTCATAAATGCTCAAACGTGCTGCCTGTGGCTCCAGCTAAAGGGAACAGACATCATAAGAGCCTCAATACTCAGTGCTATCATACTGTAACTCAGATATATGCCTCAGTATTTAATTAAAAGAGAGTCTGCACAGTTGAGGCTTTAGAAATACTGAACAAACACCAGTCTGTGCGCTGTTGCACAAACAAACAGTGTATCTGTTAATTATCTGTCTTGTGATAGGGGTTTATTAATCCAGGTCAATAAACTGATATCTTTCACCTTTGCTTTACTAGCTGGTCAATAAGCACTAAAAACAGCATCATTAGATGTTACTGCCTGTTGGTTTGGAGAAGCAGCAGAAGATGGATGGCTTTCATTTCTAAGACTGATAATTGAGTTTTCTCTTACGGTTCACAGGAGACTCAAAGTAGTTCAGCTGATACGAAAGAACAACAGATCCATCACTTATTTTTATTACCTCAAATGTTATGTATTTTATAGCATTGTTTGTACTCTTTAATAGGGCTGCCGTGCTTAACAAGAACTCAAATAAATAAAATATAATTAGACAAATACATCAAGATATAGTTGACAGAAGGTTTATGGATCATTAATAAATACTATAAAATGAAAAGACATAAAGTCTTTAAAGCAATGTATGAAATTTGAGGTGGTGCAAAACAGCTAATCATCATCTTTATGGTATATTTTTATATCATAGTATTTGTGTATATTTATCATGTTATACATTTTTCTCTTGTCTTCTTGGATCTAGGATATATTTTGTTTATATTGTTTGATAAAAGGCTTCCACCTGTTTTTATAGTTTGCCGATTTACCTAAATGTGACTTTATTCTGATGCTGTTCAAACATTTTGTTCTATTTCTGGTAAATTTTCATATAGTTTTTTTTATATAGTTTAGATTTCTGAAATGTTTTGCTATTTGCCAAGTTAATGTTAATGTTCTGACCACAAAGAATAGTTGAAAACCACAAGTAATTATTAATTATTTGCAGTTATTTTAAACCCAAAAGAGATAGATTAATGATTTGTCATGTAATAATTAACTAATATGATAACTATTATATTTAGCATTTTTAGCCTTATTTCCCCATGATAGCAGTTTGTAAATTTACCTTCAAATTTCAATACATTGTCTATCCTTTAACTAAACCCAAAAGTACAGTAACATCATGCTACTGATCCATTTATCTGTTTTTGTCTTTTAAATATGTCACATTCATGTGCTATGAACCTCTAAGGCAGTAAATCTTTCTTAAATCTACATGCTCATGCAGAGGGACGTCTTGATTTCTTAAACCTTCATCATGTTCTATTTACAGGTATATAAAGGACATTCACAGACTTTCTTTGTATTCACTTCACAGAGAGAAAGGATTCTGAATATTGAAAGAATCTGCAACCTTCTTCGCAGAGTGAGTAATAGTTGTTTTTCACCTGCTGCTGGTGCATGACTAACAGGGGGCTTCACTTCGCCTCGACCATTTGCCGCTGTAACCGTTAGAACCATGACGCATATCGATTCATTTCACATCTTTCTGCACAGTCCACCATCACAGCGATGGGAAAATAGAACTGACACTGTCGGGTTATTGTTGTTTTTGTTTTCTCTGTGTGTGTTTTTTTATGCTCTAAGGCTTTTAGAATAAAACACAATGTCCCTGAAATCCGACTGCTGTGGTGGCTATTTTAAACATGCATGGGCTGGGAATCATAATGCAGAGATGAGAACAAAAAGGTGGCCATTAAGGGTTTCTGAATATTTTATTTGTGATCATTTGATAAAGTGCTTAATTCACTTTCACAGTAATTAACATCTTTTCTATTGTCCTTCACTGCCACAGAATAAGACAGTTATTAATGTCAACCTCAGTATCTTTGTCTTTTTTTTTTTTTTTTTTAAATTTCAGTTTCAGTCCAATCTGAATATATTATTATTATCACCCACATTAATCAGAAGGGCCAGACATGTCTGTTACATTAGTAGTGCAACCCAATCTCTGATTAGAATAAATGTTCTCATTAGGAACCATGGATATTCCAACATTTCTGAACCAGAAGTACATTTCATTTCAACATTTCTCTAGCAGTGTTTAATGGCATTTTGTTTATTTACAATATTTTATGACTATCTTAAGACACGGCACTTAGTTGCAGTTACAGAAACATAATAGGGTGTAGTTTAATAAATAAAAAGTCTGCAAAGATATGTTACAAATGAAACACAATGTATTTAATAATAGATGTACAAATTGAAATTGAATTTTCCCAACATTCATTAACATACTGTGCTTTTTTTCCACTTTTTGGTAAACAAACTCTGCCATGAATAATACACAAAACTCAAGTCTTAGCCAGCAATAGTGAGTTATGCGTAGCTGTCAGTGTATTAGAAATGTACCACAATACTCTTAATGAAATTTAAGCATTACACAATCATTTTTTTCAATAGCAAAAAAAGTAACATCATGTTAGCTAATATCTGCTAAACTGTGGACACTAATATTTTCTACTGTGTGGCATTACCTAACAGTAACATTACACAATGGCAGCATCCAAAATTCTATACTTCATGTTAATTTGTAGGCTAAGGCAGTATGCAAGATATTTTAGTATGACTAAAAGTGCAGAATTAAATAAAGAGTAAGTGAATTGTATGCTATTTCTAGGTTAATATTACAATATGAAAAACCTAAACAGCATAAATATCCAATATGGCACGTGAGGTGACTTTGGTCGGTTATCAAAGGTTATACTCTCCAAAATGGAAAGGATGCTTCCAGGAAGTTATGTGTTCACACTCAGAGCTGTGCATCCAAAAAGAGTAATTTTACTATATATTTTCCACTAAGTACTGTATATATAACATTAGTATAGATGTTGTGTATGTAATAGTATATAGTAGGGGATTTCAGAAAAAATAATCATTTTTAGCACTAGTCAGTAATACTTTGACAACAGAAACTTAAAATACCTCAAAACAGATCAAATCATCATATACCATAAAAGTGTCTTGTCCATAAAAATGTTTTCTCTTCTGGCAAGTCATTCTTTAAACAAAGGACTGTCTCAAGTCTCAACATGAGGTTGTTTCATCATTTTTAATCACCCCTTGTGATATAAACATCTGCTTTATGATTAAAGTATTAATCACTTTGCACAGATGTCAGTACAAATCAATCTAAAATGAGAATAAAAATGGGTGTAAAAAAATATCATTAATTGACAAAGAAATGTTGCCTAAAAACCTCTAATGTTAAATGATGCAGAAATCAGTGCATTTCTATAGGGTTAAATGACTTGTTAGCTGTTAAGGTATAAATTTGCGTCTTTTTAATCTTGACTGTATGTAACAATAGGATAATGTAACACAACACAACTGTAGGTGAAATCAAAAACTGGGAAACTTCAACAAAGTTTCCAGGTTTCTCGTTTGAAACAAGTCTTTCTGTGTGGTTTCCTCCAGGTTATCTCCTGTTTCCTCTGCCATTAAAAATACGTAGACTAGGTTATTTGTTCTTCATCATTGGCCTTAAGACAGACAGGAGGTAATAGAATGGATGTCGTACTTGTAGACACTGCTCCTAATGTCCTGGAATAGGTCAGATGCAGATATTTAATTTCACTTTAGACAATGCAGTGAATTAAAAAGAAGTCTGACTCTGACATACTGGCATTGTCACATTATGTACAATATGTAACCCACCAGTAGTAAGTATATCCAATACAGCCATTTCTTAAGTACAGTTGTTAGTTACTTATCTGTGTTTCCTAAAATGGTCACAGAGCTGTTTTTATTGGGTTGCCTTTTGGCAGATGAAACTTTATAGCAATACTATAGTAAGTGACCTAATTTTCCTAATTAAAACACGGCAAAAGTCTCTGTAAGAGTATCTGAACACCAAACCTGACCTCATCAAAGCCAAATACAATGAAGAGGAGTCAGTGGTAAAAGACACAGCAAGATTAAAACAACCAGAAAGGGACAAAAAGATTAAAGCTAAACAAATAATGTAACAAGACCAAAAAATTTAACAAGCAGCAAAATTTAAATGACATAGAAAAGGCAAGAAGCTAAAAATCACATTAAAAAAGACTTGAGACAGTGTTTTTTAGTGTAAGTTTTAGGAAAAATAAAGATATTTGGCAATTTCTGATTGACTGTAAAAACACAATAAAAGTAAGTTTGTAAGTTTGGGTCCCAATGAATCTCTGAATTTTTCTTTTGGGTCTCAAGTTGAAAAAGTTTGCCAGTTGTTGAGTGAAGATGCTGACTCTGTTCTCTGGTGTCTTTGGTTTGTGCACAATTGTAGAAATGTTGTCATGAAATGTACTTTTGGTTCAGAAATGCTGACACATTTAGGGTATCTGTGGTTTGCAGAAATGCTGCCTTCAATGACAACATGTTCCTCTGGCTACTGGGTTGAATATAATTGGATGAATTCAGTTGTGAAAGTCAAAAAATATGTGCACAACAGCCATTACATTAGTATTGTGGTGTGACTATTTATTGACATGGGAGCAAATGTGATTATTAACTAATAAAACAAATCTAAACAACTTTAAAAGAAAAAAAAAATCTCCTTTCAGAGTTGGTCCCATGGTGCCTGCAATGGCTCCTCACTGTGTGCTAATTGCTAATGCTAATAGTAGGTACTCTGTGTGTGTATTTCCCTACAGCTATAATAACGTGAGCTGACCTTTAACTTTGACCTTAACCTTAACATTGACTAAATGAAACTACCAATTTTGACATGTGATCAATGTTTAAAATCACTGAATACATGTTAGAAATTATATTTTCACTGTTAATAAGAAGTGAGATATGAGTAACATTAACGCCTTCGGTGTGAAAAGCTGTTTGCTTTAGTGTGATCTGGGAGCAGTATAGCTTCCTCACAACATGAAAGTGTGTCGGTGTTTCCTGAGCAACTGCTGCAGCGTTTATAGTTACAGGTCGGAGTTGTCAGTGACTTGCAGGCGTATAATGTCTGTCCTCATGTTCCGTTGGCTGTAGTTGGTGGTACCAGAGTACTCCATCCATGGGCTCTTCTGCCTGATGTTCATGTGCGCCGGAGAGTGGGTCACACTCGGCCTAAATATTCCGCTGCTCTTCTACCATCTGTGGAGGTATGTAGTCCCATAACAGATGTCTGCTGACAGGCTTCGCTCGCTGCAGAGGATGAGTGAGTGTGAACCCAGATTCTCCGTTCTTTCAGGTTTTTTCATCGGCCAAGGGATGGGTCAGAGGTCATGTATGATCCTGTCAGTGTCATGAATGCAGACATCCTTAATTACTGTCAGAAGGAATCCTGGTGTAAGATGGGGTTTTATCTGCTCTCCTTCTTCTATTATCTCTACAGGTAAGTTCACATTTTAACCCATTTTAAGTCAATGTTTGTGACTTGGTCTGAAAGGTTCAGTGTGTGACATTTAGTGACATCTAGTGGTAGAGTTACAGGTTGTATCATGGCTGAAAAAATGCAAAAGACTGTTGTTACCTGTTTTTTTTTTTTGTTTGTTTGTTTTTTTTGACTGCGGTAGACATTGAGGAGAAAATAACATTGGTCCACACTCAAAAATACAAGGTGGTCATAATGCATCTTAATGCTGGATGCCACAAAATAAAAAACAAACAGTAGAAGGAAAAGGAGGAGCTACTATAGAAACAGCTTATATTATCATTACAAAACCCCATTAGTTCAGTACTTCCATGTGGTTGTACACTTGTCAAAGCATAGTAATAATAAGTAATAGTGATAATATTCATAAGAATATTATATTCCATTTCTGCAATTAGAGCCCTAAGTCTTACACACTACACCTAATTATCTAGCTCAGTATTTAGATATTCCAGCTAAATATCTAACTAAATTAAACCAGTAACAAGATAAAACAGTGGTTTCCTTAAGACTGTATTTTAATAATATTTTAAGAATTTAGAAGTTAAGAATATTAAGTGTAGCCTAAATAAATGTGATGTGTGCTTGTAATATGTATGTAAATGGCATTGGCTTTGATTACAGTTTTAATAAGTAAAATCAGGCTTTTTTTTTTGCCTTTTACGAGACAGGTTTGTTGTATTTAACAATTGTACCTTCTTTCTAGTATAGGGCTGTTTTTGCACTGGTAGCTAAGGTGATGTCTTGGAGATTTGTCGACAGTTACATGAACTTGTGAAGCTGCCAAAAAACAACAAAAAAAAAAATGCCATTGTTGCAGCACATTACTGTTCTCTCTCTGTTTCTTTGCCTGCTGCCACGGTCTGTTTCCTGCTGAAAGTATGGTCTACGCCTTGGTGAGCTTCTAACAAGCCAAGGATCTGGAGAAAAAAGGAAAATCTAAGACACAAAGGAATGAACAGAGACATCAACCTGTCCTTTCTACATGTATTATCCCCATCACTTGGTCTGGGTTTAACAGTATAACCACGGACAAACTACAGTAGGAATTAGAGTGATAATGTGAATGTAAAGGTGTTGCCTCCGCTCAGATATATTGCTTTACCCTAGATACCGCTGTTGACCGGCTGGACAAAGCTCTGAAGGCTTGAGACAGAAAAGAGGACTCAGTCGGTTGTTTGTGTTGCCTTTGACCCATTACATGAATTAACAATATTTCTGAAGGGCTGGAGATTTCCCATGCTGCTCTTACTGATTCAGTTGCTCAACTCACTGTGAATCTCCAAACACTTTAGGGGCTGGAAAAACAAAACGATACGTCTGTATTATGTGACTTTGAACATCTTCTGAAAGCAGGAGTTTTGGTATTTCCATGTACTCAAGATGATAGATGCCTCTGATATCAAACCACTGCTTTGATTGTGTTTGAGATATTAAAAAAAAAAAAACCTGTATGAAACAGGTTGAAATGAACTGCCTACTGTAAGAAATCAAAGAGACTTGGCAGGGAAATTACAGAGTAGACACATCAACCATATTCCAACTTACGCCGGCCTCTGACAACGTTACATTTTCACACTTTTATAAAATAAATAAACATAAAATAAAAAAGGAATTGATCTTAGATTTGACTTAAGGGTCAGTGCTTGTACTGTGTCCACCACTGTAGGGACGTATGTGACGCTACATGTTAGGTTCATGCTTTTCCAATGAGCTTCAAGCTCAAACATATAAAAAAAAAAGTTTTTTTCTGAAAAACACTGTGCCAAATTAAAAAAAATCAAAGGTGAAAATAGAAGCGACTAGAGGGTTGGACAGTCTGTCTACTGTTAATGCTGGCACAATGTTTTTTAATATAACTTTTTAACAATTGCTGTTGTATTTTTTAGTGTACAGGGAGCACCTTATTCCTATTTCCAGTGAAGTTTACTCTTACTCAACTGCATTTATACTGTAGTCATTTTAGCACAGCAACATTTCTCTGATTCAAGATAGAATTCTAAGATCTAATGTACAAAAAGCAATTAAAACAGCAAACTAGCAATGTTATTCCACTCATAAGACATATCGACGCAGTGTTATTCAGTAATAACAGGAGTGGGAAACAACTGGCAATGGTTCGATAAGAGTGTTTCAGTTTGGAAAGACGGTTCAGTCGTCTGGAAGTGTTCAGACAAAATGGACAGATGGAAGTCTTCATGACGATGGAGACTTGTAATCATCCATGGTTTCATTAGTTTGACCTGTTAGCTCATACGTGATGGTCCAAATGTGTGATTTTAACATCAGTGGCAAAACAGAAACTCTGGACAACAAACTGTGATGTTTGCAAGTCCTAAGTCACTCCATGTGTGGTAAATGATAGTGAAGACACATCTGGTATATTAGCCATTTTTTTCATTTAGGAAGAACACTTCAATATTACAGTCTATTAAAGACGTTTTTTAATTATGTGGTCACATTCACATTGAAAATTCACATTTGGAGATTAGTTTATCAATCATTAATTTCATTTGTGCGCAAAACCATCTGTTGAAACTTTAGAAATACAACATTTGTATGTATTCCAGTAGGATTTTCCTCTATTACATTTTTTTCTATTGATACAGTAAATCAGTAAAGGGTCAGGCTGGTATTCTTTTGCTTACTGACAACAAATCCCATGAAAAAACAAAGGTAAAGCCAACAATGTGTTATTGTCTGGTATTGTCTTAGAAAGCTTGACAATGGAATACTAAGCAAAAAAAATTTCCAACTAAAACTGTCACACCTCAAATGGACTGTTCTTAGCTGTGGATTAATTTCTAGTCTGTTGTGGAACAGAGTATTTATGGCACCAGAACAGTATGTGTGGGGCCATTTTTGAGACAACAATTGAGAGTTAGAGCACAGATTCAGTTCATTTCAATTTTATTTTTGCTATAATACTAATAATCATGACTTTATTTATATAGTATATCTGAGAGCAGACATTAGAATCATGACCATCACTTAAAAGATACTTAAAAACAGCCAAGACAAGATAAAATAACAGATAAACAAACACATAAAAGAATAGATAGAGGAATTAGAAAACTATAGACAAATTAAACATAGTCAAATGAAGCCACTGTCTTTTCTAATCTAATCTCACAAATGTAACCCTTGGTTTTTGCCCAGTAGTTAACAGGGTTCCACAATCTAACCTGGTCCCATGTAAGGCCTTAAAAGTCAAGGAGAAGTTTTTAATGTCAATCAAAATAACTATGAACAGCCACTGGAGGAAACACAACATAGATGGGATATGGCTGTGTGTATATGATTTTGTTAAAGGGGTTATATGCAATATTTATTTTCCAAACAGCAGGAGAAAGTCATGTACCAGAGCACACTTAGGACTAACAAAACCACCAACAAATCAACACTATGTACCCATAGACTGTATCACTCACTGAAAAAAGTATAGAGCTCACTGTTTACACACATCTGTATTATTATATGATCATCAATAAAAAACTTTAAAAAAAAAACAAACTCATAGCAGTCGATCAAAAGTAACACTGTCTTATAATCGTCATGTGCTCTGCCAGCTCATAGTTTACATTATAGCTCTGTTTTCAGACAGGACACACACACACACACACACACACACACACACACACACACAGTAAAACCACAAATCACCGTTTCTGTACGGTTTGCGTCATTAATAGATGCACTAAAGAGCTTTTTGGAATTGTCCAAACAAGGTCAAATCTGTCACGGTTTAGTCTGAACTGAGGATCAACAGTAACTTAGCAAAGATAATAACTTTACACCTTCATAAGACATATAATCAAACTCACCAGTGTAGAAGAAATGCTGCCATTTCAGCATTAAACTCCATTTATTTCATTCATTAAGCTTTTATCATTTTTGACCCTTTCTTTGACTCTTATGTGGTATTAGTTTGATTCACTACTCCCTCTAGTGGTCACATACATCATCCGATTTAGCTCACATCTCTACAAGCCAATTAATTAATTAATTAATTAATTAATTAACAAGCCATTAATGCCTTTGGTAAAAATTCATAACTCTTTATTGTAATAATTTAAGGTCATTTTTAACATTTGACATATAGCTCCTTAGAATCAGACAAATTTACTCTTGGATTGGTCTTTTTATGTTCTTTTTTTCAACAAAAGGTAAATAAACCTTAAATTCCCAGTCCAATACTGGCTGTCCAATCTGAATATTAGCATTAGTTGTAAGCTGTGTAATATTATTATTATTATTATACATTATTTTTATTATACTATTATTATACAGTTATAATAATAATTCCATTTGCTCTGACAGGTCCATTACATATGCTACTCAAAGTAGCATTTATTTCTTTTACCACTTCAAATAATCATGTTCTTCACCACAGAGAAATTTAAGCTTAAAAAGTACAGCTTATTAAATGTCATATCTACAAAAGCAACTGTACATAAAAGTGTCAAATCTGTTTTTCACACGACATTCTGTCTTGCTACAAAAATGAAATGCAACGGTTTTAAAAGCGCTGTGTGACAAATCTGTGCACAAACCTCTTTTGTCTGTCACCTTCCTTTCATGCCACTGTGGTTCTGATGGGTTCGAGGGAGTAACGTAAATCCAGCCAAACATCGCTTCAATCAACAAAAGCTACTTTAATAATCTGACAGGTTTTTTTTTTTTTTATTTTCAAGTAGATTTTGATGTCAAGATGTAGACAGTACATATTGTGCCAAACGATGTTCCCATGAGAGTAATCACAGGACAATGAGACCTCAAAACTCTGCTAACAATGTGAGTGTGATGAGTCTGGACAATCATTATAAAAGCACAGGAACACGAGGAAAGGAGGAGAAATTCAACTTGTTTGAATGTCATTATGTAGTTGCTCTGGACAAAGCATTTTAGAAAACTGTATTTAAGTATATCTATTTGTATTTGTCTTTTATACATTTATCATCACTGTACGCTATAGTAAAATTGGTGGATTACTTTATATTTATTAGGTTACACTATGATGTACAGTTAATAAACAGAAATTGACAAGCAGTATTCTAATAAAACCTTAATGCCAAAAAACATTTCCTCTGAGTTTCTTTATTTTCCTGTCTGTTAAGGGTCAGCGTTTTTCCCATCTGTGACGAGCTTTGCGGACATGGTGCTCTGCCAACACCAGAGAAGTGCTAGAGGAGCAAAATATAACTTTGAGCCACGTTTATGTGGGGAATTCATAACCAAGGATACTGAGGAGCGCAGGACAAATTGCCACAAGCTCTTTTCACATCAAAAGCTTTGGGAAAAACAGCTGCATTTAGAAGTGGTTTCAAACACATTCACAGAACCTCTTAAAAGGCACCAAAATATCAGAATATCATGAACATGGCTGGTGTGAAAGGATCTTCTTGCACAGAGAGGATGATAGGCTTTCATTAAGTCTGCAGCACCTTCTGAATATTAACATTTTAAATTATAGTGCAGCGGATGCCAATTAGATTGCATAACAAAAGTAAGTTGACAGAGTTCACTCCAGCAGCAAGAGATCACTAATGAAAATGTCACAGGAGCTGTATATTACATTTCACATATGGTGACAGCTTTATGGACTGTATTTTTTTTCTTAAGGAAAACATAAAAAGTAAAAAGCACTGGCAGAGATTGTTGAGTGTGGCTCTGAGCCAACTCGGGGACTCATTTGTCGGGTCTGTAAGGTTTGGCAGGTTATCACTTGTCTAAATAATGATTCAGACGGAAAACAGAGCAACAACACGGCTTCAAGCTGGCTTTTAGTCTGTTTGAAAAGGACATATCATTCCCCGCTGTCACCATGGAAACAAAATTGTGTTAGAGATTCCTGTTGACTCACTCTGAGGCTCAGAGAAATCCAATTCAACTTGAGCCCATGCAGGGTTTGCATGCCCGGCAGCATGGGCTTTCTGTACAATAAATATTAGAATAAATGTAGTTACCAAAAAAAAAAAAAACAAACAAACACATTTTGCAGTCATGTCATGCACAACCAGAAGGTTTCTTCCACATGCAGCGACACCTGTGTATCCTCTTGGAACACTCGGAAACATGCATGAGCACACGCAAACACTGGGAGCACATGCATCTGTTTCTCGTTGTCTCATCCCACAGTTCACACTGTTTCACACTCATCATCCTGGGCTCTTCCTTTTTCAGCACCCTCCACCACGATAATTGTCTCAACTTCTTTCGCCTCTCTCCTACGTCTGTGCTCTCACAGAATCACGTTGCCATGGAAACTGGCTACAACTGATGGGTTGGAGACGTCACACACACACACACACACACACACACACACACACACACAGATACACAATTTGCTCATTCATTATTATGCAAGGCACTCTTGGATGTTGCATATTTTACCAGCTGTACAGACATGCTTACATATGAAACCACAGTGCATGAACATGTATCACTGTCAAACTGTGTGATAATTAAACATGTGATCTGTGTTTTTAGATGAATTCATGTTTTATAGCTGAACAACAATGACAGCTACAGCAAAAGACTGGAGATACTGAGGTGATGGCATGAGATGAACAAATTGTACTGAAAAGAAAGAAGGAGAAAAAGGTTAAATAATGAATTGATACAGGGTCAGATTAATTTTCTTTTATTATTTCATATGGAGCCTTCGTATCTGTTTATTTGAAGGCAGGAAAACTGATGAATGAAATGTCCTCAATATTAACAATAAACACCAATGCTTGTTAAAATTGTCTTTAATTATTTTACGCATGGATCAATTTATTTTAACAAATTTATGCCATGTTTGCTTTTTTTTCGCATCAGGAGAATGAGAAAGAAAGCAGTGGCTGCCTGTGTCCAACAATGTGTCAAACCACTTCACACTCATGTTTTTATTTGGACTGTGAGACTGGAGGATGACTAACTCCGACTGTCAGCTGCTGTCTCATTTGTATAAATATCCATTGCACTTATCTGTGATTAAAAATGAAGGATACATATTTTTTAAATAATAACCATATTCATGAAATTACATTTAATCAAATTAATAACTAGAAAACATGAGAGTCAAAATGTGATTTGCTATAGGGGAAAAAAAATCCCATTTATGTATAGCGATGCTGGAATTTTTCATCCACATTGTGATCTGGAGACAAGTATAAAATGTTAAAATGGCTGTTGATAAATGGTAAAATTCCAGGGGAAATTTAAAGGTTGATTTATAGGAAAATTATTCTGGTGTGATGATCCTTTTAATGAACCAGGTCTGCCCACAATGGATTTTAGATTAAATTTTAATATCAAACTACATACTTATGAATGAGTCCCTGAGGCTCTTACACCTGCTGTGCTACTTCAGCTTTAAGTAATACCCATGACTTTACCTGACTACATATTACCACACTGTACTCGATACTGATTATAATAAACACACTAAAGGCTACTTAATGATCCAAATAAGGCTCTGTAAAATTAGAGACGCAGCTTTTCTCTGTAACTAACAAACAAAATCACATTTTAAGTATTAAGTAGTGAAAAAAATGATCACACATGATAAGGATTGTATGAGGTTTAGTGTGTTTGAACAACTGTCTTCATGATAATAGTTAGAAAGACAACCTAAATTTTAGGTCTTAGTCTAAATAATGCTGCATGACTGATGCATGTTCTTTATTTATCCAGGTGGAATTTTCATTTGGAGCAAAAATATATTTTCCAAGAGTTAGAGGAGCATTTACATTGTTAAAATAATATACTAAGACAAAATGAAGAACTTTATTACATTACAAATTAATACAGTGTCTTGTTATGTACAATAAGAGAAAATTCAAGATTAATTAAAGCTGCAAGCAGCATTGGGCGGGACCTCGCACCCGGCGTTCCGCCTCCCGACGCCGTCGATCCCTCGACTCAGCTCGCACCTCTAAGTCTCGGCTCCAGCCCCCTCCCGTTCGAGTCCCGCCTCCTTCAATCCCTCCAAAACACCAGCCCCCTTCTGCCGAAACCAGCATCACTTTTAATGAGGCTTTTATATTGAAAAACCGCAC
>JAPQRQ010000007.1:11831335-11845035 GCA_037367365.1 Apogon talboti | reverse complement strand
AATAGGGCCTTGCCTTTGGCATGGCCTCTCACTCTGTGAGTGAGAGGGCCTCGCCTGTCAGGCTCGGTCCCTAATAAAAACGAGATAAGCAGTGATTTCAATCCAAATATAGAAGCAATCACATTGACAAAGCCTACTGTTGTCTGGATGCTTTAAAATAGACTTAAATCCACCAAAGTAAAACATTGTGACAGTTACCTTGGCTATACATTCTGCTTCACACTGGAGTATTGCTTTTTTTTTTTTTTTTTTTAAACTGTGCATTTCATTGTTATTTATTGCATACCTTGTCCTAAGTTTGTGCATACTGCTAGAACTTGTGAATTCCCTAGTGGGATGAATAAATAATTATTTTATCTAATCTCATCATCTAGTTTTAGGTCCTTCTGTAAATCATTCCATGAAGAGGGAGCAGCATATTGCAAAGCTGTTTGACCCAACTCTGTTCTGACTCTGGAAAACACCATCTGTGAGATGTTTTGAGAATGCAGACCAAGTTGGTTTTTGATTTTTTTACATGAATGTACAAAGATAAAATAGAAGCAGACCGAGGAAAGGTTTATAGAGGACAATCAATGTGAGAGTCTGTGACCATGCAGAGAAAGAGAGTTAACAGTATCCACAGTACAGGGGTGAACATGATCCCCACAGCCTGTAATAAAATGTAAAGCACTGTGGTAAAACGGATTCCGCCTTCTTTAGGTGCTGCTCAGGTGCTTTGATAAAGAGCAGATCACCAAATTCCAACAATGGTATGAAAGTTGCAGAAATTCGATGGAGAAACAGGATTTGCTCCTGAGTAACAAACCCAATTTACTTGTATATTATGACCACTTGGGTTTAAACTCCTTCAACAGCTTTAATCTTAGGAAAATTTACTGTGAATTGGATTTGACTGCATTTAAGACCAGTTGGAGTTAAATAAGACCGAACAATGTCAAATACACACTGTATCATCAGCATAAAAATGGAAGAAAGCAGTTAATATGTTATTGCAGAGATTATTAGTATGTATGCAGAACAGCAGTGGACCAAGAATGGATCCCTGGGATATGGATAGAATTAAAATAATTACACATATGTTGTTGTTACAGTCTGTCTTCCTGTGTCTTACATGTACTGTATTTATTACTGTGGTTTCAGTCATATAATTGAATGTCTTTTTCTCACCCAATTGTCTTTTAATGTGCTTCAGTGTTGCATGTTTTACTACATGACAATATAGTATAGGGGTATATTAAATATTTCATTTAACATCAGTGTTGTTCTTTAATGAGTGTTTATCCATGCTTACAAATGATGAAAATAATAGTCTTTTGAATAACTCTGTAGTATTTACAGCCATGTTCATTAATGTGTACTGTCCCTGTCAAATAAACCAGCAAAATACAAAAATTTAAAAATTATAATTCAACTTTCTCATTACATTGTAAAAATAGTTCACGTCAAAACATTATGGTCACAGGTGCAGATTTTTGGGGGTGAAAAGTAATATCTCCCCTTGTGTAAACATGGAAGGAACAACTTTTATAAGGCTGCTCATAAACAAAACAATGCTCTAACACTGGCAGGTTTTTTCCTCAGCAGGGAGTCTGTTTTTACTCTAGTGAGCTCATACAAATATTGAATTTCTTCTGTTGAACATTAAGGGCCAAAAGGAGGAGGAATTTCTTTCAACAAGTTTTAAAAACAAAGTTGTGAAGCATTAGGTAAAGTTTTTGGGTTTACTTCTAAAAGTCTTGGATATTAATTTGCTGTAAAATTCCTAAAAATCATCCCCAATCATACACATGTATGATATCATATCTTGAAAATGATCAGAAATCCTGCTCAAACACATATGAGCTATGGAGCAAGAGGTTCATTGATAAATTAAAAGTAATAGCCTAAATGTGTCAGTGATGTGATGAGTGACAAAACAGAAGAAATAAATAAAAGACACACATAAGTAAATCAGGCTTATATGAGTGTCTGCTCAGCAGGGGTTAAATTAATTGTGAACCTAATTAACAGCTGAGTAAATACTTGAACACAGTATCAACATTTACACGATAAAATGATACATAAAAAGGCACAAAATGGTGTATACAAAATCACCTGAATGCAGGACATGAAGTGTCGGAGTTGGGAGATGAACCCCAGACCCTGACTTAATATTTCCCAAATGATCAACAGAAGAGCATTAATAAAGCTCTTGTCTACAGTAGATGCAAATAAACATGTATGTATAGAATGTAACCCGGGGAGCTCATTTTCATCATGGATCAAATCACTAGGTAGACGCCCATGCCATCATATCCAAGCAGCACTAATTAGCACTTACATCATGACAAACAACAGAAAATAGCTTGAGTGCTGTGTAGGCGAGGCCAGAGGACGGTCGTACTGTAAATAGGCTTAAAGGTGAAATATTTAAGTGTGCATCTGCAGCAATTTGTCATCTGTGTGAGTATGAGGATTACATAGTTTGCTGTGTAAATGCAGGGTAATTTGTAATGGAAAAGGCCACATTTGATGTGCATATTTTAACAGAACAGCTGTGTAATCTGTTTGAAAATGGGCCAAGTGAAAAAAAAAGAGTGTTTGGGAAAAACAAACACCAAAAAATAATAGATTAATCAAATGCTGCTCTAAATAAACAGTTTTTCAACCTATTCACAAAACTTAAACAAAGGAGACACAGCAGTACCACCTCCACAGTAAATCAACCTCCTGTAATGCTTTAAGGAGCGTTAATTCAATGAAAATTGAGGCCATTTTCAAGAGATAATTGATTTGGAATATTATAACAGTTCAGCCTTGACAGCATTTACTTGAAGTAATATGACATACTGTGTACGTTTTGTTCTTTTACAGCAGTTTGGAGCACATCTTTTTTTTTTAACGTCTGATAGATGTGCACAGAGGCCAGAGGCTTGGTGACAGTCTGCTATTAAGATTTGTAATGTGAAAAGAGAATCCATTTTAACAGAATGATAACAGGTTTGAGGAGGTTATTAAAAACTGACACGGCTATTAGCTGTTGCCTTCACTGACTCATGTTATCAGATGTCCTGGTCTCTACGTACTTGAAAATCTGCAGTTAATGTACGGAAAAATACAGTTATCTGCACATAGAAGTGTAAGATTGAGCCATATTTTGTTCATCTTTTGAAAAAACTCAATGTCATGCAAATGAAGTGTCTTTTTTATTAATTTTTTCACAATTTACAATGCACTTTACATAAAACAGACTCAATAAAAAACAGAAAAAAGGCATAAAGCATATCATGACGTTACTTTTTTGACTAAAGAAGGCACTGGTGTATATGTGGATGTGAACCGTTCTGGGTTTTGTCAGGTTTCTCATTCATTATTACAACAATCTGTGTCTCTTTATACAGGAGGCATCGCAGATTTACTGCTTCTAACAAAGGAAAGATAATGAATTTTTGATGGGTTGAGTTGAGAAAGATTTAAATTGGACCAAAGTTTTATCTGCTGGGAACATAATGCGGACTGACTTTACCTTCATCAAACTCATATCATGTTAATAAATGTGCGGCGGGGTGGTCCATCAGTCATTATTTTGTGAAGAAGTGTAGAAGTTATTAAAAATGTGAGGTCCCTGCAGGTTTTGAAGCAGCACCAGAATAACTGAGAGCACATTCACATTATTGCTCGGTGTACGTGGACACAGTGTGACAGTTTGGGTCCAGTTTCATCCAGCTGCTTTGCACTTCAGTATATATAAGGAAAGATCCTGTAGGGGACGCGTCGGCAGTAGGTGTCCCATGCAACTCCATATTTGTCCCTGCACTGTCTCTCATCACGGGCCTCTCTGTGAATCAGCAGGATGGTGAAATATATGACATAGAAATAAGGCAGGAGATGTGAAAAACCTACGGAAAAAAAGAAACACACCGACTTTAAGAACACTGGATAAAAGATGCATCATAAGTTGCTGATTGCAACAATCAATACGGCAAATTAAACATCAAACAAGAAGCTGGAAATGAAGACACTTTTTTTTTGTCTGTAGCAGTAATTAAACTAGCAAATACTGTGGATCTCAATTCCAAAGCAAGCTGCATAAATGAGTCATATGAAGTTGAATATCAATGAGCAGAATGTGTCAGCGATAACAAAGGTCTGACAGTCACCATTTGAAGAAGTTCATCATTCAGGGAACATATGGCAGTTTACAGAGGAACAAAGACCCCAGATTGTTGCTGCCTTAATTGCCACAGTATCAGCCGCTAAAACCGTACAATTATGCTATCAGAAGAGGAAGGAAATGAGAAAAAAAACACAATGGCCTGGGCTGGGCATCGACCCTCCGGGTTATATAATTACTAAACAAACTGGATCTATAGGAATGACTATCAAATCTGTACAAAAAGATGCTTTATTAAGATTCTGAACAACTCAGATTTATGTTCTTTCTGATTTTAAATGTATGTTTTTAGCTTTAGACAGCTGTAATGTGATAAAGTCACACAGCTTCTTGTGTTAAAATTTAAAGCAGCGTGTGACTTTCATTACCAATTTTTCTTCAAATTTGTAAAACCCGAGTGATAGCTTACCTAGCACTAATCCATTAGTCTTTCTGTCACTTCCCTCGTGAACAACTTCGAAGAGTACGCCATCACAAACAGTCCGTTTGTTTACATACCAAACCAAAACTTCACTCGTGCCTTTTTCGGAAATTTTGTTGCAAGTGCATGGTGGGAATGGGAATATGTGCTCAGTATTCATAAATGGCAGTTTAAACAAGTGGGACTGTACTCCTGGCTAGACTCCTCTGTACTCTCAAATTTTAGGCTGATCTCTAAGCACCTGTTCCTTTCTAAGTTTTTGGAGAAAATTGTTTTCTGTCAATTGAAGTCAGTTTTAGACGAGTACAGCATTTTTGAGGTGTTCCAGTCTGGCTTTAAAACTTGTTATGGCACTGAGTCAGTATTGTTGAGGGTTCTCAATGACATTCCTTTAGTCACAGACTCTGGTCATTGTTTTGGTTCTGTTGGACCTGGCACCTGCCTTTGATACAGTGGACCATCAGATTCTCCTGTCTCACCTGGACAACTGGGTGAGCATTCAGGCTGTGGCTTTAGATTGGTTCAGATCCTATTTAACAGAGAGAGTGTTTTTGTGTCCCTGTTGGAACTGTTGGGTCTGTAGCTATACCTCTCATGTGCGGAGTGCCTCAAGGCTGCACACTTGGCTTTCTTCTCTTGTCCCTTTACTTACTTCCTCTAGGATCAATTTTCTATAAACATGGCATTACATTCCACTTTTATGTCAACAATAGTCAAATTTATGTACCACTGAAACAGGAAAATGCGTAATCTGTGAAGCAGCTACTACAGTGCATTGCGGGAATTAAGGCATGGATGTCACTGAATTTCTTACACCAAATAAGACCCAGGTCATGTTGTTTGAGCCTGGTGATGCCTCCAAAATCGATGTTGATAGGGGTCCTTTAAATCAATATTTGATACATACAGCAACAAACCTGGGTGTAAGACTGGACAGTGATCTTAAACTTGATGCACACACTAAATTAGTGGTGAATCTTTTTTCACCTGAGACAGCTGGCCAAAGTTAAATCATCTTTCTCAGTATCATTTTGAGATTTTAATCCATACTTTTATCACAACTTGCTTAGACTACTGGAATGCACTTTATGCTGGGCTTAGTCACACATCACTTGCTTGACTGCTGCTGGTTCAAAACGCTGCTGCTCAACTTTTTCCTGGTTCGTTTCCAAATTGATTTTAAAATAATTTTATTTGTTTTTAAATGCCTCATTGGCTTTGCCCCCACAGTATCTGTCTGACCTGCTCCAGTTGCATACTCTTTCACATTCCCTCAGATTGGTCACTGTTAGTCGTCCCAAAGACAAAGAGGAAACTGAGAGGTGACAGGGCGTTTTCAGTCGCTGCCTCCAAACTGTGGAATGAACGACCTTTACACATCAGGCAGGCCGACTCAGTTTCTGTTTTTAAATCCTGTCTTAAAACATATTTTTTCTCTTTGGCTTTTATCTCAGTTTGAGAGGTTGGCTTTTATTGTTTGTGTGTAAATAATTTTATTGTGTTTGTTAATTCTTCTGTGTGTTTTATTTGTTCTTAAGTCTGTGTACAGCACTTTGGCCAACTATACAGCTTGATAAATAAAGTTGAGTTGAGTTAAAATAATAACTCTTCTAAAAATAATAATTCAGTATCTTACAATAATATAAATTCCTAAAAAATAATAACAATCTTTATATAAACAAATCAGTATCTCAAAAGTATTTCAAAAATCCACAAAACAGTGACAAACCATATAAAAAATTATTCAACACCTTAAAATAATTACAAAAATCTAAAAAAAATAATATGGAATATATTAAAATAATAAAGAAAATCCTCAAAATAATGAGAAAGCTTCTAAAAATAATAACACAGTATTTATAAATAATGAAAAACTTTCTAATAATGTTTCAATATCTCAAAAATAATTCTAAAATTCTCAAAAGGAGAAACTTCCTAAAAAAAATTACACAGTATTTCAAAATAAAGAAAACTTTCAAAAAATAATAATTTGGTGTCTCAGAACAATAAAAAAAACTTTCCCATACTTTATCAGCCTTCACTGTAGTTTCTTGAAATAATGACTAAATCTGTTCCGTAATAACAAATGACACACAAAGTTAAAATTGCCACTAGTGAAACTGTATATTATCAAAGCAAAACACTCAATACCCTGAAAACTTAACACTATAAAACCGATACTCTCATGACTATTACTCACCTTCTGTTATACTTACACTGGACCAGGTACAGGTCAGATTATGTAATATTAAGTTTTAGCTAAAAATTGGTCATTTGTGCTGTAAATCACATCATTAAAACACATTTAACACTAATTTACTCATGGATGGGTCTCAGCCTTCATCTATTTCATGAGTCTGGAGAGTTTTGAGCAGCCTCACCACATGGCAGAGACCAGGCCAGGGCCATCAGGAGGTCTCCGAGGTAATTGGGATGACGAACGAGCCCCCACCAGCCGGACACCAGCAGCCGTTTCCCTGTTGCCGTGGCGATGGTCTCGAGTTCTGCAAAGGAGTCAAGAGCAAACTGAATGTTTCTGAGTAAGATTTGCTCATTACTCCAGAGATTCAAGTACCCGTCTCCCTCTAATGGGACAACAACGGGCAGCACATTATTCACCACATTATATCATCTGACACAAGATCTGATTTGTGTTGATGGAATCATAGAGCAGGGGTGTCAAATATACGGTCTATGGGCCAAAACCAGCCACGAAAGTGTCCAATCCGGCCCATGGGATTAATTAGGTGCAAAATTTACACTGATGGTATAACAGTCAACAGTCACATACAGCCCAATTTGATCTCAAGTGGATTGGACCAGTAACATAATAACATAATAACTCATAAATTATGACAACTCCAGTTTTTCTCTATATTTTAATGTTAAAACTATCCTTTCACAAAAAATGTGAATGATCTAAACAACCATGAACAACTTGAAATTAAGTGGAATTTTAACAATATTATACCTCCTACTAAATGTTTTGTGTCTCTGTAGATCCACTGTGACCTGTATTACTGTGGTTTTAGTCATATAATTGAATGTCTTTTTATCACCCGATTGTCTTTTAATGTGCTTCAGTGTTGCATGTTTTACTTCATGACAATATAGTATAGGTGTATATTTAATATTTCATTTAACATTAGTGTTGTTCTTTAATGAGTGTTTATCCATGCTTATAAATGATGAAAATAATAGTCTTTTGAATAACTTTGAATAACTAATTGTAATGTGTAAATGAGAGGCTGAGGCATAATATTGTTAAAATTGCAATTTTACTTTTTTGCACGAAAACATAGAAAAATTTGGAGTTATTACTTATAGGTTTTTATGGTATTATTTCAGTGGTCTGGCTGCTTGAGATAAAAAAATTGAACTGTATGTGGCTCCTGGACTAAAATGAGTTTGACACATCTGCATAAGAGAGATTAGATGTTGAAATGAGATAGAGCATTTGTCTTGATTTGATACAATTCAAATGAAAATGACTAACTTGAAACACTTGGATGAGTAGGATCTCTTCTGAACTGGTTCTTCTGCGAGTTGGATTTTCTGAAGATATAATATCCAATACCTGTTGGTGAAGAGAAAAGCAGTAAACACCAGCATCTTTAATCATAAAGCTTGATATATCACAGCCTAATAATGAAGTACACATAATTACCATTCAGTACTATTATTACAGCAGCTCCCAGGGCACTCAGGGACTGTGGGTGAACAACCAAAAAGGCAGCTTGAAGACCGTATGTGAAGGGAACCCAGGCCAGATCACCGAAGACCAGCATGAAGCCAAATCCATCATGCACTATGTCCATGGTGGTCAGAACAGCTTCCTGTTGAAACACAAGCGAATGTAAAGATGGGAAAATCACACACTGTAGCTATGGGTCTATCAATCAAAACAATAAGAAAAGTCATAGATGTTGTGAAGTTGTGTGGTATCATGGGAGTTGTTGTTTTCACCATCACTGCAGATGAAAATCAATCATAAACCATAACGACCCAGTTCTACTTTTGTGTCAGTTCCCAAATGAATTTTTCTCTCTATTTAATCTTTCGTAAGTGATTTATCTCCATTTATTATAATATTATCCTCTGTATTCTACATTTTTCACTGTAAATCATATATTTTACTATATTTAATTTAGACGTTCATTAAAGCTCAGAGTAAATTCAAAAGTTATTATATCAAAACAGAGAAAGCTGAAGAATAAGTGACTTTTTCAGTAAAGTATCTCACTAATTGAATATAAACCCAGTGTGTCCATCCACTGTCATTGATTCAACTCCATGGGTTTTACTGGTGAATCAATGTTGTAGAAGATGACAGTGTTTCCACGGTAACTACAGAGCCTCTGAACATCCAAATGGGTCATATCTGATGACCATGAAAAGACAACAAACTCTGTTTTACATCAATTATTTACCTGTATTGATAGGATTAGTGGATCAATAGGTATTAAACAGTTTAGATCAGTAGATGGTTTTTGATGCCAGTGGATATTTGGTATATTGGGTCTATAAGGGTTAAAAGCCCTCTTCGCATGGGACCAGTAGAACCTGTGGACCTCTGGTGATTTGGAAATTAACACCCATATCTGTGCTTCAATGTGGTACATATGCACAGGATAAGCACATTTATTGACATGATTCCCTGGTTCTGATGCCAAGGGCAGGTTCACCATTTACAGAAAACTGTTGTAAGGTAGAAAAACATTCCTTACTGTAGCTGTCACACATGTCATTCATCTCACCATCTTTGGCTTTTCTGAAGGATTTAAGTTCACTCTTTCAGTGAACATCTTTGCTGTATCACATTAACCTCTTGAATTTGCATCCCATCACTTTTATCATTACAAGTGCAGCCTCCATAGTGCTCAATTAAGAAATAAGCTGAATAAATGCACAGAACAAAAAATTCTGTATATCCAACCAAATTACAAAGATTTCATCAGACTAATATCAACACAACCTCTGACCTCTGTGTGTATAAAGTGCAATAAAGTAGGCAGTTTTCAAATTATAGACATGGATGATTCACGTTCACATACCAGAAATCCACAGGTAATACTAGTACTGTGTGGATATGGCTAAAGTCAAGGGAAGGTGATGTATTTAAGAAATAAAATATCACAGCTAAAGTAATGGTAAATTATACTTTAATGCGTTGATTGCAAAATTCTGGGCCTATACCAATATTTAATAAAACAATTTAGCTGACAGACAAATCCTTTCTGTTTTCTGTATTTTTTTGTGTTATTTAGACCTGTTCACTTCATCGTGGTTCATTGTATGTTCCACTGACTGATGTTTCCAACCTAATTAGTTCTGTTTTTTTTTTTTGTTTTTTTTTTACCTGGTTCTGTTTAAGGCTGTTTGAAACTTAGTGTACAGTGATGTATGGTGATGCTCTATTTTGCTTAGATTTATGCTCAGATTTAATTGTCATCGAAATGCTCTGAATGGTTTAACAAAAGAAAAAAAAACACTATGGTTGCACATAATATTAAGCTGGACAGATATCACAATCAAAATACTTTATTAATCCCAGGGGAAATTGTGTGTTATGGCTGCTTCTTGCAAGTTTTATAAAATATTAACATATATCAATAAATCAGCTCATTACTGAAATACTGTGTTGCAAAAATCTGGCAAATAATAATAAATGATCAATCACTATTGTTTTGTTTATTATTTATTATGTTCCTGACAAAGGAGACGCCTTTAACAAGTGATGAAATGAATAAAATGCATTTTTATGACAGTGAGCATTGCTGGATGAGTGCACACTTAATATATAGATTAAATCCGACTCAGTCAGTAGCTTACTTCATTCCAGAGAGCGTCTGCCACGTACAGGAGCTGGAAACAGTTGACCAGGATCATAGCGAGGGAGGGGGAACCCCGAAGCTCCACCTCTTTCATTAGCATGCCAAGGTTTATGACCACCTGAGAGGAAAGAGAAGAGAATAATGATTAAAATTAACAATCAGTGATTCCACCAGCACTCAGTACTCATCATGACTTATTTTTGATACTGATAAAGAAAAACATAGCAGTCATTGTATAAGAGAGTAATTCAATTCAATTCAGTTCAGTTCAGTTCAATTCACTTCACTTCAGTTCAATTCAATACAATTCAATTCAATTCAATTCAATTAATCAATCAATCAATCAAATTTTATTTATACAGCACCAAATCAAAACAAAAGTTATCTCATGGTGCTTTACATATAGAGCTGGTCGAAACCAGACTCTTAAGCCAATTCAGTTCAATTCAATTCAATTCAATTCAATTCAATTCAATTCAGTTTTATTTACATAGTACATAGCACCAAATCAAATATCATTTCAAGGGATTTTGCTTAATTTAAGGAGTATTACAGAAAGATATGACAATATCCCTTTCTATTTTTGGAGAAGTTTTGTATCATGTATGCACACACATCTGAATAAATAATTAACCTAAATGTATAGAGACATAATATTCATACTTTATTTATTTAGAACCTTTTAACACAAAGCAGACACCTGACTTGCAGGACTTTCAAGACTTTACTCCTAAAATTCAATCACAGACACTCGAGAGACACTCATTTATCATATTTGTGAAATCTGCAGGTATAGTAAGACAAGCAAATACTTTAATATAAAACAAAAACACAGGAAGCAAAAATCTCCCACACACTGTCTGTGGCCAGTCGGCGGAGGCTTTTTCTGTCCTCTCCTACGCACCTGCCTTTAAAACATTCAGCTATGCAAACGGTAACTGTTAATACTGGAAATACAAAGACTAATACACTTCCCTGAATAATAAGAGAACAGCGAGACACGTTAACGCTTTCCATTGTTTGCACAAAATGTTTCACTATCGGACCACTTCAGATCCAACTTTAAGGACTTTTTTTTTTCTTCTGGGTGGTTCCTATTTTATCTTATTTGCTGTGACGACTCAGACACAGATGAATGATGTGAATTACTGTGTCAGGTCATTAGGGAGGAAAGTTTCAGCCTCTGACAGCATCGAACTTAGACACCGCAATTATTACTGAAGATGAGAGTAGAGCAACATTGCCTCCTGTTGGCAATTTGTGGCTCTTAAAATATCACCGCCATCTGAGCTACTGAACACAGTGCGTATCTTAAATTATTCAGAGGATCTATGAATAGAGCTGAAGATCAGAAAAGCATTTTGTTTCAAGCCCTGCACTCGACTTGTCACTAAGGATTTTAATATATCAGCTGTTTCTTCAAGCATTTCACCTGTTGTGAGTGTGGTTTTAAAGAAATTGTACTATTTTGGATTGGACTGTGGGTTTTAAATGCAGATTCTGTTAATTAGTGCATATTTATCCTTGCATGAGGAGGAGAAAGACTGTGACACTTGTATTTTCTCAAATTAAAAGCAAATTGAGTTGGTGTGGAGTGAATTTAAGAACAGGCTCAGTGTTATTATCTGCTTCAGCACACTGAGGTTTCACTTTATCTGCCTCCACATTTGAGCCAAGTCATTTTCAACTGAGGTGTCATAGAAAACTCCTTGTTGCAGTTTTTTCACTGTGTTAGGGTACATGGACTTTTTCAACAGGCAGATAAGTTTATCAGTATTTGGAAATGTAACTATAAAATGGTGAAATGGAACCTACTGTCAAATGTCCCTGGTGGCTGAAAGGGGTCATATGTATTACTGATACTCCAAAACATCTACAGCAGAGGGAAGTCACGTACCAGAACAAACTGAGGACTACAAAAACCACCAACGAATCAACGCTATGTATCCACCGACTCTATCACTCACTGAATAAAATATACTGATCATTGTTTACACACATCTGTATTATAGTATCATCAAGCTTTCCCTCTGACAAAAACTCATAAATGATTATTTTGACAGTCGGTAAAATAACACCACGTCTTATAATCTTTTCATGCTGCCTCACCTGATAGTTTACATTATAGCTCTGTTAGCTTAGCTCTGCTTTAAGACAGAAAACAGTCACAGTAAAACCATAAATCACCTCTGTTTTCTGTAGGGTTTATGTTGTCAACAGTTGCACTGAAGATCTGAACTGTCACAGTTTAGTCTGAACCATGGATCAACAAACGAACACTTAGGCATCATATAATAAATGTATACTTTCATGATCCTCATAATCAAACTCACCTGTGTAGAAGAAATGCTGCCATTTTATCATCAAACTACATTCTTTTCATTTAGAGCTTTGTCCAGTGTCCAACAACAACAACGCTTCTCACTGTCTTTGACTCTAAAAGTTGTGACTCACTACTCCCTCTAGTGGTCACATAAATCCCATGGCCCGTTGGTGTAAGTAAACTCAAGTCTTGTTTTTTAACAATCCCAATACATTTCCATCTTTGACAAAAGTGTAGAGCTCTTTACTCTAAACACTCTAAGGGTAGATGTAGGTGACATTTTAGTATTTGAAAGTAGAAATACTATATATAGCCCCTATGAGATCACTCTTGTGTTTTGCCATTTATCTTATTAACTCACCCAGCCGATCAGACCCGGCCTGAGTTCACAGAAATATTTCAGGTCAAAGCTTCCGATCCGGGGGTTCAGCTCCCGTCCAATGAAGAAATCATACAAAGGATTTCCTAAAGGACACAAAACAAATGAGTACACTGTGAAAACTGAAAATGTACTCATGTTTAGTTTGGAATATACTAACAAAAGGGGAGAAAAATATGTCTTTTTATACATGAATAATTTTAAACAAGGTGTTTCATGTTCACTAAGATGGGGATCAAGAACTGGTTCTGAAATGACACGTAGCTGCACAGCAGGCAATGGAGGGATGGAGGTTTAGAGGAAGACACCACCTTCCTCTGAAATAAAGTGTGGCTCCATTTCACAAAGAAAGAGGAAAACAGAGTGAGTTGTACTGCCTGCAAATAAATGCAAACACCAGCAAAAGGATAAAACATCTTTCTGATTCAAATCCAAGGACGTTGCTTATTTTCATTTTTCGTATATTCTGATTGTTGGTAGATCTTCTGTGTCTCATGAGTCCATGTAGACATAATAATAATAATAATAATAATGGATTAGATTTATATAGCGCTTTTCTATTAACGCATACTCAAAGCGCGTACAAT
>JAPQRQ010000007.1:11818108-11829267 GCA_037367365.1 Apogon talboti | reverse complement strand
CCAGTGTGAGTAGCAGCACTGGAGGCAAGGTGGGTGAAGTGTCTTGCCCAAGGACACAACAGCTCATGACTCAGACATCACACAACCATTTGATGAATTTTAACCTGAACACGTATTCATTGTAGTTTGGAGTCCAAGCACGTTGGCCTATGGCTTATCCATGATTAAATAGAGGACTTAATCATCTGAATCATAATCAGATACCTTTAAACCGCTACGCTGTCTTTTTGAAGCTTCCCTAGTGGTTACGTAGGACTGCCATGGTGCTTCTTTGTCTTTAATGTACCTTTTTTCTGTTTCTGTATTCACAAGTATAGAAAAAAAACCCAAATGTGGGTGTTTTAAACTGACAAACATCAAATCTTATTATCTGTTTAATAAATCATAGTAAAGTGTTTTTGCTTTCTCTTATAAAAGGAGATAACAGCCTTCTACTGGTGCCATGTTCATTTTTCTGGAGTGATCAGATGCTGAATCCCACTGCTGGATTCAGATGCAGCAGATCCCACTCCAGCAGGTCAGGTTACTTAAAAGCCTGTTCATCTGATGCCTACAGGCGCCAGTAAAACTCGACTGTTAGATAATAACAAAATGCCTCTGCAGTCAAACTCCGCTGTAGCCTCTCACCTCTGTTTTTGCCAGTTACCCATGAAGATGGCAAAATCCACTACTGAACAATAAAACAGGTTCAGGAAATGCATGATGACGCTTCAGTAGATGTATTTTTGGACTGCATTCTTGCCTCAGTGATCAACCTCCATCTCACCTGTGTTCCCCCCTAAAGCAAGAGCATGGGAAGGAGCCCAAAAGGAGCGGATGTAGAGATAGACGGAGAACAGGAACGACACTCCAATCGCACACACAGCCAGAGGCGGCAGCAGCTCAAACAGACGGCCCAGAGGAGCCCCCAGCCCCAGAAACAACATCAGCAACCCCGAGCTGATGCACAGGGCATGAAAACCTGAGGGAGACAAACAAACAAAGCTAAATGCTGTAGCCGGCAGGGGGGAGATAAAGAGACTGTTATGGAGAACAGTAAAAGTTGGAACTTCAGATTGTGTAACTTAGTAAACTTTAGACCAGACTGAAGCGGAGGGGTCAGACTAAAACACACACCACTTTTGGACCTTTATGAAAACACCACAACTGTGAAGATTTACTAATATATCCAAACATATGTAAATGTTTGTAAATGTGAAATCAACAAGATATCAGAAAAACTAAATGTTATTATTTCTTATCACCTTATTTTAATTTCAACTGTCTTTTTTGGTTTTAATCTGCTTTTATTTATTGGCTTTACACTGTTTATAGTGTGTAAAATGACTAAACCAGTTTTGTTCTTGGATGTTTGTTCAGTGATTTGAGCAACAAATGTGTGTTGTGTTTCTAAATGACCTATATAGAGCCAGAGTTTCCATATTTTTAAAGACAAAATTTTACAACCTTTCCACAAATTTATGAGGACCAAAATATCTAATTTCTACAACCATTCATAACCTTTATATACATGAACAGAACTGGACTAAATTCATTAACATAAGATAATCCTTTATAGTCCCACGACGGGGAAACCCATCATTACCATTTATAGGATACTTGAGGCGTGATCCATCTCTCAGAGTTAATCCATCAGACACCTGTAGACAATAACAGTCACTGTAACTTTGACCTGAACACAAGCAAACGTGACCTTTATTCATAAATATATGGATTAATGAATGTAACTGAATCAAGACTCAGTCAGAGACACCAACACAAAAGAAAACTGATGATGAGTCATGATATCTCCCAGACAGAATGACATTACAAAGGAGAATATTTTCCATATATATTAACAATGTACACAGGAACATGTGGAATGTAATGTGTTATTTTGGTTTTTTTTTTAATTGATGAAAAACATAGATAAAAACATAGTTTTCATATGTTTTATTTGGTTCACAACTCAGAGATGTTCAGTTTACTGTCACAAATGAGAACGAAACCTGGATATATTCACATTTAAGAAGCCTAAAAAATTATGTCAAGTACATTTTGTCTCGTCAGATCTACTTCACGCAATTCTACATCTTCCCCTCCAGTTGAAAATAAAAAGAATAACAAAGAATTCAATAAGAACTAATATTACTTTTTCTTTGTTAATTGTGATGTAGTGCTTTTAAATCATTCGATCAAGCAAACTGGGTGCAAATCTGAAAAAAATGGTCAGAAATAAACAGAAAATGAATGAAAATGAATGAAATCATCCACAGCATGAAAGAAAAACTAATAATAATAAAATGACGAGCAGCTGATCTGAACTTTCTGATAAAACCAGGTGTGGATTTGGAATAAAACTCTGATGTTTAAGATCCTAATAACACATCTGAGCTGGATTCAGAGGATTTTTACTTGTTTTTCTAATAAAATTAATTAAACCAATTAATTGATTAGCAGCATAATTGGCGATTAATTTTAATAATTGACATCCAACTGATTAACTATTGCATCTTAAACTGTTTACACCATGTCATACGACTAAATTAATTTTCTTTTTCTTCTTGTTTTCTCCTATAGAGCATTTTGTAATTTCAAAAGAGGTGCAATATAATCAAAACTTTACTTACATTTTCTCTGAATTCAGTGAATAAATTGTGTATTCACAATAACAACAAGGAAATTCCTATTTTATACTATAAATTCATCTTTGGTTGTATTCCTCCTTTAGTGCATTTTTTGCAATTTTTTCATTTAAGTGTGTAACAAAATATATTATTGAATTCGATGTAAAAAGGACATAGTAAACATTTAAATAATAGGGCTGACATAAAAAAAAAGACCCCTATGCTATTTATCATGATTTTTGCCTCAGTGGAAAAAGAGATGGTGGATAGTGATGAATGCAAGTCATGTGGAAAAACAATAAATAATTCTGCATGTAACACAATATACTGTCATAACACCACCCAGTCATTCAAGAACCAGCATAAATCAATGTTTTTCTCTAAACATCTATACTTGTATCTAGTATGTATTCAACACATCATTTAGAGGTAAATATGCAGTGATAAATAAGGATACTGTTGCTATGAACCTGCAGAAGGAACCTTTTCCTTGGCAGAAGTGATTTTAATATCAGGATCTTTATTCTAGATGATGAGTGTGTCTTACCTTTCCTACGGGCAGCAAATAGAGGAGGACGTGCAGACCCATCCAGCCCAGCAGAACCACAGGGGCCAACGGGTCCCAGAGCTGGTCCGAGGAGGGGAAGGACGGGGGCCACTGGAGCACGGAGGCCTCAGGGGATCGACTCACAGAGATGAGGAACAGCACCGTCAGCGGAAGAAAGACGGGGATGCAAACAGCACCTGAGACATGAAAACAGATCTGTGTGTTCATGAAACCTGGAAGCACTGAAAATTAAAAACACAAAAACATGCACCTAAACACAATGCCACCACATATATAAACTGCAAACCTATGTGAACACTGGATAATTAGCGGATAAACAACTAACTGTAAGTGACGGAGAACTGAAAGTCAGATCACTCAACTGCAGCTTCCATTTTATGATCAAACATGTTTCGACTTTAAGCACAGATGGAAAGAAAATTGGTACTGATGCTCAGTTCAAGTAACACAGCAGGAGACAAAGCTTCACAACAAGCAAACACACAAACAGAAACATTTAATTTTCTAACTGCCTTCTGCAGAAACAAATCCATTCGAAAACATGTTTCAAGTGGAAAAACAAGAAGAGCAGCTGCACATGTAAGCCACAAGAAATGAATAATTCTGCCTCTTGTAGCTGTCATGGAGAGTCTGGAGAATACATGAACACATTAGGGAATGCATTTTTTTTATTTTGTATGGCTGGTATACATTTATTGACATGCACTTTAAATTAAATGTGACAGCTGCATTAGTTGATCTACTGTTCTGTGCTGTAATGCAAACAGTCTCTTAAAAGTGACATGTCTGTAGAAATTAAAACATAAAGCTCTTTTTTATGCATCAGATGTACACGATTCATTGTTTCTCCGTGTTCCGTTCGCCCATAGGTTTGCTGGGATAGGCTCCAGCACCTCCGCGACCCTCGCGAGGATAAAGCGGTTCAGAAAATGACTGACTGAAAATGAAAGTGGAAGCAGTGTAGGTGAGCAGATAAGCCTCTAACAGACATGGGAGACAGACCTCAATGTGTAAATTTAATGATGAGGAATAGAGTGCGGTTCTGCAAAACTCAAAAATACATTCTTGAGAGATTAGAACCAGATCAGTGTAATTCAGACATCTATAGACCTTTATTGGTCTGTTTTGGTCTCGTCCCAAGGCTCAGAAATGGTGGATGACATACCTAACATTTTTAGGTTGGCTTCAGTCTGAGCTCCATCTACAAACACTGATTTCTTTGACTGATTTTAAAGAGAGCATTAAAACTCTGGAATCAACACTGCTGGTCTGTGAATGTTTCGATTGATTGTGTATGTTTTTTTTTCTGTTTACAAATGCTTTTATTATTGTAAAACTGTAATGATGTGACTGTATCGCTGCTGTCTTGGCCAGGTCTCCCTTGAAAAGAGATCCTCCATCTCAATGGGACCAACCTAGTTAAATAAAGGTTAAATAAAAACATTCATTCATTCATTTTCTGAACCTCTTAATCCACTTGGGGTGCCAGAGTCTATCCCTGGACATGTCACTAGTTCACCTCAGGACAGACGTATAGAAACAAATATTTATTCACTCTCACATTCACACATTCAGGCGATTCATAAGGATGAGTTAACATAGTGAGGTACATGTACACGCAGCTATTGTATACAGACAGAACCCACGCAGACACAGACTGGACAAAAATTCATGAAAATATTAAAATCATCTTCATTTTTTTAATCTTTTATGCTTTTATGTATGGGGAGACTCTTCAGGGGGTTCCCGACCCCCAGACAGAGTGGATCCACACAGCTCCTATACTGGAAAGAAGGGTCCTCATTAACCCTTAAAGTCCTCGAATTATATTTGTGGCAACTTCTGAATTAAGTTTCTCTACATTTACATTCCTTTAGTCATTTATTGCCATTTATTATAATATTGTACACTGGATTTTGGATTTTGCTGTGAAAATCAGGTATTTTCCTATAGTTAATTTACTGACCATGTAGATGTTTGTAAAAGTTAAGAGTAAACTGAAAGGATACCATATCAAAACAGAATTTAAAAAAAAGTACTGAAACTAAATATAACATTAAACTGAACATAAAAACAAACATCTACAACCACATTTTGTCATTTGTGGAACTAAATGGCTTTTACTGGTGAATCAATGTGTGCAGAGGATGATGGCGCTTCCATGTTCATTACAGAGCCTGGGAATGGGCCAAAAGAGACACATATGATACTGTTGAAAATCTGAGAAACTGCATTTTATCTGACTTATTTTAATTTATTGATAGAATTAGTGGTTCTAAAGTTATTAAACATTTTAAATCAGTAGATCCTTTTGGTCATGAGTGGCTGTTTAGCTCCTTGAATGTTTAACTAAATGGAAATCTGTAGATCTTGTCCATCTTGCACATGTTTTTCTTATTTACATACAGTGGCAGCCTATGAGGAGTTGATATACAGGGGGTTGGTGAACCACATAGACATGTGACAAATAGGTATCAATATTATTATAGTACCATGATGAAGACTTTTTTTTGTTAAACATCTAAGCCTGGCTTTTCTCGAGTGGAGGGGTGTTAAAGAGTATCAGTAGTAAATTGTTGGCACAGCGTTGGTGTGGTTAAGAGTAGATAACTAAACACTTCACTGCAGCTTAATGACCATGTGTTTTGTTAAAAGGTCTCTTCTTTTTCTTTGTGTTATTTTGTTCTTTATCTATCATCATCACTGGTCATCTTCCACTGAAGTATTGATAAAATTGCTCTCTGGCAGTTATTATTGTGTGATGTAGGAAATATATAAAATACAGTGTTGATCATTAAACTAAACTAGTGGTAGTGGGGTGCTGCTAAAGAATGATAAAACTATCCTGCCAGTACTCACCCAAGGTTCCTCCAAATTCCCTCTCTGTGCTGTGTGATGACTTGAGTTTGGCTGCATGACTGTTAGGCCTCATGGTCACCTCCTATGAGAATATGAAGCCACATATTACACTTAAAGTAATGTAACACATAATTAGTAGTAACCAGATGATAATTACAATTAATCACAGCATTAAAAACATAATCTGTTTTCTCACAGGTTGTGTAAATGAGAACAAATAACAAAACCATGCTTTAGTACACAAATATACAATTTACTGAAAAATATCTGCTTCAGAGATAAAAATGCACTAAATCTTACATACTTGGATAAGATCAACTGGAAAAAAAACTGATTTTAAGATATATGGCAAAGTTTTATTACATACAGTTATACATGTACATGTTTATGTAGAATTATAAATCTTGCACTTGACAGAATCTCTAATGTACAGTTTTTTGAAGTAGAACGGACACCTCAGAGACAACATTCCTTTGTTAATTATTAATTATTATTCACAGAATTTCACATTTTTAAGCCAATACTATATCTTGAAAATTATAGCCAGCTTACACTTTTGACTTAATTTTCTTTATGAGCAAAAAAAAATTGGTTTCACTGGTTGTATTCTGCAAATATTTTGGTCATAGATCAGTATGAATAGTCAAATGCACGGAAACATAATGTAAACACCAAGTTTTAGTCTTTAAACGGCTTCTGTGTAGTTTTAATGTAAGCTGTGACCCCAGTTTAATGTTACACTGAATTATAAATAAACTGAGATATACGAAGGAACATTTTCTATTTGTAATTTAGTTAAATGCTGCCTTCACGTACATGTGAAAATTGTGCTAATAGATTATCACCCTGTTATTACTGAAGGTACCTAAAATACATAGATACATATTAAGTGTGTCAGTTTTTCTTCCTGATAGACAGCAGGGACAAAGTGCACGTTGTGTTATAAAGACAGTTCGTTGTCCCGGTGTGCAGAAAAGAGCTGAATTCAACAGAAAACTTTTTTGCAGAACAAAAGGTTTATATAAAGAGTTAAAGTTGCATAAGGTGTAGTGTCTTACCGGTAAAGTAGACAGATTTGCAGATGGGACTGTTTGCATCCAAACCGCTCTTGGTTTACCAGTCCGGTCGTTTGCAGGTGGACACGCCCCCCGAAACACGTTTTTCTGTACGGAACTCTCCTCCAGCCAATCAGATCCCTCTATAGTCATCAGAAGAGGGTGGGGCGAAGGCACTTCAACCAATCAGGTGCGTCTTTCAGGTGGCGACAGTGTAGTAGGATACCCAGTGATGTTGTGAAATACTCAAGTCTCGGAAACCGGTCCATGAATGCAACCTAATAATCCCAGCATCAATTGGAAATTGTGTTTTTAGAATTGTTTTTACATGAGGAAGGAAAACATTTAAAATCAACCATTTATACGCTTTTATTGCAGACATTTTCATCTCCTTATCACACCATTTGTGCAAGACATTAACTGGAAAATAAAACGACTGATTTAAAGGCAAGAGCTGAGGTCACTTTAATAGTAAACACAGATTACACAATAAAAATCACATTCTGATTGTAATTTATGCACCAAAACAGCCTTAAAATGCTTTATTTATTTACACATGAGATATGAACTGGCATCACTTTCCTCTTCAGTTCTGAACTTCATATTAAGACCCTTTCCATGCACTGATGGGTGACTTTCCAGATTAGTATGCATCATGGATCTTTTTTTTTGTGATATGGAATATTAGCTGGAATTGGTAACCTTGAGAGGAAATAATAGCAAAAAAAAAAATCCCACTAATATTTTTTACATTAACATTACCTGTCAAAAGTTTAGAGGCTCCTAATCTTTAATTGTTTTGTGAAGACCATGGATGTTTCTACTGTTCATATGCAATAAATTAGGTAATTTTACTGTATAGAAATGCAGATACCAGAATGTGTACAACTGTTCCAACTGATACAGGATTATTTGTCTATGAGAATTAAGTTTTTGTACTAATATTTGTACATTTGTTTGGTCAAAATAGATCTTTTGATTAACTAGTGTCCTGCAATAGAGCATACATGTTACTTGCAAAAATGATAAACAATAGTTGTGTCAATACTTTTGACAGGCACTGTATTTTTAATGTTCAGATCCAAATTTATTTATCACTTCAATTCAGATACTTAGCTTAACAGGAAATCTGTTCCTAACAAAGTCCAAGATACTTCATTTCAGACTAAAATCAAGTCATCATCAATAAATATGTTTTCTTAAAGGGTGACAGCATAAAATTTATCATCTATTGGCTTGTTCCTACTCCAAATGACTCTTAATATATCGTCAACCGTTAATTTATTTTCTTTTTCATAGATTTATGGATTACAGGAGTTTTTCCTTTACTTTTAACAGATGAACAGTGAAAAGAAAACATTTATTATAAAATACAGAAAACATTTTATATTAAGGTGGGGTTTTAAGTTAATGCTAAGGTTAATATTATAATAAGGCATCCGTCAGTGTTTTATTGAGTCAATACTACTAACCTATTCTACTAATGTGTTTCCTAATATTCATCTAGTTAACAGTGGATTTGTGCACCTTAATATAAAGTGTTATCACATTTTCTGGTTCGTCATATAACCCTATAGTGCCACAGACATATTGTTCGGTGTGAGTCTACCATTAAATGATAAACTCGTCTGCACAATGCAGCAGCAGTTTTCTTTTGTTTGGTTTAGTGTTGGTTCAGTCCTGAATGTATCACTGCCAGTTACAGCACTATACTGAACGACTGAGGAGTATTTTTGTAAGATTTTAGTAATGTTTGGTTTAGTACTATGCCCTTTAAAAGCATGTGGGAGAATAATTTAGAGCTTGCATACACCACTTTCAGGACAATCAGCATCACTTAATTTAACATTAAACAATAACTGTGTATCAGACTTTTCATATTTTCACACCTTTCCAGTGTCAGTGACTCCATTACATGCTGCATTCTGAGTGAACTATGACCATTGGACCCTTAACCTCGTTCACAGATTACTTCGATCACACTCTGCTCCATGGGGGCAGGATCCAGGCAGCGGTGGGCGGAGCTCCCCACTATCTCGTCCAGCAGGAAATGTACAAGGTTTTCATCAGAGACAAACCGCCAGAGGTACATCTGCAGGTAATGGCAGTCCACCTGGATCTGCTGCAGCCCATAGCGGCCGAATGTGCGCAGTCGGACACACTCCAGGAAGGTCTTGAGGCTGATTTTGATGATTCCCGTCATTACAGAAACCTGGGACAGCGGACGGGGGTGAGAGTCATGGGTTATTAAGATTAAATGAAAAGGAAAAAGAAGATTATAAAATTCAGTGTTATCTTACTATGAGTTTTTGTTTGAAGAACAAAACTTGATATCATAATACAGATGTGCGTAAACAATGAGCATTATACTTTTTTCAGTGACTGATACAGTCTGTGGATATATAGTGCTGATTTATTGGTGGTTTTGTTACTCCTAATTGAGTTCTGGTACCCAACTTCCCTCTGCTGTTGAGAGTTTAGAATATTGATACTACATATGAAGCCTTTAAAGTTGTGCTTTTCATTTAGCTCCAGATGTTGGAGGAATGTTAATATATTAACCGTGTTCAAGAATAAAATGGGTTTGCACAGTATGAGAATTCTTATTTAGTGTGCAAATATTTTTTATACAATGCATTCCTTCATCCTATCATTTTAAGCTTCTAGAAAACAAATGTTTCATTATAATACATGAAAAAAATCCAATTAACACTGCATCTAATTAATTCCACAAATAAAACTATAGCTAATACTACTAACAAACTTGTAAGTCTCACTGAACTCAAAAACCAAACTGAAAAACCTAAAAGTGCATCGGTGAAAATATCAAAACTATGACAACTGTGGTGTGAATGAAAGACTGTTACTGAACATCAGCCCTCACCTTGTTGAACTCTACTGAGCTGAAAATGTCGATCCTTTCAGAAAACAGCTTGTGTATGTTGCTGAGCAGATTAGTGTCCATGGGAGCACTGCAGAGAGAGAGAAAGCACTTTATTATTTTATCACAGTTAGTCTGATGTGATGCACACATGCTGAAATTTTTTTCTAGCTGTGGAATTTAACTACATGTTTTCTCTAGTACTGTACTGTACTTGTGTACAGTACTTCCATTCTATGCTATAGTATTTTATGCTTCTTCTGAACCACATCTCCGAGGCAAACATTGTACTGTACCCTCAACTTTAATCTGAGCTTTAATGAACATCTACTTGATCACCAAATTAAACATGGGAAAATACATGATCTTCACTGAAAAAATGCAAAGTACAGAGCATAATGTTAGAATAAATGGTGAGGAAAAAAAATACTTAAGAAAGATTAAAAATAGAGAAAACTTAATTTGGGAACTGCCACAAAAGGAGCACTGGGTTAAAAACATTGAATCTGAACTGAACACTAAGGCTGACAGTGTGGACGTAGCCTTGGACGACCAGAAGAGCGGCACACGTACCTTGGTGTGTAGCTGGCGGCGTAGCGGGCTTGTTGTCTAGAGCTACTGTAGACAGAGAACGTCCTTTTGCTGGAGTCGCTGCTGTGTGCTTTCCTCACACCTTCTTCATACAAAAGCCCCACCTACATTACAGCAGATGTAGGTTTGTAAAACAGTACGTGTATCAATGACGATGAAAGGATTACGACTGCACTCTACCGTCACCTGCACATCTATCGATGTTGTGTCCTCCACCACTCTCTTCATCACAGCACGGACGTTTCGGGGCTCGATAGTGTTCACCCAGTCTCTTGTTTCCACACTCTTTCTTAGCATCTGGGAAATAATCAGGCCCTGAACCTGTAAGACAGACAACAGGTAGCATGTGGGTGAAGTTAAGCTGCAGGAGGAGACGTTTTCCCCGAGTTATGCTGTCAGCGGAAACTAACCTTGACATAATGGTTCAGGAGTTTCTGTGCTGCTTCTCTGGCTTCTGCACATAAAGTTGTGACGGGTGTAACGGGACTGTGGTGCTGAGAGAATACAGAAAGACAACAGCTTCATTTCATTCTTAAAGCTACAATATACAGTACTGTGCAAAGTCATAGGCCACCATTAGGTTTGCTGCTTTGGAAAGT
>JAPQRQ010000007.1:11785103-11812637 GCA_037367365.1 Apogon talboti | reverse complement strand
ATATTAGATAATTAAAGACTTTAACTTGAGTAACATTTCAGTTGGTGACTTCAAGTTCTAGCATAGTAATTTTTTGTTAGGGTACCTGTACTTCTACTCAAGTGTAACTTTCCAGTACTTTATACAACACTGATCACTAAAGCTGGTTTGAGTTTTAGTCTCTGAAGTGACCCTCAAGTGTGGATCATATAATGATTTTTCAAAATCTCCCAAAGCCTTTTTTTTTGTTTTTTGTTTTTTTTTACATTTCCATTCTCTTGGTTGAAATCTGAAGAATCACATACATATGTTTATGATTCTGTGGTGAAAAATTATTAAGATGAACTTCATTCATAATGATGCTGAAACTGAGTTGTGATACAACAAATATAACAGTGATTTAAACATTAAAGCCACCAACACCAACAAATAATCAATAAAATTTAAAAAAACTTTTACAAATTTTCTGTGACTTTCAAAATCAACATTTTTTTTTTCAAATATAAACTGTAGCTATATAAAAATCATGCACCACACATCAGAAACAAGATATTTGACATGTACAAAGTATCATACAAAGACTAAAAATAACACTTTTCCTCACAAATGATAAATATGTAATTCACCTTCACGGACAGCAGGCAGCGCTATGAGCCATTTTAAAAGCATGGAGGTCCATCACATTACATAATGGCTTTAACGGTAATGTACATTTGCGGCTCAGTCCAACATATCAGTGGACTGTTACTCCATGTGTGAGTGTGGACAGTTACACTATACGTCCATGATGTGAACAGAACAGGGGCTGATGGGAAATCACTGATACCTTTTACATTTCAGACTGAATGTCCTTGATCTTCTCGTTTCCTTTACTTATCACCTTCCTCCTTGTTTCCTTTTCCTGTTATCTCCTTTACTTTCCACTCCTCTAAGATATTTTCTTCCTCTCCTTTCCTCTACTTGTCTCCTTCTTCCTACTTCTCCTTTCTCCTCCTTTTTCCCTTCCTCCTCTTCCATCCTCTCCTTGCCCACTTTTGTCCCCTCTTCTCCTTCCCTCCTTGTAACATTCCCTTCCTTCCTTTTCTATTTTCTACAGTTTCTTTTTTCTCTCCTAGTTACTTTCCTCCTCTCCTCTCCCTTCTCCTTGTTTCCTTTCCTCACTTCCTTCCCTCTCTTATACTGTTTGCTGACCATGAAAACACACTGGGGTCAGAGGTCAACTTTGTTTTTCTTGGCCTCTCTTGTGTCTAATATGATTTGATTCACATTCCTCTGCTCAAATGTAAATACATCAAATATTTATACAACATATTAAACTCAGTCTGTGGTGCTTTATTAAGAACAAGGATCAACGGCTGTATTATATTAAACTCCCATGATGCCTTTCTATGGCTTTAAATGTTTCATTACACTTCTGAACTTAGACTCTCAGTTTTTGTTTTTGTTTTTTACATATGTAGTTCTTTCTAGGAACTCATGAAAAACAAATTTATGCTTAAAATGACAAAATAAATACATGAGCAGATAAGCACTGATATTTTCACTAGTTTGTTAACCCTCACAGACCTAAACAGACACTGGTGACCAAAAGCATGTACTGACATAGAATGTTTAATAACTATTGATCCACTAGTACTATCAATAAATTGAAATAATTCAGATAAAATGCAGTTTTTCAGCTTTTCTTGGTCATCAGATATGATCCATTAGGACGTTCAGAGGCTCCGTAGTGAACTTGAAACTTCATCTTCTACAACATTGATTCACCAGTAAAACACATGGAGTTGGATCAATATTCAAAAGTATTCACCCCCACCCCAAACCTTTCCACACTTCCTGCCTATATACTAATTTAGTTGGTTTTGCTGGATTTTATTTAAGGGTATCAGAATAAAGGGGATGAATACATATCCATGCCACACTCTTCAGGTTTTTATTTGTAAAAAAAATCTTGAACACCACATATCATTTTCACTACACTTCACAAGTATGCACTACTTTGTGTTGGTCTAGATCCCAATAAAATACATTTAAGTTTGTGGTTGTAATGTGACAAAAAGGCACTGTACATAAAAGGTTAAATGTAGAGAAAAATTCACTTGAAAGTTACCATGAAAATAGTTTAGCATGTTATGCAACATAAAATATGCAACAAAAAACCCCCAAAAAATTAACAGATGGTACAAGAGCCAAACAGACCAGTCTGTAGTCGCTCATTTTGTGTCACTCAGGAAACAGCAAAATATTTCAGAAATAGAGAAGAGTATTCTATACATACACTGACTACATTTCAATCTTTGTTGTTTATTGTTACTTACATGTATCTTCTTTAGTTATTTTTACTTATTTGGTTCAGATAATTTATAAACTTCAACTTCACAATTTATTGTACTGTGATTTTGTTTGTCTAGCTTGTGTTTTATTGGACAATCCAAACAAACAAAACTTGTAGACAAAACAATGTGTGTCATGATAATTATTGTGACACAAGATGATTAAAATGACAATACAGTAATCATTTATCTTTTTATTGACAGCCGATGAGGTAAACCATTGTGGTGGAGGTGTTGATAAGTGAAAAGGTTCAGATTGTCTGCAGAATATGAATGTTAGTGTGTGTATCAGAACAGCTGTGCTCATGTATGAGGCTCAGCTCACGTTTAACACGTGTGAGATCAGTGTAAAACCCACATGGGCAGAAAAACCGTAAAAAAGAGGCGGGGGCACGAATCAATGGTGTTCAGAGTTATCGATGATCGATGGCTCTGCTTCTGCACTCATTAATGTGATTCTGTGTGTCGATGTCTGTCTGAACGGGTCAAACGTCTGTCTGTCCTCTGAATACTAAACAGCACTCAGCTGTAATTTGTGTTGCTGAACATCCTGTTTTTGACAACAAAGACATCAGGACAACAAACTGCATGCTGGGAAGAAGATGAAGATGAAGATGAGGAGCTGACAGAGGTCAGACAGTGACTCGTTAACCCCCAGAAGGAGAAGCTCAGAAACAGGACGACACGACCATGAAACACTCGGAACATTCAAACTGACACATCTCCACCACTTGACGTCATTTTATTGGCTGTTGTCATGACGACAGGTCGCAGACTGGGGTTTCAACCCCAACCTCTGTGAGTGAGATGACTTTTTAGAGACCAAGGTCTTTACTTGTCAAACCTGAGAATATTACACATAATGACAAACGACAGAGCAGAAAAAAAAATGGACGATTGTAGTTATGTGTTCATGGTGGATTCATACATCTTGTAAAAAGAGCAATCAAGGGGTGAAAAGTCTCACATAACAGGTGAATACAAGGGCAGCAACACATAATAAAATAATATGAAGGTATTCAAATCATTTATTCATGGTGATGAAACTGGTATTTAACTGTGAACACGTTCCCAACCATTTCTAATTTTAAGACGATGTGGAAACGATAAAACCCACCTCTCTACAGCAGCGTTACATCATCAACATTACATGCTTCAACAGTGGGACATAGTCAATACTTTGAACAAATCACAACACTGTAGACTTTATTGAACTCAATCTGTATTTTGATTTACAGAACAGACACTTATGGAATCACAGTTCCAGTATGATATTATTTTCTTCTGTTTCTGAGTACCTGTTTATATAACAGCTGTGTATTAGACAGCCTTGAGGTCTTTACTTTTTTTTTTTTTTACACATCATCATATATTATGACCATTGTTGATGTCAAGAGCTCCTTGACACATGTATTGCACAGTAAAAAACAGCATTGAGAACAAGTTGCAGGCATCAGTTTTCTTGGTTTGATATAAACATGGATATTATGTGACAGTAACACCAATGAACCTGTTGTTTTCTTCCCACAGTAACTTGCATGAAATGCAAAAATGTAGGGAGGCGCAACGTAAAACAACTAGACTATTAGGATGGACTATGGTATCTGTAATATGACCATCATATAAATCAAATACAGTTTGAACCTAAAAGAGCCATTACTCTGGGACAGTCCAACATCTTAACCACACATGAAGTTGCGACAAAGTAATGATGAAAGTGCAGTGAGTTACAGACTTTGACCAATGAGCCTCAATGTTACCGCCGTCCTACTGACCCATCCAACAACCCCACGAAAGCCAATTATAAACCAGTACAGAAATTTGTCTTCAAATTTTGAAAAACTCACTTTTTTACACTGTTGTTTCCCCACTATTTCCTCTAAACCATACATAAAGTGTTATTTTATGCTCTTATTCTCTGCAAGGTGACCTTGGGTGACTTGAAAGACGCCAACAAAATAAAATGTATTATTATTTATTATTATTAAAGCAGCTATACACACACACAGACACACACAAGCACACACACTACAGTCTTTTTTATTCATGCATGAAAAAATATGACAGTGCATTATGGGATATTTATCAGAAAGCAGTGACACTGCATATTTGGAGTCAACTATAGTGCATAATTATTTGCATTATACTTTCAGATTATACTTTCATATTCACTGTTTTTGCTCCAACCCTCTGGAACCATCCCATACTTATCATCAACCATCTTTATTGTCTAAAAATACACAGCGTGTGTATAAGTGCTTATGTGTGGGTGTGTATATACTGTATGTTTGTATGTGCATGTCCCTTGGTGTGTATGCTTTATCTGCATCTAAACTGTTATTATGTATATTTGATGTGATTTCTGCCTCTCAGGCGTGTTTTGTTCTCATGTTTAATCTTTTCCTTTATATGTGTAGAGTGTTTTGTCACCATGTGTTTCATAAAGTACTATATAATCCATTTTACTTAATTATTCACTTACTTCAAAATGTTCAACTCATTACTCATTACTTTCACATAATAGGTTTTGTTTGTTAGACTTATCTCTCTTGAGCTGTAATACACTGACATTGTGTAGTTGAAGGTGCTGGGGTTTGAAAAAGAATGTCCACCAAACAACAGGTATATTTATAAACCAAATCATGGTTCACTGCTTTTGTGAAATTGTTGCTATATATATGAAGAGGTGTTATAAAATAAACACATAACAACAAAAATGCAATAACGTGCTGATAATGCTCTATATTGCTACAGAGCTTTTTAACTCTGCAAAGTTGCAGTGTTTGAGCAGTGCCAGAAGTAAGAATTTTACTCCACTATCTGCTGCAGTTTGTACATAACACTGTCCAGAAAACTCACATTTACACCTTGTCACATGTAATATGATTTCTTATGTCTTAAGTTCCTTTTTCTCACACCAGGTCAAAAACCCTGAACAGAACACACAGTCTGTTTAACAACCACAGCTTCTAACCTGGACTTTTTCAGCGTCTACTGTCTTTTTTATCTTATTTTAACACTAATGTATGGAGTGGCAATGTTTATGTAATGCATGAGAGAACCAGGTTTTTGAGAGAAGTTGAACTACCAATTTCACCACTAATACCTCTGCCTTTGTAACGTAATATAATAATTGTCAGATATTTTTGGATCCATGATGGGTATAATATCAAATCTGCAGTAAGTAATAGATATATTCAATATGCTGCTGAAATTACCCAGGTTTCTATTTTATTTCACTACTACTACTTATTTCACTATTTAAAATGGAAGCAGCAAAAAAAAAGTTTTACACTGTGGAATGGTGTTAAGGTCAGTGTAACTATAAAAGGTTAATGTGAATAAGGGTAATGGCATCAGATTTAAGGTTGAGATTATCATGATCCCCATACCTAGCATTACCATCAGCAATTATCATTAGCACGTAGTCCACATTAGGAGTAGTGAGCTGTCATTGAAGGTACTCTGAGACCAACTCAAATCTTCATCAGCCTCATGGTCAGAGATAGTGACAGGAGAATTAAAGTATATGTACCTGTTTTTAATTGTGGGGGGAAACCAGAGCGCCCAGAGGAAATCTGCACCTATTTCACCCAGTGGTTGAGTGTGTCTGCATGTGTGGACCCATGACAACTCTGACTCTAACTCTAACTCGTACTCTGACTCTTACTCCGACTCTGAAAGTAACGCTTACCCTGACTCTAACTCTAACTCTGACTGTAACTCTAACTCTGATTCTAACTCTAACTCTAACTCTAACTCTAACTCTAACTCTAACTCTAACTCTAACTCTAACTCTGACTCTGACTCTAACGCTAACTCTGACTCTGACTCTAACGCTAACTCTGACTCTAACTCTAACTCTAACTGACTCTGACAAGATAAAACCCTGGGTAAAAAAGTTCTAAAATAGGTTTAATGTGTGAAATTAAGCACTTGCAGGTAACACGATGCAGTTACCGCTTTTCAATGCAATGCCTATTCATTTTGGTGGATATGTACAGTAAAAAATAATGTGTTCTAGATCAGACTATATTGTACAAACAGTAAATGGGTTTATGTTATCTAAAGTCAAAATATATGAAATTAAGTATAATTTATCTGAAACTAATTATGCAGAGTTGAAGGCATCAGATTTGGTGTTTATACTGACTGGACATTGTTACTGAAGGGTCACACTTTTTTGATGTTCACATTATACAGTATAGTAATCACAGAGTTTTGGTTTTTTTTTACTTCATTGTCAATTAAATTTTTTCAGCAATATCATACAACAATAACTAACACTGACAAAAAGTTATGGTATGATGTAAACAGTATGAATATGATGAATGAGATGCTAACATTATACTCTACACAGTGAACAGGGTAAAAACAAAAATTCTTTCTGCTCAGTTTTGATTATTTTGTTTGTCTTTTGCTTTCCCTGATGCTCATTTTACCTTATTTAGATCTGTTTGGACTGCGAATCAGTAAAGATGGGAGTTCATCTTGTAACAGCTGCTTATGACCAAACTAAAAGTCCAAACAGTTCTTTTTGCATCAGATCAGACTCTTCTCAAGGTGGAACCACTTTGCTTTTGTCAATAAAGTTCTACTGTGAGTAAACAAAGTACACTTTATTTAACATCCTTGTTGTTGGAATCTGTGATCAAGATGATTTCAATAAGGTTGAAATAATGTTGTCCATATAAACACCACCACAGCCAATTCTGGAGTTAAAGTTAGAAGTATGTTTTATTGCATTAAGTCAAAGTACCACATAAAGTGAATAGCAATACACAACAAAAAGTACAAAGAGAGAAAAAATGGACAAGTGAACACAGGGGTTTTCCCTTTTGCATGATTGGTCATCAAAGAGAGTTAAAAAAAAAATGGGGCAAAAGTAAAATAAATTTTTATTTCTGTTCAAAGGATTATTGATAGAGATGAACTCAAATGAAAAAGAAAAAAAAGTGAATATTACAGATTACCTTCAAACCCATTGACAAAATGATAATTTTATAAATAAAATAAAAGTAAAAATGTAAAGTTCAGTTACATATTTTCAAATAATAAGAAATATGAATAGAGATAAAATCATGATGAATAAATTCATTCACACTTCCATGTTTATATACCACATCTATTCCACATGCGGGCCTCTGTTGTAATACTATTCAGTCCACAGCTAGAGACATGATATGATGAAACAATACAGGGATGAAACATTTTAATATACAACAATTTAATTCATGTACTGAAACCTATTAGTAAAATATTTGTTTGAAACTGACATTACATAAAATGTTCTAATGTAAATTGAAATAAGCCAGTTCTTAATAAAGTGTCATTACTTGTCTTTAACTGAATCTATTTCATAAAACATTTATTAGTTTACTAATCAATTTAGTGCCTGTGACGGTCACAAAATAATCAGTTGTACATGACATCAAGGCATTTAAAAAAAAAAACAAAAAAAAAAACAGGCTGTGGGCTATAAAAAATAAATAACTCGTAGCTGAGTTTTAACCAAGAAGTCTACAATATATTTGTCTTCTGTTTTTCTGTCTGAGTGGTCATAACTTCCACTCCCTGGACTGAAATTTTACACTCTGAAAACAGAGTCTAAAGAAGGAGGTAGATTTCTTGTCTCAGATTTCTTGATTTTCTGAAAGGTAATTTTGTAATATCTGCTCAATAACACCAAAAATCGAACAACCACTGCAGATATATTCTTTTCCCTCCAGAAATTAAAAATACCTCATAACATCCAAATGTCTTTCAACCTTTTTATTTGAGATTTGATGGTACACTGTATTAGCACTGACCGACATGTTGTTAGGCTGACAAACTCTGATGAAAGGTCAAAGGTCAGTGTGAGTTTTGACATGAGAATGATTCAAGAGCAGTGCTGGAAATGTTACTTTTAAAAAAGTAATTATTTACAGTTACTAGTTACTTCTCCCAAAAAGTAACTGAATTAGTTACTGAGTTACAAATTATAAAAGTAACTAGTTACTTGGGAAAGTAACTATTGCGTTACTTTCAATTACATTTTAAATACTCAAATGTGTCAAAGAATTTGGACCCCACCTCTATCCCTCTTTAACATTAACTGGGCTCACCATTCCTGATGTTGTTGTCGTTGTTTACTTGTGTCGTTGAGTGTGCGACTATGCTTGCTTCTGTTTGGGTGTCAGCAACTCTACACTTGATTGGCTTACAATGAAATTTTATTCTACCTCAGCAAATTGTGAGGGGGGCACGAGACAACCACATAAGTCATGGTGAATGGCTGAGGCAGAGTAAAATTTAATGATAAGCCAATCAGAAGTAGTGTTGGGCGGGTGTCGTTGGAAGAACAGTAAAAAAAAACAACTTTGCCTCTCGGTTTAGAGATCTTGTTGGTCTGATGAAAATGAGCTAATAATTATAGTAATGCCCCACATTTTTTGGCAGTAACGGTAACAACTTTATCATGATTGAAACACTAATTGGTTAGATTACTCATTACTGAAAAACTACTCCCATCACTGTTCAAGAGTGGCGAATTAACTCTGAAACATTAGCTGGTTAATCATAACTTTAGTCTCCCCATAAGAAAATCTGGCCCATCCTCAGACACACAGCCTAGCATTAGCATTTAGCATTTACATTATTCAGGGACCGACTCCAGATCTTCATCAGTATTATGGAAAAAAGCACAAGACTGGAAACCGAACACGGAAGCTTTAACCAGTATACCACCACGCCGCACTTTCACTTCATGGTACATTTAGATCACAGGATCTGAGGATCCAAAACCGGCCCGCCAAAGGGTCTAGTTCGTTTCATGGGATGAAATCGTGAAATGCAAAAATTACACTTAAGATATTGGCAATCATTTTAGTTCAGGGGCCACATTCAGCCCAATTTGATCTAAAGTGGGTCGGACCAATAAAATACTAAAATTATATCATGTTTGCATTTATAAACTACCCTTTCACAAAACAATGAATAACCTGAACCAGGGCTGGACTGGCCATATAGAGTGCCGGTCGTTTTCCTGGTAGGCCTATCAATATTGGGGCCGAATGGATGGCCATTGTTTTTTTGGGGGTTTTTTTGTAACTATGGTAACCCTCCTGTCTTGGGGAAATAAACATGTAATTGGCCCAGAGGTTTGTCTTTCATCTAAATGGTCAGTCCTTGACCTTGAGTAGCACCAGCCCACAGAGCTGCAGATTCAGCATAGAGGTGACCAGTGGCCCACTGGCTTGGCCGTTTTCAGAACACCTGGCCCAGTGGCTCAATGAAAGAGGCTACAGCGGCCCAAGAGTCCCACCCCCTCATCCTGTCACCTTTATGAAAACAGTAGTCGAGAGCGAGTCACCAGAGAGATGGTGGTATCATCTTACCAACAAAAAGAAAGTAATAAAATAGTGAAGGCAATAAAAAAAATTAAGGGAGAAGAAAAGAAAAGCTCTAGCAGCTGAGGCTGCAACAACTAAAACAATTCCAATGATGTTTGCTGCAGGGGGCGGGGCTAGTAGCAAGGTGGCTGCTGCTTCAGCAGGTCCCTCACAGCCACAGCAGGTAGTATGGGTCAGCGCCAGTTTGACAGCGAGTCTGATGAGGATGGAGCTGGTGAAACCACCAGTTACATGGTACACCAGCTAGACAGTGAAATAGAACATGTTGAGGCAGACATTCCACCGTGTGAAGGAAGTGATGACATTGTGGTAAGATGAATAACACATGTATGCTTTACTGTCAATATTATCACCTTATACAGTTCACATTAATCAAGCACTTATTAACTACTGTTACAATATTATTGTAACAGTAAAAAGGGATATTGTTCAGTAAAAGTGGGTATTAAGGGCCTGTGTGTATGTGTGGGTGTGGGTTGTGGTGGGCCCAAAAGCACAGGGCTGAATTTTTGTCCCAGTCCAACCCTGACCAGAACAAAAATGAACAACCTGCAATATCTTGCGAGACATAAGTGCAATTTTAATAATATTCTGCCTGTTACTAAATGATTTGTGTATTTGTAGATCCAATGTGATATGTAAGTTGTAATGTACATGTGAACATGAGAAGCTGAGACAAAATATAGTTAAAATTGCAATAATTTTTCTTAATAAATTTCAGTATTTTCATGGTTGTTCACATTATTCACATTTTTTAAAATAATGGTTTATAGATGTAAATGTTTTCGTAATGTAACTTAACTTTTTTCACTGTAAAACAAAGAGACAAGTTTGGAGTTGATGTTATTATTTTGTTATTATTTTACTGATCCGGCCCACTTTGGCTCATATTAGGAGGATGTGGCCCCTGAAGTAAAATGAGTTTGACGCCCCTGGTTTAGATCAGCTCAGGGGTCCAAGTATCAATATATGTTAGCGGTGAAAATCAGTGGTTATATAGACAACGCACATGTATGACAGTGTAATCAACACATAACACACTGCATCACATCCATAACCATGGAAAAGAAACGTGTTAAAGTGAATACATAAATATCATGTTTGTCACCTTTTAACCTAATGAATGTCTGCGTCAGTTCTAAATCCAGAAGGTCAAAATTTTGTTGCTAATGTTGACGCCATTTGAATGACAAAAGATATGAATAAATGAATATATAAAACACTGAAAGGACTCCAGTCCATTGAAATTAAAAGCTATAAACCTGTCTGTTTTTGTTGTATAAAGCTCCTTACGTTAATTCATTCAGAGTGGGTCAGGCTTTGTAAAATGTGAATAAATCAGTGTAGGCTGTTTAGAGGAGCTCAGGGCCGATCAGAATCGGAGGCTCACAGTGGAGGATCACATTAGCATCGTGTTAATTAGCCTCATCCAGACGCAGCTCGAGGGTCTGCCAGCGGGACGGTGTCCAAATGGAAACACTCAGCCTTAATGAGTTCCTCCGTCCACAATTAGCATAACGCCATCGACACAAGCTTCCTATTGACCGACCGGTGTTAACGCCATATGTGGGTCTTAATAAGAGATAACACAGGAGTGTGCATTTCATCCGTTTCTATGGCTACAGAGATAGGTTCATGAGTGTGTAACCCACTGTTTCTCAAACTGTGGGGTGGGCCCCCTAGGGGAGGCGCAAAGGCTTGCCGGGGGGGGCATGGGATCTTTCCTGGGTGTTTTTTTCCTTCAGGTTGGAACATGTAGCAGGTGGAACTAATGTTTTAGTGTTGGAACACCCTGGACTCATTGTAGGGATGTACAGCAAACAAATCTACTGCCATGGTGATCTGTCACTAGACTAGACAAAGACAAAGGTTTGGAAAATGGACAAGGAGTTTACTGGGAAAAAAATGTGCAATGTTTCTGTTTTGCACAGTTTGTACAGTTTGCACTTTAACGTTCTGAGATGTGCAATGTAAACAGGCTCATTGCAGCCACTGATATTGTTAAAATGTTCAACTTTATTACTAAAATTTGTTTGTTGTTTTGTTTGTTTGTTTATTGTTTGTTTCAAGCAGAAGAAAAAAAGAAAAAAGAAAATCTTTTTTACGTACAAGGAACCAATAGCAGCACACTGTTCAGAGCACACAAGTTGATAAATAAAAGTGATCAATACATTATGGAAATTTCCATGCACATAGTTCTAAAGATTTAACTTTATTGTCATAGTTGTAAGATAATTGTGCATTTCCTATTTTTATTTGGAAAAATATTGTGTCAAGGAGCAGTCATATTGAATTTATTTGTATTGTTCAAGCAAAAACCGAAGTTATTTTTAATTTGAACAAAAAAATTATTCAAGGAAAAACAAAAAGTATTGTTACAATATTGATGCTTCTTTCAATAAAAGTTCTAATTGCACCGCTGTTACAATGTTGTTGGGGTTGAGGGGGACCTGGAGATTTTTCGTCCTCCAAAGGGGGGCCCGACAGAAAAAGACTGACAACCACTGGTGTAAGTGGATCTGGTTGGTCCTGGATCTGACAGGAGCTGCATGAATTTTCTTAATGCAAAGGAAAAGAGCTGTGCTGCTTCCTTTAATGTCTCCTTTGGCATAGGATACACCAGACCATCATGTATGAAAAGTGAGAAGATGGCGTCGACCCACAATTCACTGCAGTAGCAACATAAGCGACGAAAACAAACAATAACCATTATAGATAAGACATGCATCTCCATACCTCCTTATGCCAGAACTTGTTTACTTAGTTTGCCTCATTCATTGAATGAAACACACACAGAGGGTTTAAAAAAACTGTTAGAGTTAAGTCTAACTGTTTTATTTTCAGCTTTATGCTTATCTGGCACTGAGAACAGAACAGAACAGGATATTTTTGGACTTTTCAAGTGCAACCCTAGTGAAATGCCATGTACCATTCAGTAAGATGTTTTTTCAAGCTTTATTTTACCAGGAAAGACATTAAGAACAGTTTGTTATTTACAACATCAGTCTGGCAAAGTTCTGAAAACACTTGAAGAGGAAAGGGAGAGGAGGAGGCATAAAAACAACAACAATAAACAATCAAATCAAAAATAAGGCAGTTAATCACAATAATAAATAATCTTCAGAATCAACTTCAGATGACCATGAATAGGCATTTAAAACCATTAATCAGAGGTAAAACAGTGTTCTTTTATCTGATAAGATGGCTGCTGGATCAGAGACATTTCAAATATGTAGAGAGAATATATTTGTTGTTTTATGTTTATATTATTTTTGAGTTGTTTTTATTGACTGATCGATCAATTGGCTGAGTTCTTGTTAAAAAAATGACTACAAATTACATTGGGCTAAAATATATACTACATATTATATATTTATAATATTTTCATCAATCATTTTCGTCAAATATAAACTAAAGTAACTCAGAACCTAGTGTAAACTAAATAGAAAACTAAAAGTCAAAGCCCAATGTGAATAAAAGCTCTGATAACGTTCAGAAGGACTGAAAGCCTCAGTTCTTTACTGCGTTCAGGTCTGAGTGAGAGCTTTGATGTGAAGTGCTGCTCATTATGCATTTATTCAACACTGATTTTTTTCTTTTAGTGTGCACTCAAAGCGAGAATTCCTCCGTCTGTTTATAAGTCAGAGAGCAGATCAAGTAACCGAATCCTTTTAAAAGACGAGACGACATGAAGAGTGACTAAAAGACTCTGGACTGCCACAGATTACAGAGAAAAATACAGGTTTCATTGCTGTTTTTAATCCCCAAACAGTGACGTCTGCAGTCGTCAGCGCTTCTTCTATGACCAGTTTGAGTGTTTGGTCTACGATGGTGTTTTAATGTGATTCTTGCTAAAATGGAAAGAGTCAAGTAGTTTTTGAGGATCCTTAGTCTGATTCACATGGGAAACATTAGACCTAAACCCTGATCTGGGTACGTTGACATTACACTGCACCTATTCTGCACATTTACAAATCCTTATTTTTATTACTTTAGAAGAGTTTATAGTGATTCATAGGTCTGGACAATATGGTCAAAAATGTGTTTGGCGTAAAAATGATGTGAAATCAGTCAATATGAACAATTATATAATGTCAAATTATTACTTTACAGTTTAAAGACTTATTTCGATTCAGAGTAAAAACTGAAGAAAGCAAATGGTTCTTAGGGTTAGGGTTAGTAAAAGAAGCACCAGGGGTCTCAAATATATGGCCTGCGGGCCCAAACCGGGCCACCAGAGGGTCAAATCCGGTCCACAGGATGAATTTGTGCAGTGCAAAAACTACACTGAAGTTGATATATATTAAATTACATTTCTGGTTGTTCATATCTGTGCAGTTTATCAGTTTTTAATGTCTGGTTTTGTCATATTAGTGTGAATGTGTGTAGCCTGTGGATATGAGTGGATAAGAGAACACATCTGTATGTAACACCTCAGGTCATCTTTAATTATTTATAGAAATCTTGATAATTTTAATCATACATTTAATAAAGGCTGTGTGAGGATTTTTCATAAGATCAGGAAAAGAAAATGTGATTTTTCTGTGTGTTTTCAGGTGAATATTAAGAGATGGTTGGAAGTGTTTGCTGTTGTATTTTAATCAGTAACTTGTGATTTAAGATGATGATGATAGATGTAAGAGGTGTGCAGTGAAAAACCTGAAGCTGGTTTTAGTTTTTGTCTCTGAACTTTTGTCCTGGATGATATGACTATGTTTCAAACTCTTCAACGGTTTGTCAAATCCTTTGTATGACTTTTGTTTGTGCAGCTCTTCATACATCATTCATTCCCATCTGTTATTTCTGTTTGTTTTTTATTCAGTGAACATCACAGTCTTCTCATTGCTCCGCTCATGAACACACACTCAATTATTCACTCCATTTGTTTACACTGCACGTGTTTTCTCCTCTATTATGAGGTTAACTTCAGTGCTTGAACTAAATTAAGAGAGTGGATCAAAACTTTACTTGCCATTTAGATCGCATTTTTTATGTACTACCTCTTTATATAGTTCTGACTCACAGTCTCATAAATTAGATGAGGAGAAGGCAATATTTTGATTTTATAATCCTCATTTTTCACTTATCAATATTTCAGTAACAGTTGGCAGGTTTACACTATGGGCCTATATACATTCTATTTACTCACAGTACAGTCAAAACAAAGACATTTTAATCCAGAATGAAATGATAGGAAAGGGCAATAAATAATATATGTACTTTAAATCGTATATGTACTTTACATACTAAATAATAATAACCTAAACATACCAGTAGAGGTCTGCAGTTATGTCATAGATGGGAATGTATTGTTTAGCAGACATACAACTTCAATTTATTTCCAGTCGTGGGCCGACAACACTTTAAATGTATTTGACCACAAGGGGAAGTAATGAGTTACTCTGCTAGTTGAGCTGAAAGAAGGATGATAATAATAATAATGGATTAGATTTATATTGCGCTTTTCTATTAACGCATACTCAAAGCGCGTACAATGGATCCATTATTCATTCACTCTCACATTCACACTCTGGTGGTGGTAAACTACGTTTGTATCCACAGCTGCCCTGGGGCAGACTGACGGAAACGTGGCTGCCAATTCGCACCTAACAGCTCCTCTAACCACCACCGAACATTCACATGCATTCATACACCAGTGTGAGTAGCAGCACTGCTATTGCTATTGCTATTTTCACCACTGGACACATTTCTATATGAAATGACTTAAGTCTGCTGAAATCACAGCATTTCATCTACACAGGTGAGTTTGATTATGAGGCTTATGGAGGTATAAAGTTATTATGTGATGTTATTTTGTTTGCTAAGTTCATCATTTGTTGATCCATGGTTCAGACTAAACAGTGATGATTCCAAACAGATCTTTAGTGCAGCTATTGACAACACAATTTGTACAGAAAAATGAGGTGATTTTCTGATTTTCCTGTGCCTGTTTCCTGTTTAAAAACTGATCTAATATAGTGAAAGGAAGTCATTATGGATTTCAGGAAGTTCGAGGCTGATCCTCTCCCTCTATATATCAGTGGACATTGAGTGGAAGGGGTTAACGTCTTTAAATTTCTTGTAATTCATATAATGGACAATATCACCTGTTGTGACAACATCATAGTCACTGTTGATAAATGCCAGCAACATCTGTACTTCCTGAGACTTCTGAAAAATAACTGCTTACCAGTGGTGGCTTGTCAATAGAGGGTGCTAGAGCGCTGCACCACCAAACTCACATGAAGAAGATGATAGGCATCACATAAAATAATTTTACAAAAACATGAATATTTAAATAAATGGGCTATACATGATACAACCATGACTACCGTGTATAATCTGCATTCAAGTGTAGCTTAAACACGTTTTTGATCATTTAGGCTGAGTGAGCAGTGACTATGATTTTAATGTAATTTTATGCCTTTGTAAAGCACTTTGAATTGCCTTGCGTATGAATCGTGCTATATAAATAAATTTGCCTTGCCTTTCCTTGACTTGTCTCCTGTTTGGGGCACAAAAATCTGTGCCCAAGGCTCTCCCTTTAGAATAGACTCTCGTTGTAAATGGCATGTGCGCAGTGGACCCCCTCCAATATAAGAGATAGGAGATCTTCAAGCACGGCCCACAGGAGTAAACGTCACATCCTGAAAAGAATCAAGACCATCCTCAGAAATGCAATGTCACAAGATCAAATAATGCCATTTAGCTCACTGGCTATCTACTATTTTTTTAATGTCATGCGATCTACCCACACTACCTTCTCCCCTGGTCTAAACGCATTGTCCATACTATCAGTGGAAAAGACACTTGTCAGGGACATGCCTGACTTTAACAATGGAGTCATGGGAAAATTTGGTGTTTGAAGGATAGACAGGTGAAATATATCTATAAAAATATATGACTGAAAATACATAATGGGTATTTTTATTTTAATTAATATTCAAAAATATTGGTGCATGTGCTTTGCCGTATCCTAGTGCTGATATCAATCAATCAATCAAATTTATTAATATAGTGTCACATCATAACAAAAGTTATCTCATGACACTTTACATTTAGAACTGGTCTAAACCAAACGCTTAAGCCAGTTCAGAGACACCAAAAGAATCCTCAAGGAGCAAACACTCGGTGACAGTGGTGAAGAAAAACATCCTTTTAACATGCAAAAAACCTCAAGCAGATCCTGACTCCTGCAGGATGGTCGTCTGCCTTGACCAGTTGGAGTTAAAGAGAAAAAGAGAGAGAGAGAGAGAGAGAGAGAGAGATGGGGGTGGGGGGGGACATGGATGCACAAACTGAACTAGAACAGCTGGTATTAGTATAATTACCAATAACTACGACAAATGTCCATAACTGTTAATACTACTACTCCAAATATTAACAATGGATATACTACTACTGTAGCTGTTAGTACAAACAATAGAAACCACTACCATCTATGTAACTATAAAATAAAGACTACCACAACTATATGGATAAATGAGTGATGACAATGAAGGCAGGAGAGAAGAAGGACCACAGCAGCAGATCCAGAAACAATCCAGGGAAAACCTGTGAGGTAATAAAGCACAGAGACTCCAGGGAAGAAGTCAAGTCAGATATCTTGTTATAGTTCATCCAAAAACTGACTTGCATACTGCTCCCGACAAAAAGATTATTTCACTAGCCGCCACTACTGCTTACAGGAAAAACTCACTCCTCCATAGAGAGCCTGATCACATGTGGTTTCACAGGGTGGTATGTAGCTGCTGACAGGAAAGCACTACAGAGGATTATCAATAGAGGACAAAAATCACTAGCTCCTCGTGTCCCTCCCTGGAGGACAATCCAAACACCAACTACTCCACTACAGCCATCAATATCACCAAAAACAATTCACCTCCTGGGCAATATGTGTTTGACCTGTTGACCTCTGGCAGGTAGTTCAAGTCACCTAAAACATCAAAAAACAGTCTCAAAAACTGAATCTTCACAAAGGCAATCCACATCTTAAACACATATACAAAAGCACCCAGCCATACATTTTCTATGTATCTATGATGCCAATTACTTGTGCAGTTCATTTTATTTATCACAGTTTATTCTATTGTTTTCTTTCTTTCTTTTTTAAACTGGTTGTATGTGTGTAACTTTTAGATTGTGGATGTGGATGAATGCCTGAAATACATGCACATGTTTTTTTTGTTGCAGTACCTTTTTGAAGATTGCACTGAATCACATTGTGTCTTTTGAATGCAATGACAATAATGGCTTTCTATTCTATTCTATTCTATTCTATTCTATTCTATTCTATTCTATTCTATTCTATCTAAATGAAATCACAGAGTTGTCCCAAACTGCCCTTCCATCTAGGAAAATGACAACTACACACTGAAACCTGTATAAAAGAAGTCTTCAGCTGTTCTCCCTCATTTAGTCTGTGGTTCTCTTTACACTGCTCTGATGTTCTTCTTCTACAGCTTAATTTCCTTGTTTTATTTCAGACTGTAATGTTACTCGTCACTTTATTAATGTAAATTCAACTGATTATTTACCTAAAAAAATAATCAACACAAACTAAATAGCCTTGCTATAAAGGTTCTACCCTTTTTTACCATACATAAGCACACTGAAGACCAAAGACCAATAAATCAATAATGTAGATCAACAAAGGATATGAGACGTCCACATGTCCATCGCTCTGGTAAAAGTACAGAAGTGAATGTAAAAACAGACTATGGTGAATGTAGAGGGACTGATTCAGTGTCTTTCATGCAGTAAAAGTGAAAATGTACAGCAGTATACAAATAAAACTAGCTCGGACATTACTAATGATTCAGCTGATTGTGTGTTCTTACATTAAATTGTCAAAAACAAGGTCAGAACTGTAACAGTTTAGTATCAGTCCCACTTCTGACCTTGTTTGGATGATGCCAAACAGATCTTTAGTGCAGCTACTGACGACACAATCCATATAAAAACAGAGGTGATTTGTGGTTTTACTGTGGCTGTTTTCTGTCTAAAAACAGAGCTAAACTAACAGAGCTATAATGTAAACTATCAGATTGCATCAACCTATACCGTCCTATGTTACATATCATTCCTGATTCACATCACAGCCCCATGAATCTAGATGCAATTGTATCGTTTCACAAGCGATGCACCCTCCTAATCACAGTTTGCATCAACCTGTGCAAACTATTCCACCATTTTTATTTATTTTTTTAAATGAAATGTCATCAATCATTGTGAATCAATTGATTACATGAGCGAAAGCCTGAAAGAAACCACTGCTGTGACGGTCTTTGAAGGCACCGCTCACTGCAGCAGTCCACTTGCTCACACAGCAGATTTATAATTGCAGCATCAGAGCACGGAGCCAAAGAAAACCCACAGTGACTGAAATGTATAGCATCACTGTAGTAAGAACAACACACACTGCGTCAGATACTCTCTGCAGACTCATAAGAGATATTTACAAGAACATGTTCTTAAGAGGAGATGCGATTTGCTTTTAATTCTTCCTTGTCATACATAAAACATTCAGATAATCTTGTTGATCGAATTTTTTTTATATATACAGTACTGTGCAAAAGTCTTAGACCACCTTATACTTTGTTGTTTTTGCATTTTTGAAATGAGCACATATATTTACAATATGTCTCATTGTCTTTTCTTCTGATACAACAAGACAATACAGGGAGTGACAAAATAAAAAAACTGAACTAAATGTGTTCCAAAGGTTGAAGTCACTGACCTCTGACCCCATGACAAGAAACAGCACAATTACAAACATCTGACATGTGTTGAATGAAACCTGTTATAAAACATCAGAAAATTAATGTAATAAATCTCATATTGTCTGAACAACACTTTGATTTCTAGAAGCTTTTTTTTTAAACCTTTGTTTTACTGCTGTACATACTTGATGTATATCCAAATTGAATCTTAATACAGAGACTGAGAAATGCATATGTGTGGACATTAGAACTTAAACACAACCAAGCAGTGTGTTGTTGGTGACTAAGTCAATCTGTGCATGAGGATTATTTTGTTGTAAAAATATCCTTTTGCTGAGCAATTATTTTGACATAAAAATGAGGTACTAAAGTGTTGGTTACAAAGAGGCAAAGTCTGTCCTAAGTGTGAAAATAGACAAATAGGAACTTTATTTTCCTCCTGTTTTGTGTAAGAAAAAGGCTGACTGAGTAAATACTGCTCAGTTTTCTTTTGATGACTGTAATAAATTCATGTGGGTTGAACACTTGTAGGAATATACAGTAGGTTTTTTTGTTCAGGCCAGTGAAATGCTTGCTTGTTTATTGGCTTTTTTCACATGAAAAAGAGAAGGGATTGTTGATGGAAATGCTCCTACAGTCCATATAAGGCTATTCACCTCTCCACCTGCAGCTCAGTGTTTGACTTTTGGTTTTAATCTGAGTTTCTATGTGTTTCCTTACTGACAGAGCCTCACCAAGGTCAGGACACTTCCCCCTGACCTTTGACCTGCTGTTACTGTCAGAGCCGGATAATGAATCCTGGTTTAAATCAGATTCTGATGCTGAAGCTCCACCAACAGACTGGAAACTATTTCCATCTGATTTAAGCTGCTTCACAGTTACATAACGGAGCTGTGAATCATGAGGTAAAAGTCACGTTTTATCCTAATACAGACAAAAACCAACATGAGATTCAGTTAATAAGCTCGGATTAAAAGACCCCATGATGAACTACAACAAACTACATTTCATCTTCGAGATGATGAAAAATGAATCATCTGAAAGCGGTTTGAATAAGTTCATACTGACGCTGCAGTGATTCCATCAGCCTGTAGAGGGCACCAACTGGAACCTAAATTGGGTCTAGAATAAAGACTCTAAAGGTGTAGTATGTAGAATTTAAGGTGAGTTATGAGGATCTAATTGCAGAAAAGGAACATAACAACAGTAACTTATCATAGTACATACACACCCAAGTAGAATATAGAATCTGTAAATCTGCCGTTTGTCATAGATCCCCAGACATTTAGTGCTGTGGAAACATTTCTACAACACTCTAGCTACTGTATCTTCATGATGTACGACATCCCACAGTGCATTACAGTCATCAACATCTTCTTTTTTGGGCTGGACTTCTGTTTACACACATTAAATATGGACATAAAGCTCGGCAAATGTAGACAAAAATGGCTGAATGCTGTAGAGGAGACAAAAGGGTAAGAGCATAAAACTCATATGTTCTGATTGGATATGATATATTTTCATACCATTAGTCAAGCCAAAAACAGTATGTTCTTGCACATTAAACCATTGATCGAGGTAATAAGCCCCATAACGCAGGTAGCGACCAACACCAGCAAACTAACAGTCTCATTTGTGTTAAATGATTTCACAGAGTCTATCTACAAAAATGGCATTATAATAAACTTTATAACTTCATTTGCTGTTTCTATCCCACTTATATTCGTTCCTGTGTATTCAGTCTGTTCCAGTTCTGTCCCTGAGTCCATAACACACATCCAGATGTCAGTCTATTGCTCTACATTCATTTATTGTATTATTTCATTACATACTGGATCTATATGTAGTCCTCTGATGTACAGTATGGGTTTTATGAGGTGTTTCATATCTCCACATTTTGTGTTCTGTTTGTCAGCACTTTGTGTATGGTGTCCAGTTCATAGGAAGGTAAATAAGGTTGTATTTTAAATCAACACAGCTCCATTTTACCCACCCTATTAGTGTGTGTGTATTAGGATGGATAAAATGCAGAGACCACACTTCCCTACAGGGATAGTAAAGCGAGTTGACCTTTAAGTAAAGGTCTATGTTTATGTCAATAGACAGGGCGATTAAATAGTATTTAAGTCAGAAAAAAGCAGTTTAATTCTATACTATATTTAGAATAATTTCATGATTTTAGTCAACAGTTATCCTTCTGTGTCTGTTTCTGTCTTAGGTCCAGGTAGGTTTCCTCACATTATGTTGCAAAACAGTGAGTGTCTTGGCAAGGTCTTCTCTTTTAGATCTTTTAACGCAGACATCTTTATTAGACTTCACTGTGTGACCCCACACTCAAAAACTTCTTTTACAATCAAAACACTGCAGTCACTGTAGTACAGTTCCAACTCTGATTTACTTTCTGTCACAAAAAAGACATACTGTGTGGTCTTAGACCTTATCTTTGCCCCTATACTTCTCTCTTATAGAAAGCTGTTTCTCAACTTACTCAAAAAGACTCTTTTTTCATCCATCAGTATGCAGGTATTTAATACATTTAATAATTACTAAACAGGCCAATTTTCCAAAACAAAGTTCTAAGTCACAGAAGAAAAACAAAACATTTAAAGAGTTCAGCAAACTGTTAACAAAATATTACCATATAGATTTTAGGTTAAACATGACTATAACAGTGGGTATCTTTGCTGAAGTGGAACTTGGATACTGTTATGACAACATTTGTTGTACTTTATCTGAAGATCTGAGCTCTATCTGTGAGCAGAGCGAATGTGACAGGGGAGATGACTGAGCCCTGTGGTACGCCAGTGGATACAGTCCTTTCAGAGCTGTAAGGGCTGTTAAATTTGACAATTTGTGAGGAAGGAGAGAATGAGGAGTATGAAGTGAGGGATGACGCTTATCTGACAGTGTTTATGTAGGGTGACCATATTTTGATGTCCAAAAAAGAGGACACTCGGCTCTGCCTCGAGATACTTGATCACACCCTATGTAAGTACAGAAGTATTCTGTGCATATCATGATAATTATACGTGTGAGGGTTGGCCGAGTGGAGGAGGAAACACACCAGGAAGCTCGAATGTTCTTCACCGTGATATAATTTATTTACAGTGGTTGTCTGTGTTACAAACCATTAGGGCTAAGGTTAGTGAAAAAAAAACCAAAAAAAACCCCTGACTTTTGGAAAACAGCTTGACAGCACATTTAGAGGTGATATGTGGGCCCAACATGAAAATATTTCAAAGAATGCAAAAATGATGAAGATTACCTGGAACAAATAAAACCAAACCAGCAAGGCCAAAACCTATGCTCCACCCTGTTACTCCAACACAGCACCAGGTCCAGAGCCTGAGAACAAAGGAGGTGCCTTTACTCACATGGCATGGGCTGCCACCATGACAATACACACCACTTTTAATTGCTGTGTTATCTGTATGCCTTATAAGCTTTCTGCATGTATGTTCATGCCATTATTAGCCCCCTGTCCAACCTGAATCGATGCAATACCATGCACTGAGGGTTAGGGTTAGGGTTAGGGTTATGTGAACTGGAGATCCTGGCTTAAATTGACACACGATCAAATGGCGTTGAATAGTACATGAAAGGTCGAAAATGCATAGGTATAGCACGCCAAATGCCATATGAACTGGCGTGACATACAATGCCATTCACTGAGGTCATTCTCATCAGTGCCTTTCACTGCTGTAATGTCCCATATATCACTGGAAAGCAGGATATGGAATTTTCTGATTGCACGACCAGACATTGACAGACATCAAAATTGCACTTGTGCCTACACATATGCATTTGAAGAGTTTTTCCTGTGAAAAATTTGACATTTTCGCTAATTTATAAAAGCTGTCCGGACGCTCCAGACAGGAAGTGAAAAGAGGACATGTCCGGGCAAAAGAGACGTTTGGTCACCCTAGTTTATGCTCCATTAGATGAGGTTGCGCAGTGTTGAATGCACTTAAGAAATCCACAAAACAACCTCCTGACAAATGATTTAGGCCTGTCTGTAGATGTGTGGTGCAGTGAGGTTAGCACTGCATCATCCACACCTCTACACAGTAAACTGGAGTGGATCTGTGAGCCAACAAACCTCCCTCTGCAGCGGGGGCACAGTGAGTGAGTCAGAGCTCTTCATATCCACCGATGTTAAGGCCAGGGGGTGATCATCATTACTGCAGATGAGATTACTTTTCTTGGGAACTGGACAGATGATGAAAGATATCCATACGACTTCTATTGTGTATTCTGACACTAATCATCTGAAAACACCGCACAATAAACCAGCTCTTATGCCCTGTACACACTACTGCGGATATTGTGCAAAACATTTTTCTCTACTTTTGCCCCTCTTATCCACCCATGCTTGAAATGTTTATTTTATAATAATTGACCACAAATTATCAGGGAATCCCATATAAATAATGTCAAAAGAAAAAAAATTCAAAATTGCATATTCATCCCACAGGCCAGATTGAAACCTTTGGTGGGCTGGTTTTGGGACGTGGTTTTACACGCCTGGTCTAATCAAACATTTATAAAACCTATTTACACCTAGACAGAGTAGAGCAGTACAATCACATGCAGGTAATCTGAGAATCTGGTCAGTGTTACTGTTGCGTATTTAACCTCCTTGTCTGAAAATATCTGTGGTTAGACAAAACCTGTATCATGGGGTAGGTTTATTACAGCCTGACAACACAAAGAGTAGATTAGAGATAATAGAGAAGAGTCATGTGCTCTCAGACCATCTGAATGAAAATATGTCCTCAAGTGTTTTGGATTTTTCTATTCTTTATTCTATATTATTATTTTATATTGTTTTTGCATTTTCTTGTTTTTTGCACTATGCATACACACTTTTTCTTGCACTTTATTCTGATGCTGCCCTGACCATTGAATTTCCCCATTGTGGGATCAATAATGGATCTAATCTAATCTAATCTAATCTAATCTAATCTAATCTAATCTAATCTAATCTAATCTAATCTAATCTAATCTAACAGCTCCCCTAGTGGCTGGTTTCAGTATAGGTCCAAACTCCCTGTGTCTGGACTAAAAATGTTAAAATACACATCATTTGATTAATGTTTCCCAAAGGTTTAATCACATGTAACCCTCTCTCTCTCTCTCTGCTACTTTCAGTGTTTGTCTCTCATCCATCTGGGTTTCCAGTGTCCTGTCACATTGTTGGCTCTAAAGTCTCTGTGACGAACCCTGCCTGGTTTTAATGTTTTCTCCAGTGGCTGAACTGGACCTCAGGCCTCCTTTCTGCAGGTTTTTTTTCAGCTGCGTTTTTCCTGTCTGTGGGTTTCTTCTCTGCATCAAACTCACAGTTGGTCAGCAGTTTGTGTTTCTGGCTGTGAATCAGCCGTCTGTGGGTTTCAGAGGCAGTAAAGCGTGGATTGGGTCCAGGAGGTGGATCTGCTGCTCTGAAATAATCCAACACATGGTCTTATCAAAAGACACAACAAAAACCTGAAAAAAAAATCAGAATCATAATAATATCAAATTTGATGAAACAACATTTAAAAACAAAAAATAACACAGTCTAGTACATTAAATAATAACGGATCAAATTGTAAAACATATAAGTCAGTTTGAATCAATGATTTTCTAAAGTCATTCAGTTCAGTGGCTGCAGACAATCTGTTTTTCTTCCATGAAACAAACACAAAAATCAAACATATTCTTGTGTAAAAAAAAAAAAAGTTAATTGGGTTAAATTACAGTTTTTTCTGAACTGCTAAAACACTAAGCCAAGACATAAACAGCTGCTGGTGACCACAGACATCCACTGATGTAAAATGATTAATAACTTTTGATCCACTAATCCTATCAATACATGTGAATGATTCATGTAAAATGCAGTTTCTCAGCTTTTCACTGTCATCAGACATGATCCATGTGGACGTTCAGAGGCTCTGTAGTAAATGTGGAAACACCATCATTGATTTACCAGTAAAACCCATGTACTTTGACAAATGACAGCAGTTGTAGATGCTTGATTTTATGTCAACAATATATTTTGCTGAAAAAGTCACCTTTTCTTCAGTTTGCCCTGTTTTGACATTGTCACTTTTTAATTTATCCTGTTCTTTTATGAACATATGGTCCCCAAATTAAATAGAGGAAAATACCTGATTTTCACTGAAAAAAGCGACATGTGAAGGACGATTATAATATGTGGAAAAAAATCACTTGGGAAATGTTAAATATAGAGAAACATTCTTTTGGAAATCCCAACAAAAATAGTTCTAGGTTTTAAGGGCTTAGCTGGTTTGCAACATAAGACATACTTTGCAAATCTGTGGCTCACTTTTTGCTAAACTCTACACACATTATCTCTCTCACACTTATTTTGCTCATAAGCTGCAAAAAACACAAGCTGCAAAATATTATCATAATAACTAAATTTTTTTTCTTTGTTTTAGTATAAAAAAGTTAAATTACATGATTTTTTTTACATTTTCAAACTATCCTTTTGCACAAAATGTGAGTAACCTGACCATCCATGAAAAAATTTTTAAAATAAACCTAAAACAATAAAATTTATACATTAATACCCAAGTGTAATGCTGCTGCTGCAACATTTGTTTGGTTTTTCATAAAATGAATGACAAATTATGTAATGAGTCTTTTCACTAAATTGTGGAACATGTTAAAAATAAAATGATGGTTTTATCCAACCAGCAGTTTATCAGATACAACTGTCATGTATGAAAATTGGCACAAAATGTCTAAAATTACATATTTCATTGCCCCAGTTTTTTGCAAGCTGTGCACATTTAGAGGTGATATAACTGTCAAATAATGACCATGAAGTGAATCACAGAGATGAAAAATGTTCACTGCTGTAAAGTTCTCAAATGTCTCAGCGGGGATTAAAAATAGTCTGAAGCCATAAACAAAGTGTGTGTTACAGTGTGAGTGTGTGTTACAGTGTGTGTTTAAGTGTGTGTCCCTTCCTTCTTCCCACTCGACGACTTTTTAAGGCAAAAACAGACGAAGGATTCAGACTCCGCTGTCAAACTCCAGCTGGACGTCGTCTCCATCGTCTTCATCGTCTCCATCGTCTTCCTCTACACCTGCTGTTCTGCACCATCATCATCATCCTCATCATCATCATCATCATCATCATCATCTCAGCCAAACTATTTCCCTTCTGTTTCTATTCTGAACCAGGTTTACTGCATTCAGAGGAGGAAATGTTCATTCATTTAGAGTTAACAGTCAGAAAAATATATCTAAAATTAAAATAAAAACAAAAATTAAGATAATCACTGCAGAATAAACTAAACTAAATAGAATTCAGGTCAAATCAGCTTAGTTTTGTTTTTTCCTATTTAATTTAATGGTTAATGGTGAATGAAATGTCATTGCACAATATGAAATCTTAATAAATAATATATTTGCATTCATATGCATCAATAGATAGATAGATAGATAGATAGATAGACACACCGACATAAAAAGAGATAAACATAGATCACTATATACAAAAGATGAAAATAGCAATGAAGAAATCCACAAAAACTTAAAAAAGAATCACTGAAAGGCCAATAAAGTGCACAAAGGTACTAAATTTTACATAAAAAAAAAATTTATTTAGCTACATCTCCACATAATGTGGCAGTAAAACAACTGTAATTGTTTGACGACCAATTCATCATTATTACATTTGTTTTATTACTTAAAAAAAAAAAAATTCTTTATATATGTTCATCTCGTTGAGACACAAAAAAAATACAATCAATTAAAACAGTAAAATAAATATACAGTTATCTGTAGCTAATGTTACTTGTCTACAGACAGAACACACACCACACTGGACTCTTTCGTTATATTTCTGATTAAACTCAACATCTGCCATCAGGCATTCACTTTATGACATTTGATGGTTTTTACTTTGTTCTGGAGAGAACAGATATACTGGTTATTGACAATGTTCACATGATGGTTGTGTTATCAAAGGCTAAAAATGTGACATAATTACAATTAGTCTTTGGACGTTGATAGAATCTTTGAAAGCCCTTGTGTTTAGTCTTAAGTCTTTAGAGTTTTTTGGGTTTTTTTCGGGGGGGGGGGGGGGGGGGGGTA
>JAPQRQ010000007.1:11774622-11785003 GCA_037367365.1 Apogon talboti | reverse complement strand
GGGGGGTAAGAGACGGGTAACACAGGCATAATCAAATAAAAATACCCAAAAAACTTAGATCAGAACATTTTGTTTTACTGTTTAAAGTTGATCCATATTAAATTGTATTTATCAGTGCATCATTTTAATACTCCATTGTGACAAACCAAGTGAAGAGCTGAAAGACGGGATCCTCAGGCTGGTTTGAATTATGTTAATGTAGATGTAAATTATTCTAACACTAAATAAATGTAAGAATAAATTAATGTTGCAGGGAGCTGGTGGATGTTGTGTCTCTGCTCATTTTCAGATCAAAGCTTGTCATTCAACCAGGATCTGAGATTTCAGTCACATCACAGAGCCATTTAGACCCCGGTTAAACCTGGTATTAAAATCTGTATCCAAACAAGCATCCTGATAATAATCAAGTTTTAAATCTCATATTTTGTTTCTCATTTTCCTTGTTGACATCAGATCTCTGTCCTCTGGAGCAAAAACCAGCAGCTGAGTTATTTAACCCATAAAGACCCAACCATCCACTGGTGACCAAAAGCATCTACTGATCTAAACTGTTTAATACCTGTTAATCCATTAAGCCTATCAATGCATGTAAATATTGGTATTAAATGCAGTTTGTCATCTTTTCATGATTCATTTGGACGTTCAGAGGTTCCATCGTGAACGAGGAAACACGTCATCTTCTACAACATTGATTCACCAGTTAAACCCATGGAGTTTAACCAGTGACAGTGGCTGTAGACACTTGATTTATGTTCAGTTAATGATATATTTCACTGTAAAAGTCACTTTTTCCTCAGTTTTGTCTGTCTTGATAAAATAACTTTATAATTCACTCTGAGTTTTTATGAACATCTAAATTGAATATAGGAATTTAAATATAAGAAAATGATTTACTGGGAAAAATGCAAAATATAGATTATAATATAATAATGAATGGTGATAAATCAGTTAAAAAAAGGTTAAATAGAGAGAGAAAATCATTTGGGAACTCCCACAAAAGTAGCACTGGGTCTTTATGGGTTAAAATGGTTGGAAATTGTTTTACAATGTTGAGATGTTTTTATTTTATTTGACCTTTATTTTTCCAGGTAAATCAATTGAGAACAACTTTTCATTTACAATGATGACCTGGCAAGATGCCCCAGCAGCCAAAAAAAACCCAAACAAAACAAAACAAAACAAAAAAAAAAACCAAAGACAAAGGAAAACAAAACAGAACATGAGAGCAACAGATAAAGGAGACAGCACAGGTGAATCCAGGACTCACATCCAATGGTAAAGGGACTATGAAATTAAAAACAACATAAGATACTAATAGAATATATGTTAAAAACAAGTAACATGTAAATAACATATCCATAATACGAACATAATACGAGTGTATGAATCCGTACATCAGATGTGGTCCAGTAGATTTTTGCTCCTGATTTGGATGATTATCTGGATATAGTTCACATTTAGTGAGTGTAAACAGGGTGAGTGTGCTCCATCCATGTGGGTCTGGGTTTATCAGACAGATACAGTCAGCTCATGGGGTTTTATGTGGTGGAAGTTTTGGAGAGCGTTGGACGTGAGTTTAAAGGGTTAAATACGAAGAGCTTCAGGATGGCTGTCTGTGTTTTTAACCATACTTACAGCTCAGTCTCTCAGAGGAAAACTCTGTCCTCTGTCATTTCCATCCATCAGCTGAAACTCCTCCCAGCTGTACTCATCAGCTGCTGCTCCTCCATAACTCAGGTCCAGCTGGAGCGGAGGAGGACAAACTGCACAAAACACAACCAATAACTCTCAAAGAACAGTTTATTCAGTCACACAGTCACTTTAAAGAGCTCACGGGGAGATGCTTTACGTGTTTCACTGACATTTTGGAAGGAAGACTCACTAACACCAAGAGTTTGTGCTTTAATAGGTACATTTTTAATGTGTGGAAACTCAAAACAGCCTGATGAATATTTTAGGATCATCACATCCATAAAGTGACAGTAAAAACGATTCAATCTCTCTCTCCAATGCCGGCAGACTCCTTTTGGCAAAACCAGGAATTTTCAAACCATTACCCTGATCTGTTAGTTGGATTATATTACTGAGTGACATTAACGCATTAGTCGACACATTTAACATGTTAGTTTCGAGTTAGAAAATTGTTTTTGTAAAATGAGTCTTGTGTTTTGATGAGAGAAACACAGCGGGTTCAGATTTCCACCACAAACTGCTCCCTGTCAGAATAAACAAATATTATATTATGTGAAATATGTGATGTCATGTATCCGTCTGTTTAAGCTTCTATAAATCCTCATAATATCTGAAAACTTTTCACTAACACAAAAACTATATAACAAACTGGCACTAGTCCATTCCTTGTAATATCAATGAAATTAAGTCAAACACCATTTTCATGAATGTTTAATAACTATAAGATGCCTGACCTGGAATTTCTGGTTTCATTCTCCATTTTCACATCTGTAGATATTGACTCTAAATACTACATTGACTGGACAACAGAATAAGTGACAGATTCAGGATAGTGAGTGTAAATATAGATATGACATCCAGAGTCATCAATATTCAGAAGTTCATGTTTTCTAAACGTATGATAAGCCTGCTGAGTTGACAGCAACAGAACATAATCACTGTGCAATAGAAGATGCATATACCATAGAATATGAACTGATATTAGCTAAAAGTAATAGCTTTCACTGTTGTGTGTTTTAAATAAGGAAAAACCTCAACATTTGTATCTGAGTCAGTGACCAAAATGAATAAAACAAACCCCATCTTTTACTGCTACATTATATTGTTTTCTTATTTGATCATTTGAGGTGATATTTCCACCATGTTCTAATCAAAGGTAGCTAAGCTTGTATAGAGCTGAAAATGTGAAACCAGAAAATAATAGAATATTACACTGATATTATGCAAATTTACAACAGTTGCAACACAGCAGGTCGGTCATCACCTGTAATCTATGTGTCTTCAGTCTGTCTGATCCAGTGTCTTCTGTTCATCTAGATACAGTTTGTTCAGTCTCCAGGTAGAAAGACCCAGTGCACATTGTGTTTCAGATCACTCCACATATCATTATATTTATCATTTATTTGTGTTTCATAAAACAGTATTGTCCCCGCGACCCTAGTGAGGATAAAGCGGGTTCAGAAGAATGAAAACAGTATTGTTAGAAGTCAAAAGGACAATTGTTGTTACTGTCACATGATGTCCCTCTCACACAAATGATTGATTGATGCATTTACCTGGTACAATAGTTCAGCTCTTTTGCTGTGTAAGATTTATGTCCCATATGAAAGTATTGACGATAAAAACACCGTTCAAGAAATATAAGTATCTATGAATTAATCAGACTCTTTATATGTGGTTATATTATGAATGGATATTCTAAACTCTTTACAGACATTTCCTTTTTTGAGACTTTATACAGACTGTCCCTTACTCTAAACTCTTTATAGACAGTTCTTTATTTTAAAGTCTTTACAGACAGTCCCTTATTTTGAACTTTTTACAGACGGTCCCTTACTCTAAACTCTGTATTTACAGATGGTCCTTTATTTTAAACTTTTTACAGACATCCCTTACTCTAAACTCTTTACAGACAACTTCCTTATTTGAAACTTTTTACAGACAGTTTCTTATTTTAAAGTTTTTACAGACAGTTCCTTATTTGAAACTTTTTACACATGGTTCCTTACTCTAAACTCTTAACAGTTAATAAAGTTTCCTTATTTGAAACTTTATACAGACGGTCCCTTACTCTAAACTCATCACAGACAGTTCCTTGTTTTAAACTTTTTACAGACGGTCCCTTGCTCTAAACTCTTTAATAACGGTGCCCTCTTGTGAACTCTTTACATACCTATCAGTACATGTATTGACTTTAACCCTAAATATTCCAAGTATGTGTGGAGCTATGCATCCTGACAATCGCATCAAAGCATTCACTCTACTTCAGTCTCATGTGAGGCTCAGTGAAAGTTGTAATTTCAGGAATGTGCAGTTGAAATTTAAAAGAACTTGCTGCCATTTTTAGCCTGCAGTTAATAATTCAAGGTCACAGTCTGTGGAGGGGAAAAGGCCAGTTGACGTTTTAATGTTCATTCCTCTTACTCTCAACATGCAAAGCTGTTTTTAGAGCAGTCTTCATGCATTAAATGAGAAAGGCGTCGAGATGGTGCAGTCCCTCCAATGGAGAATTTGAGGCTTTTAAGAAGCAAAAGGCAGCATGGTGATAAATCATTCTGTCTAAATAAAACCAAACTAATCCTGAAGTTGAGTGAGCAACTCAGCGGGAAACTGGCACCAGATGGCTAAAAACACCGGTTACTTGGATTTCTTACACAACAGGAGGATCTCACTGTTGTTTTATTTGCTGTTTTTGTAATTATCACATGTTTGCTTATTTTTAGCCTGGCTTTATAATAAACCTCTGGCTGTATGTCTGAGAAAAGAGCCTCTGTGGGTTCTCCATCCTATTATATGTCCCCCAGATGAAATATCCTTTAGGGAAATAATTTTACTTCCCATAACACATAGAAATGTATTATAATGGGATTATAAGCAGGGCCACAAAGTTTCAGTGATTAAAAATACTGATTTTGGATAACATTATTTATGAATAAATGCCATACACATTATTAGAAATAATAATTTAATTCTTATTACGTATATTTTATGTCACTAGCATAGTGTAAGTCTAGCAGTATTTTCATTATAAACATGCAATGATATAATGAAGAAGATTGGCATCGGACATACAATGAGATGAAAGTGATGTGAAAGACATAACAAAGGGAATTACATAAAAGACAAAAACATCATAAAAGATGCAACAAGATAAAAATGACAAAATGTTGAAATTATTGATACCTTTACTTTGCAGTAACAGTTCATTATATCACTATAACTTATCATTAAATTGAACAAATTACAATAACTCTCAATTTATACACTGCTGGAAACATTTTACATAATGTATGTACATGAGCCAATACAATATAGGATGCAGACCTTGTTATTTCTGAATATTTTAATGTCAAAATGTTATATATAGTGTGTCTAGACTTTTAACCCTTAAAGATCCAAATCCTTCTCCCACTGTAACCCATAGATATAAAACTGAAATTAGTAATTAATAATGAGTAATTTGTACAATGTCTTTGTACAGTTTAGAACCATTCCTTTACCATTAACTGTATGTTCATTATTTAAGCTTCAAAGGGTTATATACAATATTTCTAGTTTAAAATATTAGGGATATATTAACGCCAATACCAGGATCAGGTATCGGTCCGATACTGAGCGTGTGTACTTCTACTCATACTCATAAAAGTGCTCAGATACAACCACATGGATACCACTGTACGGCAGCGTGATGTTCACAGTTCAGCAGGTACGCGTCGGAGGTGTAGTATCAGCAGTGTGGAGATTTTTCAAAATAAATGACGGTGACAAAAGTAACTCTAACTGCAAGTTATGTTCAGCCAAACTGTCTAGGGGAGGGACCCACAACTAGCTCATTCATCATTAGCAATCTGATAGTGAAAGTGAAAGAGACAGTGAAAGGCTGTTCAGCTCAGTGTCACACATAGTAGATGAAAACAGATGACAATGCAGAGAAGCTTCTTTTCATCAAAAAGAACCTGCCTTGACTTTTTTCAAAACAGGCTTAGTCCTCACAGATGTCATTATGACATAATAATATATCATTTCAGTTGTTCTGCCACAGTTTTATCTTGGCACTGAAATATCTTGCTAAATTTAATTAAAATGTGTGGCAAGACCATGTTTGTTTTTTCAGTTGAACGTTAAAATGTCAGTAACAGCAATTTGTTAACATACTTAAGTGTGTTAATAATTTAGTTTAAATGTATGACACTGCCATGTTTAATAAAAACATGGTTAAACGTCAGTATTAGCACTTTGTTACAGTCAGACTTTAATGACGATGACAGTAAAGCATATTTTCAAAAGTAACTAAGAACTGTAATGGTATAATTAAGTACTCATATCGGTACTCAGTATTAGCAAGTAATCAAATGTAAGTACTTGGAAAAAAGTAGTATCAGTGCATTCCTATAAAATATTAAAAATCACTTGACATTGTCATTAGAGTGTTTAGAATAAAGAGCAATGAAGTTATACTGAAGATGCCAATGTACTGTAGAGATGTGAACTAAATATTCATATCAACCAGGATTTATGTGTCCACTAGAGGGAGTGCTGAGTCACTCTACCGGTCTCCCGCGGTGATGAAAACTAATGTCACAGGGCCTCTGACCAATCAGAATGTGACAAGATGGTATGAAAAACAAATAAGAAACAACTTTTAGATTCAAAGAAAATGGCAAAGTGATAAAATCTAGAAGCACTGTTGTTTTCACCACTGGACACAGCTGAAAATGAAAATAATGGAGTTTGATGATGAAAACACTGCATTTCTTCTACACAGGTGAGTTTGATTATGAGATTTATGAAGGTATAAAGTTATTACGTGATGTACTGTATTATCTTTGCTAAGGTGCCCTTTGTTAATCCACTGCTCAGACTAAACTGTGACAGTTCTGACCTTGTTTGGATGATTCCAAACACATCTTTAGTGCAGCTATTGACAACACAAACTGTACCGAAAATGGAGGTGAGTTGTAGTTTTACTGTGACTATTTTCTGTGTAAAAACAGAGCTAAGCTAACACAGCTATAATGTAAACTATCAGCTGACCCAGCACATGAACATTATAAGACACTGTGTTATTTTGATCTACTGTCAAAATAACCAGCTATGAGTTTTAGTTAGTAGAAGAAATCTTGATGATACTATCATACAGGTGTGTGTGTGTGTGTGTGTGTGTGTGTGTGTGTGTGTGTGTGTGTGTGTGTGTAAACAATGAGATTTATATTATATATATTATCTATTCAGTAAGTGGAAATAGCCTGTGGATACATAGCGTTGATTCACTGGTGTGTGTTCTGGTACACAACTTTCTTCTGCTATTGAGAGTTTGGAATATCAATATTACAGAACACCCAATTAATGCCTTTAGATATGTAATTCTTAAGTACAGTTTAAAGGTATTAAAATGTACTTAATTTGCAGTGGTTTTCCAGTTCATTAAAATCTAGAAATTTGATACTTGTTAGTTTTCTCCAGCAGTTTTTCTCCAGCTGTGGGATTTTAAATTATTGTGATTATGTAATAACTTACCAGAGTCATGTTCCCAGGCATCAAAAGGAAAAAGCTATACTTTATGATGAAGGTGAGGTTTATTTCCCTGTGGCTGCATTGGTTGCTGCCTGAATCTGTAATCTTACGGCTCATTTCCAGCTCTTAGCTGAAGTCAGACGTCGTTCATCAAATATAACCTCTGGACAGACAGCGACTGAATGGAAGACCAGCTCTGCAGCGAAAAACCATCCCTCACAGAATGATGTGGTGACGTCAAAGGCATGATTTGAGAGTTTCAGCTTCAAATGAGTCAGAGGCTGAAAATGAGGATGAAAACCTCCAAATAGAGGAAGGCGAGGCTTAGGTTGTTTTCTCCAACTCAGCTGTGACGTTCAGCGGTGTCATTTACACACATACAGATCATATTTCTAATATAAAGCTGCCTAATCAGAATGGGAAGTCAGGCATAGAGGCTCATGGGAGAAAACTCAACCTGTGGTATCAGTCAAATGATTCAGTTATCAATCTATCTTTACCTATATTTATTATTATTATTTATTATTTATTATATTTATTTATCTATCTTTTTTTTATTATACCTGAAGATGTTCATATTATCAATGCTGATAAATGTCAAACATAAATTATAAATTATGTACATTCTTTTATGGGCTTTTAAATTTTAAAGGCTGATGTTTTGTCTTGGGTGAAAAGTGAAGAAACCAGATGATTATTATTTAAATTATTTCTAAAAGACAGAAAACAAAATTGCACTACTATCTGCTGCTGTGTTTTTCCATCATGCACCTCCTCAGCTTTACCCTTACTATATTGCACTACTGCATTGCTGTCAATAGGTTTGATTTATATCTCTTATACTCTATTATAGTTTCTTTCATTCCACTTTATTTGTTATTCATTTTTTGCCTCTTTTTTTTATTGCATGGTATTTAAATAGCAAGCTGAGAGAGAAACAGTATCTCAATTCTCTGTGCATCTGGTGACTTGACAGTAAAAAATCTTTGAATCTGAATCATGGAATCTTGAATCTAGATCAAAAGATTGGACAACCAAACATTTTGCTTTTTCTACTCCGTTTAATAGAGTCGTGTGTAATGAAGCCTACACCACTACCAGCTGGTTGCCTTGGTAATTCACTCCAAGCCAGTTTATGGGAACACACATAATTTGCCATGTCATTTTTGCGACTCTCCTGAAGTTTACTTCAAATTCACTTGATATTTTATGGAAATGCAGCCACTGTTACTACGAATCTGGTGATACTGCCTGAAAGGCAATTTTATTATTACAGGCTAACCCAAATGCAGATAGATTAACCAAACACAAATATGAAGGCCGTGCATGAAAAGGCTTAATGTCGTCTTCCTGTGTAAAGATATTTATACTGTGCTGTGTATGAGAAAGCAACACAACAGAACAAATGTTAAAAACTGCTGATCTCTGAATATCAGAGTGAACTGAGGCCCTTACACAACAGAAAGCCTGATCACATTTATCAAATAAAAAACCCAGGTTTATCTTTGTTAAAACTATTTTTCTTGTCTGACGTTTGATCGATGATGTCTATCGTTAAAGTCTGTGATCCGTGAATGTACATAATCTGAAATCAAACTGTACGAATTAACCAGCAGATGTCTCTGCTCTGTGTTTCATGTCAAACACATGATTCGATCCTTTAAATGAAGTCCAGATGGTTTGTTCTTAAAATGCAGAAGATTTACTGTCATGTGATTTCAACTAAGAGGCTGACGTTTGTGAAAATTTCAGACAGATCAGATAGTGGAAATAGACAACAGATAAAGTCCTTATTACAAATGTCCTTTGTTTAATAACATTATGTCATTATAGTCTCCAGAAACTCCACTGTATCAAAGAACAATACACATACATTTAGTCCATTCACATTCCTGTTTTATGAGTTTGTTGATAGATGAATCCATTCATCACCTACATCACATTCTCACATGGATCCAATCTCAATCAATCTAACTCAAACCAAAAACATACTTTGCAAGTTCTAATCTTCAGATAATTACAAATAGAAACCATAAAACCCCATGACAGTACAAAAATAATAGAACAACGTAAAAGACCAGCATAAAAATCAAAATGTTTCATCAACCAACCATGGATGTATTTTCTATACCAAATGCAAACTTATTGTTGCTGATATACAATATTTACCACTAGTGAGAATTAGTGGCTTTTCCATTGGACATATGCACAAAACTTTACCGGTTCCATTGCCTCGACAATGCTTAAACCGAAAGTGAAACTTAACACGCTTTACCAGTTCATCAAACTCTCCCACTACCGTGCAGGTTGTGCTGCAGGGGGGAGACGCTTTGGACGTTCGGATGCTTTGGTATATGTTGGAGCCAGGCCCACTCCACTGCACTATGGGCCCCCCGGGAATGCTGGGCCCCATGAATTTGTCATATTTATCCCCCCCTTATCGGCACCCCAGCAGGTACCCTTCAAGCTCCTACCCCCAAATGAAACAAAAATCGTAGATGTGACAGAGGGATTTAGTTTTTAAAATGTCTTTTCAGATTCAAAACGTATTTGTCATTTCAGTATATAGAATACACAGAAGAGAAACACTGTACTCAGGTCCCAGTTGTCAGCAGTATTTAAGTTTAAAAATAGTATAAAACAATAAAAACTGTAAAAAAATATATATATATATAGAAAAAGAGCCCCCCCTCCTTACAAATAAATAGCTATATTTTGTCATTTCTAAAGTGCACAAAAAGTAAAGTGCCAATTTAAAGTGCGTTTCCAGAACTTCAGTCCTGGTCCACAAAACCATTGTCTTCCTCAGCTGAATTCATGACATCAGAGGATCACACGAGAAACCAGTCTGGATGGACTATGTTCTCTGCTGAGAAGATACAGTAGAAAGTCCATGGGAGTCCGTGGTGCAGTAGTTAAGGAAGGTCCTGGGTTCAGTCCCAGTGCTTTCTATGCAGAGTTTGTATGGCTTTCCCATGTCTGCAGTGCTTTTCTCCAGGTACTCCAGCTTCCTCCCACCGCCGAAAGACACACACTTAAAAAGTTAACTGGTGAATCTAAATGGCCCTTTGCTGTGAGTGGTTGTTCATCGGTCTAGGTCAGGGGTAGGCAAGTTCGGTCCTAGAGAGCCGCTGTCCTGCATGTTTTAGATATTTCCCTCTTCCATCACACCTGG
>JAPQRQ010000007.1:11707994-11724867 GCA_037367365.1 Apogon talboti | reverse complement strand
AAATGGTAATAAAACTTCAGAAAGGTTAAATTTAGAGGAAAAAATCATATGGACACTTACACAAAAGTAGCACTGGGTCTTTATGGGTTAATATTTCCACCAGTCAACACTGAGTAAATGTGTCTGAATCAGTGAAGCTGTTCTGCTCTGGCCTACCTGTGTCTTTGGGTGCCTGTCCCTCCCAGGGGTAAGAGGCCCCTGGGGGCCCGCTGTGGTGGTCCTGGTGGTAGGGCCACGAGGGCCCCGGTGCCGCAGGAGGAGGAGGAGGGGGAGGACCCTGGTAGTAGAAGGTCTGAGGGGGAAAGGTCTGCAGAGGAGACACATGTGGTTGCCATGGTAACAAAAGAGGTTATGTGACAGGTATGTGTAGCAGTGCATGCTGGGTACCTGATACGGTGAACCAGGGAAGGCTGCAGGCTGAGAACCAAAGGCTGCAGAGAGAAGACAGGTCACATGATCAGAGCAAATCATTTCCATGGTAACGAGTAGATAATCACTCAGTAAACTACAAACCCCATTTCTGCAAAAATTGAGACATATTCTAAAATACTAAAATACTAATAAGAACTACAATATGTGGTTTGTTAATGAATTGATTTAAGTTTAACATGAATTAACAGGTCACAGATTTTAGATCAAAAATCAAAAATGCTCCAAATCTTCTGGAAATGGTGTTTGTAAATAAAAACTTACCTCAGACTCTTCAATTCCTCAAAATAAAAATACAATCAGATAAAAAAAAACCACTCATACACTTGAAATCATTTTTATTGTGGTGAGGCAGACGTACGTCCACTGAATCCAGGGGCAGAGAGTCCAGCGGGGGGAGGAGGGGCGTACGGAGGAGGATGGTCACTCATCTGGACAGGTAACAGAGGTCAGAGGTCACACCTGTGTAGTGTGTGATACCATTAGACAAGTCATACAGATACACTGCACTGCCAGACTAATTCTTAAATCATAATTAATTCTGGGCTTGGTTCATTTTTTATTTCCATCAGCAGGTAATTGAATGGTTGGTGTGTGGTCGTGATGGTTGAATGTGATTGGTTCAGCCTGATGTGGTTCCTGGACTAAAGATAAATAAACTGTGCAACTCTCATCTTGACTATACAAAAACCTGTTGATGCACAGGACATACATATATGTATTTCTGTGGAGATAATAAGTGTAAATTAAAGATTATATTGCTTTATTATCGCAGTAGGGAAATTCTGTCTCTGAATATTACCCACACCAATACACACAGTACCTGGCATTAGTATTAGCATTAGCATTAGCACATTGCACACATTAGGAGCAGTGGGCTGCCATTGAAGGCACTCAGGGACCATCTCCAGATCTTCATCAGTGGTCAGGGGCAATGACAGGAGAATTAATGGCAGGAGCACTGGTTTAGCAAAATAAAGAATATTCCAATATAAATGTAAACAACATTATTATATCATTATGTTGCAGTAAATGGTGAAAACCTATTACATGAGGGATCACAGACTGAGGTTTGACCTGAATCCTGAATGTTTAGAACATCTGACTCCAACGCTCACGTGGCTTCATTTATAGACCCTCACATAAGAATAAAAACTCTTCATACATTAAGAGGAGTTTTTAAAGATTTGACCCTCGGAGTGTCTAAATAACTCTTAGTATGCGTGACCTAAACATAAAGGTTTGATTGGTAAAATATCAACAACAGTGAAAAGAACATGACTTCAGTACAAACAGAAAAAAAACATCCAGACAAAAACCGCCTTTAACACAGACAAACACTCAGACTCACTGTTTTGGTGAACAAGGTGTTCATTGTGCTAGTCAGAGGTCAAAGGTCATTCTGTCAACAATTGCAGCTGTGAAACATTTCTGCTGACTCAACCCAGACGTCACACATTAAATTGTCCAGTCAGAGTGGAGCTGAGCTAAACTTAATAATCACACAGCCGCGACCTCTGACCTCTCACTCTGTTGTAGAATGTGACATCATCATGGTCAGGTGACACCACCACGGTCACATCCCATAAGCCTCGGCTCTGTAAACCTGTGTTAATTTATAGATTACACCCAGATTATGACGGATATTAACAGTTATAAATGTGTCTGGTCGAGGAAGTATTAAAAACAGTTCATATTACTTGAATATCGTTAGCTTCATAGCATAATAAGGCCAAATTGTGATATCTGCATAACTTTACTCTCCTAACTCTGCTGCTTCATTTTTCATCATTGGCTACGACCTGAAAAAACTGAGTTGATAAAGTTATGCTCGGCAATTATGCTATGAGGCTAACAATATCTAGGTATATGATTCTAAAACAAAGTCACAATGAAAAAAAAAAAATCCCAGTGAAAATCACATACACCCTGCTCCCTCTGACAAACAGTGATAATGCGATTTTTTTCAGCTACAACGAAACAGGTGTTGGTTCTGCAACATTCGTCAGGTTAGTAATACAGTTACATTATCAATGACACTAACATTAAATCAGACACTGCCTTCCATTTATTAATCTAAGTCTCACATGTCCCTTTAAGGTGCATGTAAAGTTTACTCCTGGTTTTCTCATCTGTTCAACCAGCTGCTTCAGTGTCTCTTAACGCAAATGACATGCTGATGACCAGTCCTGTCCTTGTCCCTGTCCTGTCAGTGCCATGGATACCACCATGTATGTTCTGGAGAATCATGACACAGACTGTATTTTGTAGCCACTGTGGAGCTACTGTGGCCAGTAAATTGTGTTCTAGTCACCATGGTGACTGTTTGGAGACAGAAGTTACCATATTTGGATGAAAAGGGCAGGACTACATGGTTATAGGTAAGCTACTGCTAAACACCAACCTACTAACACAGTAAAACAGCAAACCTTATCTTTTAAACTTTACTAGGTATTTGATGTTTTATTGTAACTTAATGAACTGTCAGTTACACCTGTAAATCAAACCTGTGATATGACATGCAGCTTCTGTCACTATTGGACTGTACAGTGCATTGAAAAGCGATGCCTTGGGGTCCACACCAGTCACCAGTATGTGACAGGGTTTGGGGTGAACAAATGTGTGGCTCCATGATCAGACTGACAGCACCCATACAGGAAAAACTGTATGACAGTGTTGTGTGTGAATTATAATGACACTAGGTCGACCTGGTGCTCTGATCTATTGAAATGATGGATGTCCATTAATCATTTTTAAAAAGTGACAGGAAACATTTGGTTATCATTAATCAAAGCCTCACACTGCAGACAACAAAGCATCTAAATGCCCCAAAACCATATTATTAGAGCATTAATTTACAGATTTAGTCTTTTTAGAAAAAAGGTGAATGTAATTCTACAGGAGCCAGGGCTTTTTGGAGCAGCACCTAGTGGCCATGAGCGGTATTACACATTAACGTATTAAAGTACTGGCTTCACTTTGGAGCTGCAGAGAGGATGGTTCTGAATATTTCAGGGGTTTAGTGGGTCCTGGAGGACTGACTGAATTTACTATTTTCATACCTTAATGTTACTTTTAGAGCCCTAGAATTGTCATATAATGAAAACCAAACAAAAAATTTATTTTTTCTTGCATGTCTCCTTTAAGTACCACCAGCAGTTGACGGCAGATGCCAGTTTGAGAATGACAGTGGAAAATAACAAGACTTAAACAGATGTTCTTGTTTTCTGCCTGTAAACATTTAAACCATTAGTTCTGCAATGAACATCAGATCACTACCATTATATCTGAATCTGCAGTAATAAGTGATGAGATAGCATGCACAATGTCATGTTTCTGTTACACCTCTGAGTCAATTCAGTTCAATCAGAGCAGGAGACAGGTGTTTTTCCCATCATGCACTGAGCTCTGCAGAGTCTGAACCATAAACCCGAATCTGTCTGGATTGTGCTCTATGTCCCTGTGACTTCAGAGGGAGTCGGGATCAAGTCAGGCAGAAATCAGTGTTGCTTAATGATCTAGTTCATGGGTGTCAAACATACGGTCCACGGGCCAAAACTGGCCCTCCAAAGGGTCCAATTTGGCGTGTGGGATAAATTTGTGAAATGCAAAAATTCCACTGAAAATATTAACCATCATTTTAGCTTATGTTACCTCATGGATTAGAACAGTAAAATACAATCATAACCTAAAAAATAATAACAACTCAAAATTTTATCTTTGTTTTAGCGTAGAAAAAGGAAAATTACATGAGAATGTTTCCATTTACAAACTATCATTTCATTAAAAAAATGTGAACAACCTGAACAAATATGAATCTGAAATGACTTAGAAGTAAATGCATTTTTAACAAAATTCTGCCTAGAAAAAAGTTTGGAGTTGACATTTATAGATTATTACAATATTATTTTACTGGTCTAGCCCATATTGGGAGGATGTGGCCCCTGGACTAAAATGAGTTTGACACCCCCGATTTAGTCTGTGCAGGTGTGGGATTGTTGGCCTTTCATGATTTAATTAAGGATTCTTATCAATACAGGTAACCAGCACTATGGACATTCATTATAGGGAATTTGGATAGTCAATATTTTATTCTTTGATAAATGTAAAATCAGTAACTCAATAACTGGAGTTTAGTTGTTTGTAACTGTTCAAACTATATAAATTAATACAAACATGGTACCTGTAAATTACTGTTCATGTTTTATTGTCGTGATATGTTTAAAGGTGTTAAAACGTCAGTGTCTAATCTCACCACACATAATGACACTGTGTCGTGTTGTTGTCGTGTGGGATCGGTCTAACATCTGGTCAGCTGAGTCTTCATTCCAGGTGTAATCGAATAAACTGGTTTCCATGTCAATGACAGCACAAATACAGACTGTTGTTGTGTTTGTTAAAGCCACAGTTAATGGGCCGTTCTACACAAATCTACACTTATATGACAGAAAAATGCAAAAACGTGTTCCTTTTTCTAAGACAAATGACTTCTGAATGAAGTTTTATATACTATTTACAAAATGGCTGTGAGAGTGAGCAAAAATCATAAATAAATACACTAAAAAAACAGATTTAAGCCAATTGTCCGCTATTTCTTTTCCCAATTCACTCAAAATAAAGCAGGTCTGACTATAGATATCAACTAAGAGCTTTGCAGGAAATCTTGTGTGTTTGTGTTGTGTATTTTTTCATGGATCTTCATGAAAATAAATAAAAGTAATATTATTTCATAATAATAGAGTTTTGTTACATGGAAGCACCAGTGATATTACAGTCATTATAAACTTAGAATAAATATTGGGTGTTTTAAATGTGTCATTTTACATCATAAATGTAATAGTTGTAAAACATTGTATTTTAAATGGAATAAACACGTGGTAAAACATGACATTTCACTTCTATACATGACTGTGATGTTTCTAGAAGATATAACTACTAAAACACCATAAATCTTACTTTACTTTTAACTCTTTCACTAAAATCATTTTCAGGTGCAATGGAACTCCAAAGGATTAAGGACAGAATATTTCACATTTTCATAGAATGAGCCAAACATGTCCCCAGTCTGCACCTTTCAGTGTTTCAACATTTCATTTGAAACAAATTACTTTACAGCTTTTTCTCAGACATGGTTGGTTAAATGGTTAAAGCTGACATCGTGATCTTGAACATAATGCCGCAAATTAATTCATTAATGTGTAAAATATGATCCATCTGAGGAGTCACAGTTCAGATTAACAGCCTCTGAAGCTAAACCATTATAAAGCCTATCAAACCCTGTTGATTTCAGAGTATTCACTGAGGTTTAAATGCAAATTCGCTTGTTTATTATAGTTACAACACATCTTAGTTCTGGTGTTAAAGTGCGCAGTTTGTCCCCATTCTGTGCGCAATCCAGGCTCCGTGCAAAATCCATGACATTTAACATTCTTAGACCCAGAACTCTGCACTAACAACAATTGAAATTAGGTTTTCAACTTTTAAAAATACATTGAGAGTCAGTTTATTAATTCGGCACTAATTTTAGATATATTCTCTCACATTTGTATCACTTCTAAAACTTTTCCCGCAGTAATTCCTCAAAAATCATAACTTAAGATACACTCTTATTAATTCTTAATTGAGGGTATTTCTTGAAAATATCGGATGATTTGGTGATTTATCTGAGCCGAATAATTTAAAACCTTTCAGAGATTCAAATAACTTGTCCGATGATGACACTCGACCTGTTACTGAGGCTGAAGGAGATAAAACCTGCACTTTTACCTGCGGAGGTCGTATCAGACGTACCTTCCAGATGGACAGATTCTCGGCTCCGTCTTCGGCCTGGTCGGGTAACAGATCGATCAGCTGATTGATTGATTGATTGATGGATGGATGGAAGAGACTGATGGCGCGCGGAGACAGCAGGGTGAGGCTGAGGCACGAGGGACGGCTGAGGTCAGAGGGGCGGGTCCCAATACTCATGCGCCTCCTCTTTTTACTTTCCTCGCTCTTGTTTTGCTATACTCCAGTGGAGTTTACAGACATCTGCACTTGAGTATTTACTTTGTACATTCAACTTTTAACACTAATATCTGTAATTTATTATTTTCAAAACATGCTTTAGGTTTCATTCATTTTAGAGGAATTAATCATATTTTTTTAAATGTTGCATCATTGCACAAATCATTCACGAGATTGGGAGTTATTTCAAGCGAAATGGATTAAAACAATAACAGATAAAAAACGAGGGAATTTCATCTGTGAATATTACGCATGAATAAGACGAAAACCACTTAAAAGAAACGATGTAAAAGATGCAACAAGACAATTATGACATACAATAAAAGACATGACACGACAATGACGTAAAAGATGCAAAAAACCAAAAACAAAAAAAACCCAAACATCCCCAAAACATAAATAAATAAAATTTGAAATGAAGTAGCAAGAAAATACCATAAATGATGCAACAAAATGAAAATAACGTCAGTGACTCTATAAGATAAAGACGATGCAAAGGACACAAGATAAAAAAAAGAAATGCATAATGACACGAAAGTGAGGTAAAACATGCAACGAGAAAAAACGACATGTGACACACAAAATGAAAACATAAAAGACTGAAAAAAAACAGTGACACATTTGTTAATTTTTTTCCTTCATTTTTAACAACAGACCAACTTCAGATCACATCTCTAAAAGGACTGTGGTTCTTAACAATGTCAGCAACATGTCAACAGGGTTAATAACAGTTTAATAAAACATAAGAGTTTAAACATAATATTTATAAAATACATTAATGCTGCATGGATATCGCACCCTTCTTTTAAGTAATTTGTGTTAAAACATTACATGGTTGTAAAAAAAAAAACATGAAGTAACAGTAAAACATCCAACTAGATCTTTGATATATCATCATATTTGTACATCATTTTCCTTTACATTTCATATTTTCCATTAAAGACGAGCAACATGAATCCTTACATGTGTATATATACAGTATTTGAAAGGTTTTCTCAGAGCTATAGTTTCAGATGTGCAGTCTTGTGGCCAGTGGATGTTTGTGATCAGTCCTGTGGTGAAAGTGCAGATACATAAAAGAAAGGTCTCTGAGGCTTGTACCAAAATAAGCTTAAATATGGAAAGAGATGAAAATAGTGTCATCAGGAGGATTTTTGCACAACCTGAAATGATTCTTCATACTGTTTAAAAAAGTACAAAAGGTAAAATACTCCTCTAAACTTCTGTGCCAATTTATACTGTACGTGTTACTTGTGTTAAAAAACAAGGACCGCATCCTAAAGCTGTAATACCACTAACAGCCACTAGATGGTGACTCCCATAGACTTACATCGAACTTCTCTTCAGAATGGCTGTTGGGAAACCAGTGGTCTATGGTTTGCGCCTTTGTTATTATAGTAAAGACGTGATGGATTTGTCAGAATATCAACTATATTTAGACCTTTTGTTTGCACATTCTGCCCTTTTCATTTTGTCTGATATTGTTGAAGCATTAAAGGAAATAGGCTGTATATGTTCAGTGTGTGATATTAGTGACACCTAGTGGTGAGGTTGCATATTACAACCGACTGAAAATACTTCTCCCTTCCCTTTGATATACAGAAAAAATTTGAATATTTTTTTTGTTTTGTCCATTTTTTCTTTTAGGTAAGAGAATGATACCTCTGGTCCATCCTCAGACAAAGTGGGTGAGAGAGGAGTCAATTTTAACTCCAGTTTCCTTCTACTTATGTGTGATGTTTTTTTTTTTTGTTTTTTTTAAGAGAGTTACTGTCTTTAGGCGATGTATTGTTTTTCCAGCCACTCCGACACTTTATGTTTCACAGGAGAGGTGATTATTCATTGCATTTACTATTAGAAATGAATATTTATGGGTGAAAAACAACTTATTATGATCTTCATCCCAGTCATGTGACAAATAGAAAAACCAAGTCCAAATGAAAAATCTTCAGCTTTTAGGTACTATATTAATGGATTTTACTGATAAAAAACAAAAAAGAAGAAGAAAAGGAGTAAGGGAATGTCTGTAGTGGTCCTTTTGTGGATATAAATGATTCATCCTAAGGGAATGAAAGCATAATGATTCTCATGTTCATGTGACTACCGCTAATAAAACATGATTATGAACATTATATTGTGTTTCTGCAGTCTGATGCTCCTAAATCTGTCAAACTGGACCTTTGAAATCTACCACAATAACAGCGTCACATCAACCAAGAACAGAACTGACAAAGAAAATACTCATGTGCTGTATTTGTCAGAGGCTGCAGCTCTGGACTGCGTTTTGTAAAGTGACTTAGTGAGAGTTTGACTTTTTATATTTGTGCATCTAATTTTATACTTTTGTTTTCTGCACAATCTTTATATAGTTGCTTCTTTGTTGTAAAAAATTCAGATTTAATTTCTGAACAATTTCCTGGAAAAACAGTGTAATTTGATGCTAAAGACAAATAGTATCAGCAGAATCTGGCTAATATGACACCTTCAAACTGGGAAAAAGAAGATTTATATTTGTTTTTAATTTGTTCTGTCAGTGTGTAGTTGGAGTTTCATGTGTTTATTGATGTACTGATGCAAGAAGATTGTAAGATTTTAAGAGATATTCGATGTCCTGATGGTCCAGTGCGAGGTTTTACGGTCAGTGTGTTGAACTTTCACCAATAGTTTGAAAAATTGTATCTAAACCATCAGAGAAAAAAAACTGTAACACCTGTTTGGAGACACTTAGAGGTGAAGGGTTCAGCTGTTACAGCAGGTTTGTCCGTACGTCCTCCGAATGTCTTCAGTTAATATTAGGTTTTAGAAGTCATTAAATAGTGTTAAAGTTGAATTATGAGGTAATCATTCCTGCAAACATTTATATTCATTTTTGTTGAAGTGAGTCCAACTCTGTGTGGTAAAGTGTCAGATGTTACATAATACAGTTTGTTTTTTTTCATCTTTACACTTAAACTTGGCAAATGTAACTCAGTCTAATAATCATTTTCCTGCATAAAATCTACCTCTGTGTGAAAACGCATATATACTACATACATATATATTTGCCTATTTATAAAAAAAAAAGGTGGTGAATTTGGATCAAATCCATGCTGTAAATATTTAAGAATCATTAAATCTAAGTGTCTGATATCCTGTTTGAAGTGTTCATACATCATCTGTGTGGCTGGAGAAAATCTTTGCATTTATGGAGGTTTTTACCAGATCACAGTGTCAGTATTCAGGCACTGACATGACATACATTTCCTTTAGCTGATCTTACAGTGGTGCATCCTGAACGTAACCTCCTGTGATCCTCAGAGAACGCGGTCAGTCCGTTTCCCTTTCTTCTCTGACCGACTGCTTCCTATCTCCAGTGTTTAAGACGCTTCACGCAGCGGCTGAACTGTCCTCGTGTGGGTTCATGCGCTTCACTTGGTTCTCCCGCTGCCGGTCGGAGCATCGTGAGTTAACGGCAGAACAGACGCGACTTTGATAAGAGTCTGAAGTTATTGGACAACACCAGTGTTCAGTGGTTAAGGAGCAGTCCAGACGATGTGACAAGAGTAACATGAATGTCGACCGACGTGTCCATGAGAAGCGGGAAGACCACGTCACTGGATCCCATCTGGAAAAGATCAGAAACAGACACTGAGAGGCGGTAAATAAAAGGATGAGGTGATATTTGTTCACATATGAGGTGATATTTGACACACACCGTTGTTGTCGTCAGAGTCAGTAGTTGTATCGCCAAGGGTTTGTCTCAGCTCCTTGTATTTCATCTCCACCTCCTGGAAACACATCAGTACAGCAGTTAGAGCCACAGCCTGTCTGTCTGTCTAAATATCTGCCTGTGTGTGAGATGCATAAATCTTATACCCATTATAACAAGTGAAAAAGTAAGCAGAGGTTACTCATACCCCCACCAATACCCAAGAAATTGGTTAGACAAATTGTTTAAGCTGAAATTTTGAAAAATGTATATAAAAAAATCCAAAAATTGAAATTCAGCCATCAAACTGTGCACTGCATCTCTCCTCGTGGAAAAGAACATTTGTCCAGTTTGAGAAGAATCAGGTGAATAGCATAGCTTACTGTCACATCACATACACTAAATCAGTGGTCCCCAACCCCCGGGCCGCGGACCGGTACCGGTCCGTGGGTCATTTGGTACCAGGACGCACAGAAAGAATACTTAACTTACATTATTTCCGTTTGATTTATTATAAGATTCTGAACGACATTTTAGTTTGAAAAATGACTGGATTCTCTCCATCACATCTGTCTATGACTCACTCTTGACGCATGTCAAGATGCCGCTACCTTCTTAAAGGGGCTGCTCTGGCCGGTAATACAATACATTTCGGCAAAATTGAAACCCCCAAGCTAGCAAAATGAGTAAAAAACAAACATCTTTAGAAAGCAACCAAAACAAAATTACACAGCAGACTGGACATAAACAACACACTTGGAGTGTCCTTGTCTCCCATCAGCCCTAGATGAGACCGTCTCGTTGTAGCAAAACAAGCTCAGGGCTCCCACTGATTCAGCGTTATGGTGAGTTGTATTCTTCATGCAGTTTATATTTGTTTTTGTGGTGTATCTTATGTTGAAGGCACAGTTAATGTTTACCATTCCAACCACAGAGTGTGGGGCTGAGAGGCACTTACTCACGTTATGATGTTGATCTTACGAGGACGCTGCTAATAAAGTTACATACACAGTGGATTCATGTTTATTGTTATATTTAGAAAATACCTGGTTTTTTGCCGGTCATATCTTTTTATTTTGTTGTATTTATCTGCCACACCTTAAAGGCTGGTCCCTGAAAATACTGTCTGACATTAAACTGGTCCATGGCGTAAAAAAGGTTGGGGACCGCTGCACTAAATGCTATAAAATGTTTAAACCATGTGAAAAGAAATGTACTGTTATTGTTGGAAATTCATGCAAAAAATATAAGTGCTTGCATTTATCGTAAGTCAATGTCTGTCAATTTATCATTTATCACCATTGACAAACGGATGCAGGGACAGTAAATGCAGTTTACACTTTGACACTTCTGGTATTAAAGGAAAAGAAGAGGAATCTAAACGTTAATTTTATCAACAACACTGGTTTGAGATAGAAACTACAAACAGTAGATAAAAAAGATCAAATGAGCTCAACCTTAAACATTTACAGCAGTAAAATTTAACACATAATGATATCAGTAAAATGAATCTACAGATCTTCATATACAATAGTAAAACACTGATGGGGACCACTGTTGTGCTAGGGCTGTGCAGGAAAATAGTTTAGATAATTATTAAAATATCTATTTTTTTGGCCTATTGAATGTTTCAAACTTTGTTTTTTCACGTGATTGTATTTCTGCATATTTTGGTGTTGTACAGAGACTCTGTATATATTATGTTGGTATAGAAGAACAGAATAGACTTTATTGTCATTATACCAGTTGCAGAATTCATTACACAACAACATAAGACTGTGTGTATCTCTATGATAGTTGTGAATGGTTTATACTTTTGGATTTCTGAAATGTAAGTGATCTGTGTTTTGACTTTTTTAAAAAGTCTGAAACCACAAATAACAGTTTTATATGATGATACAACCAGGAAAAAAATCTTTAACGATTTGTCATTTGTCAGGACAATTATTAATACTGACTTGTACATTCATGTACACATTTTAAATGGAGTACTTTTACTTGTACTGGAATATTTTCACAGTTTTGGTCCTTTTTTTAGTACTTTCTTTTAGTACTTTTACTTAAATACCAGATGTGAATCGTTCTTTTTCCACTGTCACTGTGTGTTTTCCTCCTCTAGGGTTTGTGAACATCAGTATATTGCATCATCATGTAAACTCTACTGGACCTTTAGATACTGCAGGTCGGCCTGGAGGAGGCGCAGGTGGGTCATGACCTGCCGACTGAGGTTGGGGCCGCCGCCGCCCCTCTGCGACGACGACGACAACAGTTTCCTCATGTCGATCCCCACGTCTCCTCCTGCTCCGAGGTCATCATCAGTGCTGCTCTCCTCAGAGCCTCCTCCGAAATCCAGAACCACAAAACCACCTGGAAGAACAAAAAGAGCAAGTGTGTGATGGTGGATATGAGCTGACTGGCCCAATTCTGAATAAAACACATTTCCTTGATTTGTATTGAAACTGGAGGATTTTATGGTGATGAGAACATCTAAAAAAAATATTAAAAACACACATTATTGAAGTGGTGTGAGGCAATAAACAAAATCCATTCCACCTCTTCAGTTTGAAAGCAGATGGTGCTTCTCAAAGATGCATCAGAGTGCATGAAATAAGCTAAAAATAATTAAAGCTGGACTTCAAATAGAGGCTGGGTAAAAAATATGTGGATAAAGCTCTGGTGCCGGTCATGTTAAGTGCTGCCAATTCAGCACAACAGATATTTCTACATGTTTATTATATGATTAATTACATTTAATAATATAATGTGGCTGCTTTCAACACTTGTCCTAGTTCAATTATCTGAAGTGTGATTGTCTGATTTCGGTCACTGCAGGTGTGTGTCTTACTCTTTCAGCGAAACTTAGAAGCACAAAAAGAAGAAATTGTCTGATAAGCAATGAATGGCTTCACTCCACTGAAATGCTGCAGGGTTTTCTTTGTTTTTGAGATGGTTAATGAAGTGCAGTGTTTGTCAAAAAGAGAACTGCAAACTGGGGTTGGATTAAAACAAGGCTTTGCACTAAATATGACCATTTCCACTTATTCAACAGAGGAAATTAGAAATAAAGATCAGTCTCTAATATAAATAAAGGCCTGCAAGAAAAACTCCAAAGACTTGATGCATATGATAAACGTGTTTTGCTGTTCTACTGGTGTACAAAGTAGACTATTGTCACAAATTCACCTCAATATTCCACTATTTTTGTCATTTTTGATGTGCTGCTCAACACTCTTTGTAAATGTTAGCCTCATAGCGTCGCCCACTGCTGCTTCATTTTGCATCACTGGCTGTGTCCTGAAAAAAAATATGACTTAGACCATTATACTATAAGGCTAATGATATGTCACCTGGTTATCGATGATCCCTGACATTCATGGATCAGTTTCAACAGCCTGTTTCTGCAACGGTGTTAGTAATTTCATGACATTCTACTGATTTTTGGATAATTTTGTTTTTGTTTCAGTTGCTGACCGGAGGAACTGAACAATAGTAGCATCAATATAATAATGTACATACCTGAGATTGGCAAACTTGTTTAATTACTAATATGACAATTATGCCTAATGTTACTAGTTTGCATAACAGCTATTGTAGGTGCTATATTCGATAAATGACACAAATATATATATATATTTTTTATATAATTGTAAATAAATGTAAGCAGTAAGCGGCTAACGCTGGTCAGTATTTAATGTCTTGTTTTGTTTGTTTGTTCATTCTCTCACCGTTTCTTTCAGCAGGAAGGACCTGAGGGTCTTCTTGCGGTGAATTTGCAGACACTCTGCTTTCGTCCCATGCCGTCGCCGTCTGGTCAGGACTCTCTGGTAAGGAGGTGTTCATCTGACACCCAGAGGCCTCACTCTGTTTACTCTCCTCTGTTTCCGTGTCTTTTTCCTCCTCAGCGTCTCTGCTGACCATGTGGTCAAACACGACCTGCTTCAGCATCGCCACTAAACACAAGACATGAGTTATTCCCTGATCTAAACGCCCCATCGTGGGTGTTCTTAACCTCTCATGGTGAACTCACAGGTCCTCAGAGCCTCTTCGGCTTTGGATGAAGGTATGCTCAGAGCGTTTTGCTGTTGGTTTTCCTGCCGTGACTCCTCCTGCAGTCTGTCCGCCAGCTGCCCATCCAGGAAGGCTTCGAGCTCTGCTTCATCCACTTCTCCATCCTCCTCCTCTTCCTCTGGTCGGTCTGCCAGAGCCAGCTCCTCTTCCTCATCCTCTGATTTCATGCCATCGAAGGGGTTTGTGTTCGCTGGAGCTTGAGCGTCTGCAAAAAACACATCTGGATGAAGATTTCGGAGCTGTTAGAGCTGCAGAATTAACAGAGGTTCTACATCTATTGCTGCTACCTGAGCTTCCAGCTGATGTGTCATTTTGATCTTTGCTCGACTTCGACATCCCATTGTTGATGATCTCATTGGCCTCCCGTTCATCACTGAAACACAACCGACATTAGAAAACACACCCAAATGAGCAGCGGTAGCAGAGGTTCGTACTGTTGGACTCACTCAGACCGAGCTGCAGCGGCGTCTCTGTTATGAAGCTTGGCCTTCATGGCATCGGCACACTGTGTGATCAGACGCTGCCACCTGCGTTAACAGAGGAAAAACAGCAGCATGAGACGGACGCAATGCAAGACATGTAGCGGCGTTGACCTGTTTATGGTGCAGGACTTACGTTCTCTGATCAGAGATGGTCTGAGCCGTCAGTTCATAGATCTGAGCCACGTTGTCTGACATGGACAGGACGAAGAACGACCTGTGGTCTGAAGAGACAGAACTGTGACACGTCTGTATCAACAGGTAGAGAACATGTTCTAAACTGTACAAACTGTAACCGAACCAAACTGTAAAGCTGTAAAGAGTTTTGGTACCACATCTGATTTCTGTTATTGTCATGAAGTCTAACAAACACAACACACTCATGCCCACAAAGCTTGAATAACATATTTTTACTTTTTCTCATGAAATGATTGTGACGATGGGGTTTGTTCTCGATACATAAAGTGTAACTTGGACTGAGTATGTAACCATGACACCTGGTCAAAGGTGATGACTGATGTGTATAAATAGGAATAAAAAGACCAATGTGACTAAAAATAAAATTATTCCAACTTTATGGGCCATGGTGTGTTTCACAGTGACCGTGCTCCATACTTGTCGCCACTGGTCGAACCAGGACTGTGCTGAGTTTGATGACGGGGCTGAAGATCTGCTTGGCGTCGGCGGTGCTGGCCAGATTCTTGCCATGAAACTTAAGGACCAGACGTTCATCCTGCTTTTGGAGTAAAACCATGACGTCCTCCAGAAGGATGGTGTACATGTCTGAAAAGAAAGACACCGCTCATACAAACTGCATGTGTGTTTCTCACACTGTTTTAAAATTCACATTGTGTGGAAGTGTGTATTTGTACCAATCCTTTTGTCTTTCATGATTTTCCAGGACAGAGGTCCCTCATGTACCATCTTCCTCTTAGTCAGGTCCAGATTCTGTTTGAAAAGAATCACATTTCAATGTAAATATAACACTAAACTTCATTTTTAACCACATTATGTTTCCAGTAAGTCATTGGAGGAACTATTTTTACTTAAATTGTACTCTGATGTACTTATACTTGCACTACTCAAAGTTTCACATAAATGAACACAGGTGTATTTATAGTTAGTAAAACATATTCAGAGAGTAATTTTAACATGCTTCACTCCACCACTAATGTAATAAGCTGTCATGGTTTGAGGGTGTTAATGTACTTGATGCTAAAAGTGAAAACCTCACTAAGTTCTTATTGTCTTTCAGTGATGGGATGACCAACCTTCAGCTCCAGGACCACAGGGTTTTCATTCTGTTTGAGTGACGACAGGTCCAACCTCCTCTGATAATCCTCTAACCTCTGTTGGCAAAAATGTTTAGAGTGTATACCTAAAATATCACACTAGTTGGTTGTGAATCATAATAATTGACTCATGTCTGTACCTGTTTGTTTTCAGCCTCTTTGACGGCCTGGTTGACATGGTTTAGGATCTTTTTACAGCATTCTGCAGCTTTCTTTACCTTTTTCCTTTCTTCGCCGTCCTCTGTGAATAGAACACACAAGCAACTGTTAAAGGAGCTGCTAAAAAAAAGCCAACATTTAGTCCAATCAAAGACAACATCATGCACTTTGTACCTGTGTATTTGGCTATGTTATCCAACAGGAGCGGGTACTTTGTGACTCTCTGCATTTCTACAGGAATGATGTCTTTGAGCTGCAGCCTCCGACACAGACGGTTGCTTTCAGCTTCCTGAAGAAAAGCAATGACCGCATCACAAAGTTACATGAGTATTAATAATTCCTGTAGCTTTATCGATCTGCTCTATTGATTTTCAGGGACAAATATTGTATTTTTTACTCCCCATTTCTTTGACAGCTGTAGTTCCTTGTCAGATTTGACAAAAGATAATAAAATACTACCCAGTACAATAGTTAATAATTGCTAAACAAGCCTTTTGTGTTGATATTTAACATAAAGTAGTGTGTAATCAGATACGTTTAACTATAAATTGTTAACAGCTCCACCTTAAAAATTTAAAAGTTGAAAAATGTAAAAGTTGCAAAAAACGATGAAGCCAAGAAGAAGACAACATACATAATGTAAGACTCAACAATATACGAGGGTAATTCAAAAAATTCTAAGACAAATTTAAAAAAAACTTTATTTTTGAAAGTAACAAAATTATTTTTCTACATAACATCCACCTACATCA
>JAPQRQ010000007.1:11691821-11703961 GCA_037367365.1 Apogon talboti | reverse complement strand
TCTACAACATTGATTCACCAGTAAAACCCATGGAGTTGGATCAATGACAGTGGATGGACACACTGGGTTTACGTTCACTTAATGATATATTTTACTGAAAAAGTCCCTTTTTCTTCAGTTTTCTCTGATTTTGATATAATAACCTTTGAATTTGCTCTGAGATTTGCTGAACATCTACATGATCAGTGAATAAAAATGGGAAAATAAATGATTTTCACATAAAAATGCAAAATACAGAGGATAGTATTAGAATAAATGATGAAAAATCACTTAAGAATGGTTAAAAATAGATAAAAATTCATTTGTGAACTGCCACGAAAGTAGCACTGGATCTTTATGGGTTAAGATACAAAAAGTTGTTGTGGTTGAGGAATAATAAGTCAAAAGGAACAAAGTTAAGAAACTACACAAATCTAGTGTATGTTTATTTCTTGTTGCATTATTGTCATTTTATATTTAGTGCATGATACTGACTAATGGGTTTGTCTTTCTACAGTAGTAGAAAATAAGTCTTCGGACACCCTTAAAATTTTACAAACTCTCAAATATCATCATTAAATATTTGCGCAAAAATCTGTTTTGTGTTTCAAAAGATGTGGCTGCATACAAACAAATACAAATGAGTTTCTTTGTTTATTGTTAACAAGAAAAAAATAACAAAACTAAATTTTTGACAGTTTCAATACGTCACATCCTGGATGTGTTTAATTTTCTGCTGAAACATCCAGTTGTGACTTCAACGGAACAGAGCATGTGCAGAAGGAAGCATGTGGGTTTGGAGAATGGAACAATACTGGGCAGAGTTCGATGACTTAAGCATGATTATAAATGCAGTATATCACAAATGTATGGGGTGTTCAAAAACTTTTTTTCCCACCACTGTATGTGTTATTGTTTCACCCATTGAAGTTGAAATTAATTTTCATATTATGAAGAAATGATGACGCAAAATTAAAATAACAGATAATTCCCCTCAACAACCACATTAAAATGGAAATAAGAAGTCTGGAGGTGAAGGTGCAGATACTTGTGTTAGACTAAAAAGTATTTGTTCTTTGTATAAACATCCTGTTCTAAATCTGTTGTTAACAGTCTGATTTCAGTGTCTTCATATGCACTTTTCATATCTGTGTTTTATTTACATTTTCCACCTCGCCTACTTTTATTGACCGTTAATGTAAAACCCAGACCTGAAGGCGTCCTGGTCCTCCTCCTGGAGGTGCTCCAGGTTGGTGGGGCTGAAGTCAAACTGGGTGCTGGTCGGGGTGGAGAGTCCTTCCTGGTGGTCTGATGACTGTAGACCCTCCCCGGACCGGAGCTGGAGGGAGAACGGAGATAGATCTATGGAGGAAAGAAGAGAAGAGAGTCACTGTTAAAAGATCCATTTGCACTTATTACTTCTCTTTTAGTGTCTGATTATTTCACTATAGCTGTAGTTGTTTTAGTGCATTGTTGTATTGTAATGAAGACCAGATACATTCACAGTATGAGCATTATAAGCTGTTTGTCTTGAAGGTCACTTACAGCTTTGGTAAAATGAAATCGCAACAAATCAACATTAGAACTAGATAACGACGTCCATTTGACAAATATGCACTTTGGAGTGTATTCGTCTCATTACAAGTGCATTACAATAATCTGTCCATCAGTATAAACTAAACAGAGTATTCGGTAAATATGCTCCTAACAGCCTGGACCTTGTCGAATGTATTTGCCGAATATGTTTAACCCATAAAGACCCAGAGCTACTTTTGTGGCAGTTTCAAAATGAATTTTTCTCCATATTTAGCATTTCTTATGTGATTTATCACCATTTATTGTAAAATTATCCTCTTTATTTCGTGTTTTTTTCCAGTGAAAATCAGGTATTTTCCTATATTTAATTCACTGATCATGTAGATGTTCATAACAGCTCAGGTTAAGGCTGAGGGTTATTATATCAGAAACAGAGAAAACTGAAGAAAAAAGTGACTTTTCCAGTAAAATATATCAACTGCAAGTGTGTCCATCCACTATCATTGATCCAACTCCATGGGTTTTACTGGTGAATCAATGTTGTAGAAGATGATGGTGTTTCCACGGTAACTATGGAGCTTCTGAATGTCCAAATGGGTCATATCTGATGACCATGAAAAGATAGCCAATTATTTACATGTATTGACAGGATTAGTGGATCAACAGGTATTAAACATTTTAGATCAGTAGACGCTTTTTGTCACCTGTGGATTTTAGGGTCTTTATGGGTTCAAATGCATTCAGTGAGACTTTGAGTCAATGACTGGATACGACTAAGCCTGATTTGAATGAACTTGGGGAGTGGTGGAAAGACACACCACATTACCAGGAATTCTTCTACCCAGGTAAATAAATGCTGATGCAAAAGGGGCTAATGTGGTAGAACTGAACTGATCCGAGTGAATGGAAACACAGGTCCTTGATTCATGAGTCGTTTTAGGGATTCGAGATCCGAGGAGGGATTCACTCAACCGTCCTCTACACAGGTTTTACACTCGCAGGATAAAGTAGGAGTCTTACTGGAGTCAGAGTCGTGTCCACTGGTGTCTGAGGCCACACCGGTCGGGGAGCTGTGAGTGGGGGAGGTGGTGGACGGTGAGAAATGCAGGCCCGAGTCCGACCCGTCACTGGGCAGATTTCCTCGGGTTCGTGCGGAGCTGGAGGCAGCGGAGGAGGAGGAGGAGGAGGAGGAGTCGGGCTGCTCTGGGATGGTGAAGGTCGGCTGAGGAAGCTGCTTGGGAGACCGCTGCTTGTTCATCTCCACGGCTTTACCCACTGAGTCCACACACACACACACACACACACACATATTAGTCGGACGCAGCCCACTGGAGTTTTACAGTGATGTGGCATGAACGGTTCTTCACCTGATGTGGAATCCACTCTGCTCAGGCGCCGCGGAGGACCGAGGATGTTGGGAAACCGGGGCTTTTTCACCTTCTCCTCACCCTCCTTCTCAGGTTTGATACTTTTCTAATCATTCAAAAATATGATCACGTTGATGAAGTTTGTCTGACATGATGATAATGTGATGTTCCCACACAGACAGAGATACCTGAACCTAGTGTTGGCACGTTTATGTGATAATTGTGTTTTTATTGTCACCAATTTAAATTCACTTATGGCTTTCTCTTTTCTCTACATTTTTGAAACAATTATTTATTGTGTTGTCAGATTTATGTCACATTTACAGGCGAACCTAATGTCTTTACGATTCACATTTATGACGAATCTTCACAGTGGAATATGAATCATTTCCAAATCTGTGTTACATTTCTACATTTATATATATGTGAACATGTTTGTGATGAATGTGCAGTACCTTAATCTTGGGCAGGAAGTTGATTCGTGCTCGTTTTTGTTCGAGGCCACGGGGCTCCTTCACTTTGACCCCGAGATGTTTCATGTAGGTCAGAATCACATACTGCATCGTTGTGCTGTAACACAAAACAAACCATTGTGTTCAGCTGATAATTATTTAACCAACAACACTGTGTTAATAATAATAATAATAATAATAATGCTTCTGTGCATCTGCACACGATATAATGGCAGTAAAAACTATTGACATTTAACATTAATTAAGGCATCTTTATGCAATTTGTGCCTTTTTGTTCATTTTGTTGGTTATTTTTACTCATTTTACTTCATTTTGGATCATTTTACGAATTATCTTCTTCATTTTGTTGATTGTTTGCAATTTTTCTTCACTTTTTATTAATTTCTTGGCAACTTTTTTCATTTTACTTTATTTTGTTGACATCAAAGCATACCATACACCATAATTAAGTAATTTTTGTGCCATTTGCAAATTTTTGTTCATTTTGTTTGCTCATTTTATTTCATGTTGGATCATTTAAAGATTAATTTCTTAGGTTTTTGTTATTTTTTTGTCCATTTCTTGCGAACTGTTTTCATTTTTCTTGATAATTCTGTTAACAATAAACCACACCTTGCACCATAATTAAATCACATAGTCGCAGAGTTAAATGGAGCGTATGCAATATTTAGTATTGCAACGGATCTATCGCTGATTTATTAGTATTAGTGTAAATGTTGTTGTTTTTTTTCCAATATGAAAACATCATCTATAATGTAAGAAGTTTACTCTTTATTGAGTTTGTTGGTTTAGTAAAGTTATAATGACCACACATATGCATTTCTCAGTTTCTGTGTTAAGAATTATGATACAGTCTGGGTATATCTGAAATACTGTATGTATAGCGGTAAAAACAAAAGTTTCAAGAAAAAAAGCTTCTATAAACTGAACAGGTAGTATTTAGTATGACCTTGCTTTGCACTTAACATGTCCTTAACCCTTTTGTTCAGATAATATAACATTTATTGCATTAATTTTCTGTTATGTTTTGTTGTTTTAATACCAGGTTTCATTCATCACGTCAGATGTTTCTAACTGTGCTGTTTCTTGACTTTAACCTTTAAAATCCATTTAGATGAGTTTTAGTGTGTATTTGGAGAGTCTGTACATATTTCCTGTATTTTCTTGTTGTATCTGCAGAGAATAAGAAATAAATGTGTATGTGAATATTAATCCTTCAAGACTATCATGTTGCCTTTTGTAGCTTATATAGCCTGCCTTTTTTTTGTTTGTTTTATTATTTCTATTAAATTCATATAGTGTAATGTGTTTTCTTTTACATTACAAATGATATATCAAATACTATGACAATTAAGGAAATTCTAATAGGGATTTAGGACATAAATGTTGTGTAGATACAATATTTTAAGTTCACCAGGAAAGTAGCTGAACAGGAATTTTAATAATAAAACTAAAATTAGATCCCACAGCAGTTTTACAATTTTACAGACCCCTCCTCTTACCACTTCTCCTCTTCCGTGGGCTGGGACGTCAACCTGCAGCACAAACAGACAGAGTAAGGATGAGAAGAATGGAATATGTGTGTGCGTAATGAGTGTTTAGAAGGTATGAGGAGACTCACAGGATGTCCTCAATCTTGGAGAGGATGTGTTCAGCGCAGGAACACTCCTTCTCTAAGGCCTGCTGGTCTTTTCCCTGATCTGAGTCCAGTTTTGACAGTTCGTCCTCAGCCAGAGTCAGACCCATGCTGCGCTTGTGTCTGCAAACACACAACGGTAACAATAATAATAATACTGTTCATAAGGCAGCGTGTAGAGACTAGACACAGATAGATCAATCAGTTTGGCCAATTAAAGCTCCTGGTCTTGAAATTACCTTCAGAATATTCCACAACTTAAACCTCTGGAAAGAAACTATGCTGCTGAAGAATGTAATTGCTATTCTGAGCTGATTTTTGTCTATTTTCTCGCCCTTGCTTTTATTTGTTGTTTTTATCTGTACAATGTTCTTACATTTTTATCATGTTTCAGTTTCTGCATGTACTGGTGTATCTTTTATGGGACTTCCTGGCTAATTATAGGTTAAATTGAACACAAATAATAGCAACGACAGCCACATGCTGTACATGTTAACACATCTTTCAGCCAGTAAAGTTAATACAAATGGTTTTGTGCTTGTGTTACCTGAAGTCCTCCAGGTTCTTGTGCAGGTCTGGCAGGAGTGTGTCCTGTAACAGCTGTGTGTACTGTTTACACAGCTCCTCTGGGATTAACTCCAGCCTCCGTTTCTCTGAAACGGCACACACATTAACACGACACACAGTGATGGATTAAAATGGTGGGCACACAACCTTCCAGGTCAACGAGATCAACAGTCAGTCAAGACAAGTTAAGAACTGACACGGATGTTCAGACACACAGGTAAATGACAATTAACAATAAAATTTATATTATAGTGAACGTGTCTGTTTGTAGTTATAAAGTTAAGTGGTTTTAAGTGTCTGTCTATTTCTTACCCAGTTCGGCTGCTAACGTCTCAGGAACCGTTACTTTAAGATTCTGTAAAAGACAGATAATGTCAGTTACATCAATTAATATACAAACAAAACAAAACAAATGAGTAACGAAGAATTAAAGAACAAGTCACCGCTGTTCGATCCATGAAGAGGGAATGGAATTCCATGAAGAAACGTCGGCTCTCTTTGGAGCTGGTTTGTTTATGTAGGTCGGCGTAAAGGTAACACAGCTAACAGAGAAAAGAAACACAGACAAATTAAACAATGTTATTTCATGACTGTTTTTCACCTTGATGTATGATTATTGATAATATTCAGCCATTTTATTTGTACTGTTTTTCTGCAGTGACACTCAAATCATCAACACAACCAACTCGATTGATTCTGAATTTTCAACAAATTTTAATAACTGATAGGTATTTCAATGATAACTTTGTCAAACCCCCCCCCCCCAAAAAAACAGAACTGTTTATTTTAGAGAAGACCAACAAGGCAGGTTGTTTTCTACTTGGTTTCTAGGTTGACAGTCCAGTGAGAGAGCCAGAGAATAATGAAATAATTACTGGACCACTGTGACAAATTAGTGAAAATATTAAAAAAGACACCTACGTTGTAAATGCAATGAAAAAATGAACTGCATTTAAATTTATTACAACCACCGTTTTCTGAATAATAAGTGGCATAAAATAAGAAAAAAACATGTTGAAGAACAAACTAGAAGCAACTAATATTGAAGAATAGAATATTAAAGCTGATGGCGTCTCCTCTGTTTGCTTTCTGGTGCTGCCGTGCTCAGTCTTTAAATTTTACTTAAGTTATTGTTTGTGCGTATCAGTAGCAGGTGGCGTGGAGTGTGGGTGTATGTGTGTGTGTGTGTGTGTGTTGGGGGGGTACCGATTTTGTATTTTTTCTCCTTCTTTTTTTAATATGTAAAGCACTTTGTGCTGCATTTTACTGTATGAAAAGTGCTATACAAATAAAGATTGATTGACTGATTGATTAAAAGGTTGTGTTGGATTGAATTCTTGCAGAAAATCTTGGGAATAGTCATCATTCCCAAAGCTGTAAGTGTAGAATTATGGTGATGAGTCTGGTATAAGGAAACAATGAAAGTTCACTAAAAAAGGTTCAGAAGGCCTGCTAACATAGAACTGTATCATATATAAATAGCAGATTTTTTAATGTTTTTAAGACTTATGTTTCTGTACTTGTGCATCATAGTACTTTAACCTGTACTGTGAATGTGTCTGTATACATGTATGTGTATTTAATGTGTTTAATATTTACCAGGGGAGCGGTGTCGAACTGGGAGACAACATGATGGAGGAAAACGGCGAGGTGGGCGGGGCGACATTTCAACAGTTCTATACTCTGGAAACAGCTGCACTGTCCATTAATCTGACACAGAGACAGTCACAGTTAATGAAAACATCCAGTTTTAAATCATAAACAAGGTTTTATTCAAACACAAATACAAATAACTGTTCATTAAAGAATATTACAGAATGTCTTGTTTTTCTGCAAAAACATCTTCTCACTTCCTTTAAAAAAGTTGCAAATAAATGATTTCATAAAAATTCTACGTCAGCGATCTGATATTAGTGTCAAGTCTTGACACACATGAAAAGTTTGGAGTTTATGTTTTTGGGTCAATTCACGCCAGGTTTTAAGGCGAGTATTGTCTGTTACTGAGGTGATGCCTTGAAACAACAAAACCCCTTAAATATCAATGTGATGACTTTGACCATTTGTTTTATTGTTATTCTTCATGACATTCACAGTACTGATGACTGGGTCTGGATATTAATCATCTTCTGTGTTCTGTGTATGTGGTATTGCTCCAATCCAGTGACTGGTCTGGAATATTTAGACAGGAATATCTGCATGATCAGTCAATGAAATACAGGAAATACCAGATTTTCTCTGTAAAAAGCAAAATGCAGAGGATAATGTTATAATAAATGGTGACAAACTGCTAAGGAAAGGATAAATGTCGAGGAAAAACTCCTATGTCAAAGTCATAGTCGGCTTTATTGTCAGTTTTGCCTTATATACAGTACATACAGAAAACTGAAATTGAATAACTCTAAGGCCCTTGGTGCAACAAGGAACAGAAAAAATAGAATACATAGATTATAAACATAACATATACCTATAAAGAACAATGGGCTGAAGAGACAAATACATAAAACTTAACGTCAGCCACTTAACAAAATATAGTCACACAATAAAGTGGCAATAGTAAGATTGCAGATGAAATGGTGAAATAAAGTGAAAATTTGGAAGTCACACAAAAATAGTCATTATGAGTTAAATAAGCTTTATTAGCTAAATTTCAACCTGAAATAGTTGTAAAGTTTATATAAATCAGTTTGATGCTAGTTTAGTGCACTGAAATATTACCTGTTCTTGCTGAGACTCAAAGTAGTCGTCTTCAGCTCCGATGATCTGGGGATTGAGGTGGTAGGGAGGACTGTTCACACAACACTGGACCTTTGAGTCCTGAGTGAAAGACTGAGTGTTAAATGTACAGACAAGCACATAAGACACCACTGGACAAAATGGGAGCTGACATTATCAGTTCTCTTTACTATGTTTGAGTGAAAGTGTGTTTAATCTGGTTGTGACGGACACACAGTGTTTCTCACGTTGTCCGGAGCATCGTCAGCATCAGGTGATGGACACATGTTGAGGTCGTCTTTGTGGCTCGTGGTCGGACTCTGACAGGACGTCTCTCTTCTGCCAGGACTCTCTGGGAGGATCTGACACACAAACATTAACAAAAACACACAACACTTTAGTCAAATTGACTGTTTAGTCTGGATGTGAACGCTGTGGAAAAACCCCAGAGACCTCAAACCACGTCCACTTCTTCCTCTTCATGGAAGTCATGATAAAAGACTGTAATTACACTAGAAGCTGTGTTTGCAGATAGACTTCCTGCTGTATTTACCACCAGACTGGAGGTAATCACACAACACTATTAATGATGATTATGGGGTCAAGAGCACCGCCTGGACCTAATTCAACGGCAGAAATAATTATTATATATTTATAAAACAAAACCTAAATGTATTAAAATGTCCTGTTTTTCTGACCATTCATCCAAGAATAATAGATATTTGCACTAAAGCAGCAAAACTAATTTTCATGACTGGGTTGACCAAACAAAGATTATAAACCAAACTGAATCAGGGTTTCACCTAGAACTAGTTTTGTGGGCATTTTCTCTTCATCTGACCTTTCCTAAGTGATTTATTTATTTATTACACTGCATTTTTTAGTGAAAACCAGGTATTTTCCTATATTTAAGTTACTGATAAAATAAATGTTCATAGAAGCTCAGAATAAATTCAAAGGTTTGTTATATTAAAATAGAGAAAACTGAAGAAAAGATGACTTTTCCAGCAAAATATATCATTAATGGAACATAAAAAAGAGCGGCTACAACCACTGTCATTCATCAAACTACAGGGGTTTTATTAGTGAATCAATGTTGCAGAACATGTCTATGTCTCATGTTGACTGTGAAGCCTCAGAATATTGAAATAGGTCATATCTGATGATGATGAAAAACTGAGAAACTGTATTTTACCTGAAAAAAGTGTATTGATACGAACAATGACTCAAACATTTTATATCAGTAGATGTTTTTGGTTATTGGTGGGGTACATTTGAGGATAAATCATGTCCCAAACTTTAAAACTACTTTAAATGTACGAAATATTAAATTAATGAAATCTCACAACCTTTACAACTAGTTTTTCTAAATCTGACCAGAGTTAACCATAGATTAATTTCATCTTTGTTGATGTGATGCAGCCTCATCCTGTGGAATAAACACATCATATAGTTGACTGTGTGTGTGGTTCCCTCTTTAGATGCTGTGATTTTTACACCCACCGAGTTGCTGTTGGTCCACGGCCCATCAACGCTGCTGTCTCCCTGTGAGGACGGAGACTGTTCTCCCTCCTCAGGCTCCCGGTTTGTGGATCCATCCTGAATCGCACAAAACCACACACATTTGTTTAGTTTCCATGTAGACAGTGACAAAGGGAGGAGAAAGTAAAAAAAGGGGGGTTTTTTTGCATCTGATAGCTCATTTCTGTTTGTGCATATTTCTTTCTGTTTGTGTACCTGTTGCGCTGCTTTGCTGAGCTGTTCCTGCAGCCGTGAAATGTTTTTCTGTGCCTCCTGGATCTCCTTCAGTAGTTTAGGTCTTGGGTTTCTGCCGTACTCCTCCTCCTTTGACTTAATAAAAGTCAGCGGCACTCATCAGTTACATGACACAGAGGACGTCATCATCAAAATGTATGAATAATGGTTTTGACATGAGTATTTAATTATTGACTAATGCTGCAGTAAAACTATGTGTATATACAGATAAGCTCAGGAAAATAAAAATAATCTGAGAAAATCAAGGACCCACAGTAGAAGAATATTACAGATATTGAGATTTTTTAGACAATGTTAAAAAATCTTCCTGTACAGTTTCTGTAGCGTAGTGCTTACCACTCATCGCACGCAGCTTCACCTTACTCCTAGCGGAAAGGGTGAAACAGCGCCCCCAAATTCCCACTAGTGGTCAAAAATATATTACACCCACAGTGTTAAGGTCTACCATTTATAACAAATAGGAAAAGTTCATGCTAAACCGTGCTGCATACTGCGCGAGAACAGAGATTTCCTTCTCGCTCCCGGGGCTGCGAGAAAAAAATGTCGTAGTTTCTTTTCTAGCAGTCCCGGTTTGGGATTTGTTCGCAACGCACCATCCGAGCAGGAGTTTCTTCTCGTGCGGTGTCGGAGAGCCATTGCGCGATTGGTCAGAGATTCGAAGTGGGCGTGGTTAAGGTGGAAACGCGGAGAACCCCGCAAGAGTCCGGTATTTGAGTTTCTCCTAAAGTATGAAATGCCAGAATGAACTTCTAGTTTTTTCAACCTTCTCTCTGCTCTCACGGAGTATGTAGCACACATAAGCCTCACTCTACTTGTCCCTAATCCTCTTGTGGTCCAAAAAATAAGATGTTATTTGAAACCGGGCAAAACACAAATTATTGGCCCTCAAGCAAGGCACTTAACATTTGCACCCCAGGCACCTGGCATGACAGTCCACCACTCCTGGTCTGCAGTGTGTGGTGTGTTCCTGCATGGTCAGCGAGTGATGGGTTAAATGCAGATGGTCAGTTTTGTTGTGTGTTGCATTTCCACATGGAAAATAGACTGACAAATAAAGATTCTTCTTCTTCTGAATTAGTCTCGTTATGATTTTAGCATACAATTATTATTAAAAATCCTGTAGTGGCAGAGCAAGAATACTATGGATTTTTCAAAAATTGTTGAAACTCAGAAAATATAAAAAATAGAAAACAGTCATTTGCGTTAAATTTTCTGATCTTGAAAGGTGGCCTTGAATGCACCATTAACTGACTGCCATATAACAAAATTGGTACTTAATTACAATACATAGCCTTATATGGATACATAGCATTAATTGTTTGGTGGTTTTGGTCATCCTAAGTGTGTTTTAATATGCAACTTCCACCTGCTGTTGACAGTTTAGGATATTAACACTACATATACGTAATCCATTTTAATTCTGTCTCTGCTTGTGTGTTAATGGATGTTTCTTGTTACCAATCTCCATCTCTGACCTCAAGAGACTGTTTAAAGGTCCAACATATGAATAAAACTTACTGATCCATTTTTTAATTCCCAGTCATAATGAATATCAAGATGTCAGTGTAACGTTCACACACCTGCAGCTCCTGTTGCTCCTTGGTTAACATCTTCTGCAGGGAGTCGAGCTTCTGGCTGTTGATGCTTTTGTTATCGTCCTGTAAAATAACAGATGAGGAGTAAAGACAGACCTAGAGCTGAAAACACATGATCATCCCTGTACAACACAAAGGAGGTGGAGGGCAGCGAAAGTTTAAAGCCAGGGTTTAACCGGAGGAACAGGGAGTGAAGTGCTTCTGACTAGAAGTGAAACACAAAATAAGGAACATGTGGATATTAATAAATAAATACTCGGTGAGAACTGAATGACTCAGAATGATAAAGCACAATCTGTGTGTCCTGAAACTTAATTAGAAGTGGATAAGAGAACTGGCAGTGTGATGTAGATTCTTTCATGAGCATTTTCACTTAGAAAAACTACAGTATTTGACTCACTGTGTGATTAGATGAACTGAAATATTGACACTGATAAAAAATAATGAGCTGTGTGGGTAGTAACACACAGATAAACTTCTATTTTAATGAACATTTTTG
>JAPQRQ010000007.1:11625532-11679550 GCA_037367365.1 Apogon talboti | reverse complement strand
AGTCTCTTCAGTTCATCGTTGCCTTTAATCAGTCCCGCAAGTTGGCGAAGTGCCTCCGCGACCTGACCCACGATGTAATCCAGTTTCTTGTGTGAATCTGACACTCTTCCTGCCAGATCCAGCACACTGTCCGATGACTGAACAACCACCTGTTGTAATCCCTTCACAGAATCACTGACCTCCCCGAAGCGATCCTTAATTTCGACTGCCAGCACAGGAGTCTCTTTCCGTGCAGAGTACAAAGCTTACAGCTGCACAAACAACAAGTGCAAAAACATGCTTTCCACTCAATCTAGCTCACTGACTGCTGCATTTTTACTTGCACTTGATCATCCGGAAACAATGCTGGTACGTCACTTCTGGCTGCTCTCCATATGGTCTTCACCCACACTTACTTTACGTAATAAAAAGGTCTAGTGTGACGCATTTATGGCAATTTTTTACTGAATTTGCGCCTCTCTTCCTTTCAAGTAACACACAAAGCTCAATTAATGTCGTAAGCATGACCAGCCCAGGTACACTTTAAAGTGTACCTGGGCTGGGACTTTCATTTTGTTAATTCTTAATATATATGTACTGTAGATGTAGGAAGTGTTCCAGATATTAATTGTCAATACACACACCAAGTATTATCAAGACTGATGTAAGTGTGGGATGAAGGACATAAACCAGGCTCACCTTAATGATCCGATCCCCTGTCTGCACACCAGCTCGCATGGCAGCGCCATCTGTAAAACAATACACAACTTTATACAAATGTGGTGATGATGTTTGTGTGTAGTCATTAAAACTGGGCAAAAAAATGATAATGAAGTTCAACATCACAAATAACTGTCTGGTTACTTCATATTTCACTCAATAAAACATCAGGCTTTAAATAAATCATCGCAAACAGTCAATATCATGTGCTTTAATAAGTGCTTTATATACATCAATGTACAAAATGAGACACAACTCAGAAGGAAAAAGCAACAACAGAAAGTTCAATAGAAGCAGTGTCAAAATTAATGTATAGTTGATATACAGATGGAATACAAAGACAGAAAAAGGTGAAATAGATATAAGTAATGCAACACAGAAAATGCCTGTATGAATATATAAATGACAATGGAAGCAATGAAATGTTAAATGTAAAAAAAAAAAAAAAAAATGTTTGCATGTAAGCGTCCGTGTGCATTGTGAGTTTTACCTTCTTTGACCAGCTGCACAAACACTGGGTTGTCTCCACTCACGGTCAAACCAAACCCATTCTCATCTCTCTGGATTATGACACAGCGCTGGACGAGACCTGCAGAATCCACACAAATGCAGGCAGAGTTACATTAAAATGACCTAAAACAAACTGAGGATGTAACAGTAATATTTGTGTTTTTGGACAAACACATGCACACCAAAACAAACAGCCTCACATAGGGGATATAGTAAAAATAATGTTAAGGAAAAAAGTCTGACCCCTGTACTTTTTATCCTAAAGAATTTCTGCTGTACTGTCTGAAATATTTTTGTCTGGTCGGGTCGGTGGGAAAATTCTCCAAACAGGAAGTGACAAATCAGGAGACTAAAGCAAAAACAGTCTCCGAAGAAAGACACACTCACAAAAAGGTCTTTTTCCTCGTCTGACTCACATCCTTCAAAGAGAAGCATCACGGACGAGAGTTACAGTGGACGAGGTACGATTATTCAGAGATATTTCTTATTTCCTCCATAAAGTAGGGGGAATGTAAAACCAGAACTACACTGGTCTAAATCAGAGTATCAGGCCTTACTTTTAGTCTCTACTATAGATCAAATGTCACAGATTCAACAGCATTTTTGTTAAATCTTCATGTCAGTTTTGCTCAAGCATTTCATTTCTCACTGCTCATTCAAAACAGAAATCTTCATTTCTCTTTCATTCTTCACCACCTGCAATTTTTTTTTTTTTAATTCTTACTTGAAGTCCACTGATTGGCGTTTTCTAAAGGTTTCAACTACAATAATAGACCCTGAACCATCTGAGATGATCAGTTTGAGTCATTTTCTGAGATTTTCAAAGAAATTCTCTAATTCTTGCCTTTTAAATTGGAATATTTAGTAGATTCTTTATTCTTTTAACAGAAAACTAAATATCTCTGGGGTTTGGATGAAACAAGACATTTGAAGGCGTAATGTTTGGATTTGGGAAAAACTAAGTGACATTTATCACTATTTTCTGACATTTGATAACCAAACAGCTAATCAGTTATTTAGAGTCTTCTCTGATTATTTATTTATCTTATTGTTTAGATCTATTTAGGTGATATCATTTCAACAACTTATTGAGGTTTTTAGCTTTGTCTGCACAATTTACTATATTTTCATTTTTATCTTTTTCAGTCAAAAGCCTGATCAATCCTGGTGAATCCACTGAATACACTATGTTGTTGCCATTAGGAGGCAGATACGGTCGAACACAAAACAGAAGGAAAAGGTTCAGAAAACCATTCATTCCAGCCGGAACGTGGTATTTGCTGTTGTTGGTTGACAGTTGCTTGGTTGTTGTCTGTCTATGACTTCTGGCTGCAAAATAAATTGCCCCCAATGATAATAAAGATACCTCAAACTATGAATATTACTCTTTTATAATGAAAAAAAAAAAAAAAAGCCCAGAAATCCAAGACTTGAACTTGAATGCAGCATAGATCTGTTTGGAGTCAGACACTCTGTTGTTACCGCTCTTCAAACACCTGCCTCCCACATTGTAGTCTGTAGTGTTACTCACTGAGTTAGTACTAGTGGAAGCACTAGTAGTATTGCTCACTGAGCTAGCCACTGATATATTAATATATAGTCGACATACACCATTTTGTCTTGGTCATTTTAAAAGTGTGGGCCCTCCTGGTTTAGATGATCTTGTGACCTTGCATTTCTGAGGAAGGTCTTTGATTCCTTTCGGGATGCGACATTTACTCCTGTGGGTGGTGTTTGCCCTGGGGTGTAGATTTTTGCACCACAAACAGGAAACCTGTCACTGGACTGTTCACTAAACAACCAAAAACATTTTTAAACCACACTTGAAAGATTATTCATTGTACTTAAGGGCTGTATTATGTACAGGGTGTTTATTTAAATATGAATGTTTTTGTAAAATTATTTTATGTGATTCCTATCATCTTCTTCTTTATGTGAGACAGGTGGGGCGGCACCCTAGCGGCCCTCTATTGATGAGCTGTCCCTGAACAGAACCAAAATGCTACTGTCAAAAACAGTAAAATCTGCGGTAGAACTCAGAACTCAGAAAACCTTCACTGCTATTATTGTTTTCAAAGCTGCACTGACATACTCATATTTCTGAACATCACTCCTCTGATTCTGTCAAAAATCACACACTGGTGATATTACACCAGCTTTGTTTTAGTATAAAGATCCAAGCTGGTATAATGAGGGTTTATTCTTCATGGTGACAGAGCAGGATACTTGGTCCCTTTTTCCTGGAGGGTAATTGGTTGTCCTGTGTCGTCCACGAAGGATTCTCAGGACTCCAGGGTGAGGAAAAGGTCAGTCAGGATTAATGCTGATGGAGAAACCAAGGCAACCACCGTAACTACATGCTCCTGAGAGAGACCAGACCCTTTTCTGTTCTTTTCACCTGAGGTAAAGGTTACGAGTCCGCAGAGAGGGGAAGAAGATAAACCTCAGGGAGAAGCTTTATTAAAACATATTCAGAAGAGGTCTGAACAGGTCATTAGACTCAATTTGTCATTACTGTGACAAAGTCGTAAAAGAAAACATGAATCAGCCTGTTATGTAAAAGCAACAACATGACCTTCCTGCTCCTGTCACTTACAGTTATGACGACACTCGGCTCCCGCTGGTGGAACCGACAATGAAACCTTCACCCTGGATTTACAGTCTGCTCTGATCACGTGTGCAGGCATGTGTAAGTGTATGTATGTGTGATCACGGAGGTAAAACTAAGGCACGTTTCATGAGTGGAGTCACAGCAAGATGACCACAAATGTCATCATGATAAAAACGTACGTATAAGTACTTATCATAATGTCACATCATTAATCCTTATTGTTGTTCCAGGACTTTCTTTTCTAAGATTAAAGGCTGATTTTAGGGCTGAGTGAAAATAGATGACTATGGTTTAAAAATATTTGTGAAAAAAAAGATGCCATACAATGAAAAATGACATAAAAGTTGTAACGAGGTGCAAATGACTAAAAACTGAAAAATGTGAAGCACACAAAAATGATGTAAAAAGACATAATAGACATAACAAGAAAAAAACAACTTAACAACCCCAACATAAATGAATCCCAAAGACCAAAGACATGAGAATACATCAAATTATATCATGACAATCAATCTACTCACCTCCACTAAAATAATCACAGTAGATTATGATAAATTCTATATATAAGTTATTTCACTACAACTAACCTTTGTATTTCATCCCCTTGCCAAGAGTTCTTTAAAAAATACAAAAATGGCTCCTACTACTACAGTAAACTCACAACTACTGCAGTAGAGAGCTTGATATAAACATATGATGTATGATATATGATATTTAAAGTACCAGACCATGGTGTAAGGTATAAACCGCAACAACTTAGAAAAAAATTTAAAGTAACAATCAATACATGGTCATAATCAATGCTATTTACAATAAACAATGGTTTCTATAATTTATAATTAACAACACAAGAAGTAACATAATATATATATATATATAATTAAACAAACGACAAGAGGGAGAAAAGAAAAACACTAGCATTTAACTGTTTAAGTGAAAACCAGAGGTAAAAAAGCAAGATCATTCAGGCTTGTCTTTATATTTGGATAATTTACACGGTCATTTTTCAGGATAAAACCTTAGCTTTAGATTAAAAGTTGGAACTGAATTAAAGTCAGGGTATGAATTTTAATTGATTTTATCTGCATCTGATATTTTGATTGAGACCAGTGCATTTCTGATGTTGAACTGCTCCTTTACTTTATGAAGGAAATGTGTGTGTGTTTGTGTGTGAGGTTGAGATACCTGTGGGGTCGAAGTCATGTTTGAGGGAGACGGGGGACTTGTCATTCTTAGGCTTCTTGTCTGTCGGGTCCTTGTTGAGAATGTTCGGTGTCCTAAGAATAAAAAAATAAAAAAACATGGAGTAAGAAAATGAAAAACTCAACTAAAACCAGTCGATTTATGTGAACAAAAGTCAAACTAAATGGGAAAAACTCAACTAAAACCAGTCAATTCATCAAATGAAACTAAAAGTGAATAAAAAGTCAGGTAATCTAAATAAAACTCCAACTGACAATAAAATCTAAAGGAAAACACAATAAGAACTAGTCAATTTATCAAAAAAAACTCAAAGTGAGCGACATAATCCAAATAAAACTCAAGTTTATTATAAAACTAAAGAGAAACCAGTTGACTCTTGTGAATAACACTCAAACTAAATAGAAAAACTCAACTAAAACCAGTCAATTCATCAAAAACTAATGCTACTTACGCACTCAAAGTGAAATTGATATGCAAAACAAACTCAGAGACATTTCAGAAGAGCCATAGCTCTGTAAAGCAGGTTTTCTTTTTATAAAATACTGCATCATGTATTAATAGACTCCAAATTCTATGATTTCTTTATTATCACATGAGGGTTTTATGTTTTACAATCGACCAACAGGATCGACTCTGTTTTGTTTTCTGAATCTTTCTTAATCTACGACTTCTTCTCTAAGAGACGATTCTCAGTGTCTGTGAAAGCGACCCCTGGACGTTTCACTGATAATGAATGTCTCTAAAGGGACGTGGACTCGATGGTCTTCATGTATTAATAGCAGAGTCTCCTCCTCCTCCTCCTCCTCGTTCCATATGAGGGGAGTTTGTTTGTGCTGCTGCTCCTCCTGTGAACAATGGGGGCCCTGGGCTTTTTAACAATGGCCCCCACGTCAGAGCCAACTTACTATGCTGTGGCTTTGTGGGACAGATTCCCGGAAACAGAGACTGGGCCTTCTGGATCAGGTCCAGTTTCCTGAATGTGGGGGAAGGCTGGGAAAGAAATGGAGGAGGAGGAGGAGGAGGACAAGGTAGACAAGCAGGGTAAGAACAAGGAGGAAGTGGAGGATGAAGAAGGGGGGGAGGTGTCACAGAGGAGGAGCACAAGAACTAGAAGGAGGAAGTGAAGGAAGCAGAGGACAAGGAGTAGGAGGACAAGACCTAGGAGGAGGAGGAGGAGCCACGTAGGATGAAGATGAGCAGGAAAAGGAGGAACATGAGCATATGGAGGAGAAGGAAGAGGAGGATGTAGAGAATGAAGAGGACGAGGATGGGGACAAGGATTAGGAGCAAGGGGACAAGAAGGATGAAGAGGAAGAGGAGAAGGGGGGGAGGGGGAGGAGGTCGACAAGGAAAAGGATAAGGAGGAGAACAAGACGGGGAAGGAGTAAAGAAGGAGGAGAACAGGGGAACAGGACAAGGAGGGAGAGGAGGAGGGTGACGATGAAGACAACGACGAGAAGGATGGGGGGACAAAGAAGACAAAGAGGTAAACAAAGAAAAAGAGACGCAGGTTAAAGGAAGACGAAGAGGAGGACTTAGAGATGCAGGAGGAGGAGGAGGAGGAGGAGGATGGACTAAACTTCATCTCAGTGTGTAACCCATCTCATGGAGTTAAAACCTGTTGAGTAAAATCTGCATACTGAGTTCAGACTAAACATGGCCCAAGTGTTTGGACTCCTACAGACACAACAAACTCGCAGAGGAGCTAAAATAGTCCGACATTATGTGGGTAACCTTGTGTTTTTGTCGCCGAGTGGACGTCCCACTCAGCTGATAAGACGCAGACAGACGGGGGCAGACTGCATCCTGCTCTAAGTGCCCATCATTGGATAAGATGCAGGAACCTTGGTGTATGTACTGCCAATAGGCCGCAAAGGCTTATGGGTAGATGGAAAGAGATGTTTACAACGGACAATAACCTGCTGATGTTCATATTGTTTCAGCTGGGACGTCTCTACTAAAAATATACAGGGTGTCCATAAAGTCTCTTCACAATTTAACACATTTATTACAAAAGCACATGAACAGACAAATCTGTGGAAGTTATTACAAAATGAAAAGTCTCCATCCACTGTCATTGATCCAACTCCATGGGTTTTTACTGGTAAATCGGTGTTGTAGATGACGGTGTTTCCACGGTAACTACGGATCCTCTGAACGTCCAAATGGGTTATATCTGACCATGAAAAATTGACAAACTGAATTTTACGCCAATTATTTACACGTATTGATAAAAATAGTAGATCAACAGGAATTACACATTTTACATAAGTAGATAGTTTTGGTCACTGGTGGATGTTTAAGTCTTTGTGGATTAAATTTGCATGTTTGAGGTGGAAAAAATGCACATCTTAAAACAGCAAGTAATTTGTGCAGTTAGAGATGGACAGACATCAGCCAATAACTGCCCTCTCAAACTAGTAGTGAATAAAACTCATTTAACCATATACTGTATGTATGGTTGAATTCATGCTCATTCAAAGACATGATGACATCATCATCAATGATTTTAACAGTTATTTTTTACAGTTAAGATTTCTGTGATTCTTTAGCACAAAAGGAAATAAATAACAAGAAAAACTAAATAAACAAATAGAAAATGACATCTGAATAGGTAACTTTTTCACTAAACTGTGCCCAATACAATGCCAATAATATCAGTGGTAACAGATTCTGTCAATAATCCGCTACATGTGGTGAGAACTTTGCTGCACTGACTGGTCCTGTCCCTGCAGAGTGGGTTCATGTATTTTTCCATTGTTCTGACCAGTTCTTCTGAAGCACCAAAGGTTCATAAGTTCACAAACTCAAGTGTCTGTGTCCATGTGAACAGTTTACTGGCACCGCAGAAAAAGGAGCCATTAATTTACTTATTGTATTAGTGTCTCAGTGCCGGGTCACATGTCCACTGGCTGTTTGAACAGACTCTACTCTCAGATACTGCACAGTTCCTCAAAGGAGCCTGAAAATATATACACACACACACACACACACGCACACACACACACACACACACACACACACACACACACACACAGAGGCAGCAATCCACTTGTGCCTCAGATGCCAAAAATACCAGACAATTCCTCTGGGATGATAAGAGCACAGGACTCGGCTCCAGAGGCTGCAGACAAAACTGGAACTTCACACATAGAACATATATCTAATTAAGACAGAAGAGGCTGTGATTTTAACTTTTATGATGTTTCTGTACTTTATAGCATCCGCATCGATCCACTTTTAATGCACTGTTATATTTTTAGATATTACGTCACTTAAGGGACCGTCTTCTGTTCATTTCATTAAACATACTCTTGTAGTTTAACTTTTGCAACATATAGCAGAGTCTCCTAACAAGGGCTGTCCATTAAATCCATGGCAATTATTGCAATATAATTTTCTATCACAATTTTTATTATATTATATTGTGATAAGTTTCCTTGGAGATCAGCATCATCAATATAATTTCATATTGCAATAGTTTTGTCTTTAGGGTTTATTTTGTTTACAATGTCAAAACAAAATATATGTTTTGTTGTTTCACTTTATTTTACTGATCTACAGTATATTCTGATGTTGGATATCGTCACTGTCAGATGGAAACCTCTCATGTCCAAAACAGCTATTTTTCACGAAACTAGAAAAACTATATATATTCCAAATAAATGAATGGAGTTAAGAGATGTAGTCACAAGCCGTTTTCAACACTTTTCATTGGTCAAATATTTCTAAAACAGTCAGGCCAAATGTGAACACTGGCCAATAGAATTGTTTTATGCCAAAAAAAAAAGACCAAAAATGGACTTGCAAGGTTTCAGCCTGACAGCGACAATATTTTATAATTGGACATTTTCGGTCTTTAGTGTTCATCATGTTCTAACAGACATGTCAACATTTCACAAACACAAATAAATGACTTCTGCATAATTTTCATCTTGTATGGTAAATGGAGTGCACTTAGTATATAGTACCCAAAGCGCTTTACACTGCCTCGCATTCACACACACACTCACGGGCAGCTGCTGCCATGCAAGGCACTGAAGGCTCCACTGGGAGCAATTTAGGGTTTAGTGTCTTGCTCAAGAACACTTTGACGTATGGACAGTTGGAGCCAGGATTCAAACCGCCAACCCTTTGGTCATTGGATGACCCGCTCTACCAAGCCACAGCCGCCCATCTTGTATGTTTTACATTGTTTTTGTCTACTTGCATCTTTTACATCATTTTGGATTTTATTAACAATGAAAATGAGAGAAGAAAATCTGAAGAAAAGCATGAGTGCAACCTTATTTAACAGGAGAAACATTTTGTAAAAGTCAGTTATTTGTAGTTATAAAGTCCAAGTCAGTGCAGGAGCGGTCACATTCATAAGAGTAGGCAGATGTAGCCACAGTCATCTTTGACCTTTGACCTTTGGCCACCAAAATATTTTCAGTTCATTCCTCAAGTTCATTTTCCCTCAAGTCTTCCTGAGTTATCGTTCTCATAAGAATGGACAGATATGAGGCAACAGTGATGTTGACCTTTGGCCACCAAAAGTGTTCAAGTTCATTCCTATATTCTCATCTAAAAGAACATTTTGTCATACTCAGCCAAACCCTTCTTGAGATATCACATTTTAAAGTGGACAAACCAAGCAGCAGACAAATAATGAATGCATATAAAACTTGTATAATTATCATTACCCTGCTGATAGGTCTCTCACACAGTTGTTTGTTTGGTTTTAATACTTGGATCCAAACTGATGCTCAGTGTAAATAATGTGGCTCCACCCCTTTATCACCACAAACATCCACATTCAATGGAGGCCTGTGAACTCCCAGGGCTGGTCCGATAAAACCCACTGCTGCAGTTTGGAAAACATTGTGTTGTTGTTTTCATGAAGTTGTTTACACCCAGCCAGTGTTCTCCCAGACCAGATGAATGATCACATAAATCATAATCATGTTAATAACTAGTAATTGTGTTTGTTACTTAGTAGCATGGGAACTGCACAACAAACCCCTAAGTCACAGCTGAAATCTGACATGAGTCACTCCAAAGTAAATATAGTTATATCTCAGACTGAAAAAAATGGGCTCAGGCTATTTAATGCATAATGTATTATGTTTCATGGACATTTCTCAAAAGCTCACAAAAGCATGATGAAAAATCCTCATCAGTTTAAAGAACGGTGTCGAGGATAGACACGGACTTCATCATCCTGAGTACTTCACACCCAAAGACCAACTGAAACCATCTCAGACCGGACACCACATGCCTGAAGACTCTTTCCACCAACTGGAGTAGATTTTACTTTGTGAGAACAAACCGAGTCAGTCCACTACACAACACACTGAACAACAAGTGGACGACCAAATCCCACCAGAATTATCAGCTGTCACCAGTTATTAAACCAGAACAAACACACACATCAACAGTTTATTTTGTCATGTAGGTTGTGTTGAAAAGCAAATAAACACTCACAAAAGAGAGCACACACTCAGACATAAAAATGACAGTCTTGTACTTTAACACCGGATGTCACTAGATATAAAACAGAAAAAACACAAAGTGTTCTGATTTAGTGTAGAAATACAGACTGTGCTCTATGTGTGGATACAGTGGTGGAAAAAGTTTTTGGATACCTCATGCATTTGTAATATATTGCATTAAGAATCACTCTTAAGTCATTGAACTCTGTCAAATATTGTTCCATTCTCCACATGCTCCCTTCTGCACATGCTCAGTTCTATCCAGGTTAAAACTGGACGTTTCTTAAAGATAATAAAACACATCCAGGACAAGACATGTTGAAACATTCAAGAATTTAGGTTGTTTTTTTTCCTTTTTTTTTTGTTAAAAAAAAAGATTTGTATTTGTTTGTCTGATGCAGCCACACCTTTTGAAACATAAAAAAAATTTCATGATAATATTTCAGTCTGTGTAAAAGTCTAAGCGTGTCTGGAAATGTTTTTCTTCTACTGTATAAATTAGGCTCGTTTTGAAGTAACAAAAACACAATATTTGTTATTTTCAGGTGATTATACACCAATGGAAACATAATTATGCAGCTTTATCCTCCATCATCTGACATAGTGAAGAGTTAAATAATGTCCTTTAGTGTCTTCTGCCCGTGTCCCACATTTGCTTTGTGTGTTTGTTTTGCCAGTTATGACTATGACGTGGGTCCTGCCAGGTGTGAAAGTGATGATGAGGTGATTAGTGCTGGACCTGAATGATGGCCTACAGTCTGTGAACCAGCACTTTGTCACATAGTTTTGCTGATCTATTGGTTTTCACAAACACACAGACTGAGTAGTGGTGACATCAGCGCTGAACAATGTGTGTCAGGTCTGTCCGAGCAGGTCCAGGCTGACACAGCGTTAGTCCACTGTACGGAAACATGAGTAGGACTCAACCAGCCTGCATGTTGGCAACTCGGCTGCACCTTCACTTTATATGTTGCACAATATTTCCTGTAATGAAAAGCACACAGTAAAAAACAGTCCAGTGTTTCCCAAAGATAGTTTTGGACTGACGCCAAGGTTCAGTAACAGGTGGAGTTCACTGAGGTGGTTAGTGTTTAGCAGGTTAACTGTAACACAGGTGACCCATGGTGAGTTCAAGGAGATAGAAATGTCCTGTGCAGGTGAATACTTAAAGTGTACTTGTACTGGTCATGCTTACGACATTAATTGTGTTTTGTGTATTACTTATAAGCAAGAGAGGCGTAAATTCAGTAAAAAAATTTTTTTAAAACTGTCATAAATGCACCACACTGGATCTTTTTATTACATTAATTACGCACAGGGACAGAACCTATGGGGAGCACCCATTTACGGCCGAAAGTGATTTCTGGGTGACTGAGTGCAAGTAAACAAGCAGCAGTCGGTGAGCAAGATTGAGTGGAAAGTACATGTTCAAGATACAAACTATGGCTAGTAATTTTGAGGAAATGGGTGTAAATGGTCACCTATTCGATGTGATAATGGGTCATCTTAAGACTGGTGTCTGCTGCATGGGGTCAGAGAGCAGTCCATCACAGCCCAGATAATCGAACAACATTATGGCATTTCGTCACTACCAGTGCTGAAACAGCCCGTGAAGCAGGAAACATGTCGCTGACCATGTCTGACGGACGGAGCACTGACTTAGTATTCACAAGTACTTGACAACAGACTATGACAAAAGTTACCTGACGGAACCGCTAGTTATATAGGTGATCTTTTGAAATAGCTGCAATGAATATTCACTACAGGTACCCTTTAATGAAATCAGATCAATGCATACATGGATCTTAATTCACTGTTTATCCAAAATAATACATCTGACTATTGTTATAAGAAGTTCAGACTGCAGACATTTTCTCCATTTTGATTTAACCTGTTAAACCAGTTTCCAGTTAGAATCATTCCAGCATAACACCTAACAATGGATTAGCCGATACCAGAAGCTTCATTCATATAAAACCAAATTATGATCAGAAACAGCAAAAACTAAATATGTAAGCTTAATTATCACTTAACAATGCAAATTTAATTTTTGTATTTCTTTGGCTTGTTCAGTGTGTAATTCTCGTACTGTTGGATCTGCTTAGTGTTAGCTTAGAACTGCAATGTTTGTCGCATTGCACTTTTGTTTTATGACATTATTCATGACATACTCTGGTCTCAGACTGTTAGCATGTTTTAAACATTTGCACAATTAAGTGCTTGTTGTTTGGATTATGTTGTGTTGTCTGACAATTGGTTTTGTTGAGCTTTTATCTGATGTGCTTCTGGTTACATGGTTGTATAGCATGTTGCAGAGTATGGCCACTAATAAACTTATAAAACTGCTGAAATTTCATAGTCTTTAAGTTACTTTTACATTTACAATTAAATGTACCAACAGCTCAAGAAAACCATCACAGACTCCCAAAGGACAGACCAGAAACCATGTCCCACACAGACGGTAAAACATCTCCTCCAGTGGAATTCTTCACACCATGAAACCCTTGGACAACATCCAAGAGGTGACCTAACCACTGCTGGAGCTGCCACAAATGTTGCCAGGCAACCAACCTTTTTTGGATGTAGGCCTCAGACATAACCCCCAAAATACACAGGGTAATGTAGTGTTTAGATAATGAAACAAGCGCACCTCGGCACTAAAGAGAAGAAGAAATAGAAATGACACCCACTGTACAAAACCCAGACAGTCTTCATTCACAACCAGCATGAGTCACCGTTTACAAGTTAAACTAAGGAAACGAACTCAGACGCAGCAAATGGACGGGACGTATCAGACAAAGAGTGAACTGAGCATACATGTGTTATCTGTTAGTTAAGGTCAGTGGCATCTGTCTTTTTAGGTGTAAGTAAACATGTGCAGAAAAATCAGATCCACCCGAGGTCCTGCTCTCAAAGTGATTAAGTCAGGGGTGTCAAACATACGGCCCGCGGACCAAAGCTGGCCCGCCAAAGGGTCCAATCAGGTCTGTGGGATGAATCTGTCAAATGCAAAAATTAGATGTAGAAGAAATATTAACAATGGTGTCAAAATCTTTCACTATGATTCAAGGCTTATTTTTTATATATAGCATAGCGTATCATCATTTTCAGTCTTTTTTTGTGTGGAAAACATCGCTAAAGGCAGGGGCGTCAAAATCTCAATGCCCAAGCCCATGTGATCTCAAGTGGTACGGACCAGTAAAATACTATCATAATGACATATAAATGACAACTCCATTTATTTCTCTTTCTTTTAGTACAAAAAAGTTCAATTGGATGGAAATATTTACATTTAGCCTACAAGCTATCCTTTCACCAAAAATGTGAATAACCTGAACAAATATGAATAACTTGAAATATCTTAAGAAATGTAAGTGTAATTTTAACAACATTATGCTTTTTACTAAATGTTTTGTGCCTTTGTAGATCCATTATGATCTGAAAGTTATAATACACATGAGAAGCTGAGGCATAATATTGTTAAAAATGTACTTATTTTTCTTAACAAATTTCAAGATGACACATTTTCTTTTTTCACTGTAAAACATAGACAAAAAATTTGGGGTTGATATTATTTATAGGTTATTATGTTATCATGTTATTTAATTACTGGTTCGGCCCATTTGAGATCATATTAGGCTGAATGTGGCCCCTGAACTAAAATGAGTTTGACACCCCTACCTTTGGTGATGTTTTCTATCCAAAAAAAGAGTGAAAATGCTGATAAATAATATGCTATATAATAAGCCTTGAATCATAGTGAGCTGATGTAAACCCAGCTGAAGATCTATGCAAGAGTAGAGCAGGATTGAGCAATAAAAACCTCTAAATATAATCACAAAGAACAATTAAAATCCACTAATATCTGGTTTGATATTAATGATTTGACATTTATTGTGATAATTGCCAAACATGAACATCTTAATTCAACATTTCACACCCTGCAGCCCTACATCATATCTGTACTGACATTTTTATCACTGATCAGATGCATTTCTACTGACTGGAGTTGGGTGATATAGTCAGTTCACATGGCAAAAAAAGTCTGATTAGTGTAAATCCGTAATTATCATGACAAATGTTAAATTATTTCTCTCAGAGGGTTTTAAAGTGTAAAGGTTTTCAGTCCCAAGTAAAAGAAACCAGATGTTTATTTCTGGTTTTAAATTAGAGTTGGTTATCAGACCCAAACATCATATGACCATCGTTTGAGGCAAAATCCCTCATACTGTTTGCTCTTCTTTTCCTATGTTACGTCCAAAGCCTGCGGTTTTTTTATTTTTAAAACAAGACACGCCTTTCTGAAAAGAGAAATAAGGAGAAAATGTTTTTCAGAAAAAGCACCTTTATTCTCTCACCTCTTGTAAAATGTATAGTAGCTACAATGTACATTTTCTGCTCATTTTCTGTAGATTCTGGTGGTTTAGTCTGTGTGTGACGGCTAGTCATTGTTATTTTCTGACTAGAAACTCTGCATTTTAGTATAATTTAGAACTGAAATCATTATAATATGGCATTATTTGGATTAAGTAAAGTCTGGTCACATTTTCCAGTGCATACAGCTGCAGTGTTTGGATTCATTACTTAGACTGTGGAGGACTAGCATTTCCCGCTGTAGTTTTATAATAAATCAAAAATATTTTTACACTCTAATATAACTGAAAAGCATCTGAGTAAATCAGACTCACTGCATGTTGGAGTTCGGAAAGCAAGACCTGCAGCTCACACACTTAATTCTTCGTCATTATTTCGTCAATAGCTGTAAAACACATTACAGTAACTCTGCAACTTAATGTGGACGATGATTAAATGACGGAAATAAAGTCAACAGCCTCAGGATCTGTTTAAGGGACATTAATTAAACAAATCCTTACATTAGTGTGACACACTCTGTGAAATAACCTAATTATTATTTATTATTATTATTTATTATTTATTTATTTGCACACAACAACAGATCAGACATTTGGACAAGCATAGAAACAGATTGTGCTGGTGAGATTGAAAACCCTGTGGGGCTTATAAAATTAATCTCACCTCAGTACAACATTAGCAAAAACAAAAAACAGAGACAATAAAAAATAAAACAATCAAACTGCCCTCAGCTAACATTATAATGAATGTTAACTGAGGACAAATGTTGTGACAGCGCTGTTATTTGTTTTTGTTGTTTTTTTAATGGTATGATCTGTTCTATCTTCCAAAACGATCATATGACAAATTAACATAAATCAAAATCTAAGCTCATGAGATCAACCAGCCCTACTTTAAATCATTCATTTAAAAAAAATTATGCAATGAGACAAATTACATAAAACACACAACGAGATGAAAATGATGTAAAATATGAATCAAGATGAAAACAAAGAAGCAAAAAGGAAACTCAGAAAAAAGATTAAAATGATGTAATATAATATATATACAACAACTGATAGCATGACATAAAAAATGACACTGGTAAAAAAGAAAATACAGTCAGATAATGTGTATTTCATGTATCTTTAGTCATGTAGAGTCAGTTTCTTGCATGATGTAAAACAGAGGTGTCAAACTCATTTTAGTTCAGGGGCCACATTCAGCCCAATATGATCTGAAGTGGGCCAGACCAGTAACATAATAACAGTGAAAAAAATCAACTTACATTGTGAAAATGTTTACATCTGCAAACGTCCCTTAAAAATATGAATAACATGAACAACCTGAAATGTCTTAAGAAAAATAAGTGCAATTTCAACATCTCAGTTTATCATTTATACGTGTGTATTACAACTTATAGATCACAGTGGATCTACAAATACACAAAACATTCAGTAACAGGCAGAATATGGGTTGTTCATATTTGTTCAGATTATTCACAATTTTTGGGGAAAGGATAGTTTGTAAATGTTAACATTTACATGTAATTTTACTTTTTAACACTAAAACAAAGAAAAAATTGGAGTTGTCATTATTTCTAAGTTATCATGATAGTATATTCGTCTGACTCACTTGAGATCGAATTGGTCTGAACTAAAGTGATTTTGACACCTTTGATTGTTAATATCTTCAATGTAATTTTTGCATTTTATAAACTCATCCCAGGGGCCACACTGGACCCTTTGGTGGGCCGGTTTTGGCCCACGGGCCGTATTTTTTACACCTGTGATGTAAAGTGAAGCTCCGACAGTAGTTTCCTTTCAGATCGATGGGTTTAAGACGTATGTTCTGAGTTGTTTCATCATCATAAAGTGTTTGACTTAGTACGTTATGTCCTTTCAGCTCATGGAGGCTGATGTCGACAAAGACCCGTGAAAACTGAAGGCAGATTTTCCCTTTTAGTCCGTTTCACTGGTGTGTCATGTTTTCCACTTCCACTGTGTTCGGATTTTAAACTGTATAGCCTTTATGTGGAGTTTGTGATGGAAACTTTACTGCTGTTGTAAAGTAAAGCAGAGGAAAAAGCTCAGTCTTTTTCTGCAGACTGAAAGTCAAGAAATCAAATGACTCTGTTTGGCTTTCCAACGCAGTCATGTGTGCCTTTATTTTGGCGTTTCCTCAGAGGAAACTCCTGAGTGTAAAAATATACAAGTGACTTATGAGGACTGGAATCTGAAAAGCTGAAAGTCAACTATTAGCACTTCTCTGATATTCGCCTCATATGGTTCTTACAGAAATGGAAAACTGCCCGATATGCATCTGGTCCAGTGTGAACACAATGCAGAACCTTCCAGACTTTATCAGGGGTTTCATTGTCTGCCAGGAAACACATCACAAAGTTACGTCGTTTTCCATCGTTAGGCTGCGGTTTCACTCAATCCTGTCGGGTAAATACAGAAACTAGCTTCATGTATTACAGAATTAGGCAGATTAGTCTTTGAATGGTGATTGACATGAAGCTTTTCAACATTACAAGATTGATTATAAACACACAGGAGTCAAACTGTAGACTCACATTAGCATTAACAGTGTTTAATTAAATGTCAAGCCAATTTGAAGAAAAATTTATAAAAAGTCGCTAAAACAGACAGTGTGTGTTACGTGCACAGAGCGTCCTGTTACTGCTTTTATCTACAGTGTTGCACATAACGTTGGAGTACAATGCTTTTACCTCTTCAAATGAAATGACTGTGACAGTGTGATTTATTCCTGATACATAAAGTGTAACTGGGACTCAAATATTTAAAGGAAGAAAAAGAGGACTGTATGTAAAAGCAAAATGATTCTAACTTTATGGGGAACAGTGTATAATGCTCACTGCACTCTGATGCATGATGTTTTTTCATTGTCTTGGGTGATTCATGATTTTCTACATGAACTCAACACAAAATGCGACACAAAATAGTCTTTTTTTTTCACTAAAACTCGATGTTACTGGAGAACATGCTCCTAACACGTACAATATATAACACACAAGCAGGTTGCATTTTGCATTTTTGTTGAAGAGGAAATATTTTAAGAAGATTAATATCACTTTACAATTAATTTTTCATGATTTTAAGAAAGCAAAAACCCAATTAATCACATGAATATGAGATACTGCTCATTGTCCACCCTACCTGTTGTACCACCAGACACATTTCACCTTTTCAGCGTTCTTGCTCTTTATCCAAATAAAAATTCCAGACTTTTTCAAAACTGATATTTTTTTCCCCAGGACCTGGACTTTATGTACTATTATGCTACTTTTTTGGTTGAGATTGTACCTGTTGTGTGCAGTAGAAAAGTTAATTTTAATAAATGTCTGAATGAATGAATGCATAATTCTCAATAAATGTTTTACTGACAAAACCTTTTTGAAAACATATGAAAATCACAAAAATGCATGGATATCACACATACACGTTTCACTAGAATCATTCCAGTACTGACGAGTTTATGAAATCATATCAGCTTTTTTAGATGCTTTCCTCATGTATTTCTTATCTTACGAGATTACGCAAAATTCAACTATGAGAGACACTTTTTTTCATACTTTAAGACTTTCACACAAAATTCCAGACTTTTCAAGGTCTGGAAAACAGCGTTTCAAAATACTGTACTTTTCAAGACTTTTAAGACCTGCACAAGCACCCTGCTTTTTAAGGGAATATCTAAACAGCTGATCAGTCATGTGACTTCAGTATCTCCCAGGAAAAAAAACTGTTTCCATTTCCCTTTTGAGCGTTAACTCAGAAACCATGTCAAGGAAGCAAACACATTTTGTCATCTAGATAAATATTCTCCATTGAGAAACTTCAAAATGCACAGAAATACATTAATAGCAGCACATCTAATGACTTTAACTGATTATTAAAGGTTCAGTGTGTGATATTTAGTGACATCTAGTGGTGAATCTGTAGATTTCAACCACCTGAACACCCTCCCCTATAGTGGGCAAAAAAAAAAACCACAAGGCCTAATAAGATATATATGACAAAAACAATGTAAAAAGCATGAGACAAAAACATTTATGTAATCTGAGATTTTGTTATTTTTCTTTATTTTGATTTAATGGTGTGAAAGTTGATGTATGTTCATAGTTGTAGTTGTTTTATTTCAGTAAACTTCTTTTGGGGTTTTTGTTTTGGGTTGGGGTTTATGTTGTAACTTAGGAACACCATGTTTCTGACATTAACCCACAAAGTCTGTGATACTGTGGCAGAAGTTGGTGCTATCTGTAGTAGATAATGGGGTGGGATAATATGTGGGAGTTATAGGAGCTAAAGAAAAAATACAGGTGGTCAATAAAGGGCTAATGATGTTAACATGACACAGTTATAAACCATAATAGTATCATTTCATTTCATATTATGATCATTTTCCTTTAAGTATATCCAGCTATGAGCATCACAATATGTATTTTGTTGTTTTCGAGGTTTATTTTGTTGTATGTTTTGTATATTACACTGTACCCAAAGCCTGCTTTTTGCTTTTTCTTTGTTTATAAATAAAGACATGCCTTTATTAAAACAGCAATGAAATGTGTTTTGTTCATATATATTTTTGAGAAAAAGTGCATTTCTCTTACCTGTCAGTGAGTGTTGACTGTGTGCCGCTCAATGGGCTCCTCTTCTGAGTTTACAAAGCACTTAAAGAGCATGTTTTATCTGTTTTATTATTGTTTGTTTTGTTTTGTTCCATCTTTTTCATTGTCTTTGCCTCATTTTCATTATTTACTAATGATTTAATACCACAGATAACTGTCTGGATCTTTAATCTTCCAGTCAGGACCAAGAATCAACCTTTAAACTTAATTTTTGTGACATTTTTGGCCTTATCTTCCAGGTTTTATGTAACTATACTTCATTAAATGTATTCTTCTACATATAAAGTACTAAGTTATTACACAATTGGCCATAAATAGTGGTGGGTTCTGCTACTTTTCACTCTTCTTTCCCATGTTATGGTTTGAGTTTGCGTTTTCTGTCTTTATAAAAGAAGACACGCCTTTATTAAAAGAGAAAAGAGGAGAAAATGTGTTCTGTTCATATATAAATTTGAGCAAAAAGTGCATTTCTCTTACCTGTCAGCGAGTGTTGACTGTGTGCTGCTCATTGGGCTCCTCTTCTGAGTTTCCAAAGCACTTAAAGAGCATGTTTTATTGTTGTTGTTTGTTTTGTTTTTTGTTTTGTCTTGTTCCATCTTTTTCATTGTTTTTGCCTCATTTTCATTATTTACTAATGATTTAGTACCACAAATAACTGTCTGGAACTTTAATCTCTTACTCAGGACCAAGAATCAACCTTTAAACTTCATTTTTGTGACATTTTTGGCCTTATTTCCCAGGTTTTATGTAACTATACTTCATTAAATGTATTCTTCTACATGTAAAAGTACTAAGTTATTACACAATTGGCCATAAATAGTGGTGGGTTCTACTACTTTTAGCTCTTTTTTCCCATGTTATGGCCTGAGTTTGCGTTTTCTGTCTTTATAAAAGAAGACACGCCTTTATTAAAAGAGAAAAGAGGAGAAAATGTATTTTGTTCATATAGAAATTTGAGCAAAAAGTGCATTTCTCTTACCTGTCAGCGAGTGTTGACTGTGTGCCGCTCATTGGGCTCCTCTTCTGAGTTTCCAAACTACTTAAAGAGCATGTTTTATCTACAACTCCTGTTTATTTATACATTCAACTCATTGATTTTTGTCTCCACGACGAGTCTTTACATTCACTTTCACCGCTTTACAGGCGAGAAAAAGGGAGAAAACAGACGATCAAGTTGGTCAAAGTGAGTCTCGTGGGTGTGAATGTGTTTTAATAGTCGTGTGTCCACATCCACGGGGACATCTGGACCTGGACTCTCGTGGACGAGTTGCAGTAAAATGTCCAACTTTCACATTCTCACTGATCCACAATGATGAGATGTTTCTTTTTCCCTGGGAAATACTTCCACGATGACACTACATCCTATTCCTGGTGTCCGGGCAAGAACTGCGTCAAACTTTGGCTGTAAAATCCCAAAAAGAGTTGTATTTTCTTGTTTCCTTCCGCGACAGTGTCCACGGAGCTGCAGTCGTTTATCAACGGCATCTTCGCCCACGTCCACGTCCACGGCGGCTCATTTCACCTTATTACAACCGCATTAGCAGCCTCGTCTTTTTCTCTGTAGTGAGATGCAAATGGAAAAAGGAAATGCTTGTCCCCCACCCCACAAAGAGCAAAAAGAGGAGAAAAACCCACCTTCTGCCCCGGTGCGTTCAGGGAACCCTCGGACGTTTCTCTACCCTCTCGTTGCAACTTAAAATGTTTCGATCTCAGGTTTTATACTGAAATCCTGTGTATCCAAATAGATACAATACACAAAATAATTTAGTACAAAGTAAAATGACAGACTTATATTGAAAAAAGGTGTAAGTGATGCCTGCATTCTGTAAGATCTGACTCCGATGCTCTGAAGTCTTACATAAGTCTGTGTTTTAGGAAAATACAGGCTATTTCACCATTAAATGTTCTTACTTTATGTGTTGCTTGTTATTGAGAACTTTTTTGGGGTATGTAATACAAATACAGTTTATGACTTGAATACATTTGTGCAGAAAAAACTCATGTATCTTTATTAGGTTCATTATTTGTTTATGAGGTGACTTCAGTACTGTCAGAACAGAGCAAGGATTATTTACAAAGAATTATTTGTTTATTTTAGGTATTTATCTTCTTTGGAAAAGACATAGCAAATTAAAGAACATAGTATAGAATACCAATGTAAATATGCTAGAGTAAGAATAACTGCTAAATTGAATCTGTAACTTTCTTGGAAGGTTACAAACAATAAAACAATAAAACAAAACATATCTCACACAAATACAGAAAAGATCACATAAATGCAGTCCAGTCACAACAAATATGATATTAAGTGCAAAGATATGGATAGAACATCTTCTGATACATAAGAATGATAATATCATAAGCAAACGAACTTTATACTGATTGCAATTTTAACATATTCTTACTTTTTGTTGAAAAATTACGGATTTATTCACATAAAACAACGGGGTTTTTTTCTCTGAACGAAAGGGTAGTGATGCCTTCAGGTGCATCCTGTAATATCTGGCTTCTCTGTTCTGACGTCTTACATGTCGCGCCTCAATAAAAACATTTTGAGAAAAAAATATGGATCATTACTTGGGACTTCAGGGCTCCTTTTAATATAATTACCATGATAGAGAAGTACATTTTCCAGAAGAAATAATATCACATCATTAGAATATAAGTATAAGTCTTTGTTTTACAAGTATCTAAGCCTCAATAATGTATATGTAATGCACAATAATGTAATATGTATTGCTTTTGTTGTATTTGTAATTTGGTGTTAGAAGTATATGTGAATTTTGTACATTTTGAAAAATGTACTTTACTGAAAATTATTTCATATGTTAACACAGCCTTGGTCAGATTTGACAGCAGACATTTTACGTAGTGGCCCAAAAAAACACAATGTTGTTATTAACATTGATATTATATTTGTTTTATTTAAAGACTATGTGACAGTAAGACAGACTGAAACTGAAACACATGCATTTTTTCAAATAACATTTATTATTTACATGACATTTGAATTTTTCCCACTGCCTCATTCATGTCCCAGCCTTAACCAGTTTGCATTTCCTGGAAATTTTAATCGCATACAAGACAGACACAACAGTGTGCATGGGTGTAGAATGGCCAGAGCTTCCTTTTCATTTATTTATATAACAAGACATCTTTATTAAAATATTTAATGAAGACAAAATGTGTTGTGTTCAAGGGCAATTTGAGAAAAATGCATTTGTCTTACCTATCTGCAAATATTGACTGTGTCACTCATTAGGCTCCTGTTGTGAGTTTCGAAACTATTTAAAGAGCATTTTTTATAAGTAACTCCTTTTTATTTATTCTTCAACGTGACTCAGAGGAGGAAAACTAGTTGCTACCTTATTCACTGCATCCTTGTCCTCTTTATTATAATCCATTAATTTGTATTTATTTATGGACGCTTCTCTTTTTCTCCTGTAGGTGGCAGCACTGCGTTTGTTTCTTCGAATTTTAGCCGAAGAAGAGTGTATACACGAAGGGGCCGACCGCTGCTAGCTAGCTGAAAACATAAACACTGATATTTCTGCCGCTTCAGGACATCGGCTTCTTGTTTATCTGTTACCATTTGTCGGGGATACTATCATTATGCGGTAACTTACACGACTTAACTTGGAAAATGGTTGTTTGGATTTTGGATTTATTGACAAGGCCTTGAAGTTGTCCTGCTAACGAACGGTAAGACATTGATTTAAGTGCTAGCAGTCAAGCTAAGCTAGCACTGTCCATTGAAAAGGTTTTCGTTTGGGAATAATGAACTGTGATCATAAGATTTATGTTCAATTTCCTTCATGGACCAGCTATATAGATTTCCTGTATCATTATGTTACAGAGAGTTGCTACGCCGTTAGTTTTACTGCTTTGTTTTCTGGTAAAAATGGTGACGAAAGTGAAGACCCATAATGTGCCGCTTTTCGTTGTTTTGACACAATTTGACAGAGAATTAATGTAAGAAAACGGGATCTAACTGTTTCTGCAGTTCTGTTAACCTGTCCGGACCTCAAAGAAAAATATTCAGGGGGGTTTACTTTTAGAGACAGCGTTGTTCTCCAAGCAGAACAAAACTGGATTCATCTTTTAGAACGGTGGGCCGGTTCTCCTCCATGTTTTGTGCAGAAATATGGCCCATGGTCGGCGATACTGGAAAAACAAACGTCACAAAAGCTTAATCCTTAGCGATGTTAAAAATTAAAATACACATTTTTATTTCTGTCGTTCTAGAAGCAAAAGTAATTATTGTTCCAGTGAAAAGTCGACACCTGTCATTATTGTGACTTGTAAATAGGGTTGGGTGATACCAGGTGGGCTGATTTTTATTTTTTTTCCTCACTGAAAAGTGAAGCAACTATATGTTTTTTGTCATTCTAAATTAGTTATTAAAGATGGAAACTGTGAAAATTCCACATAGTTAGATCCACCTCCTGGAGCCCTTGACCCAGATATCTGATTTAGTATGTTTGGATCAGTGTCAGGTGAATACACCTCTATTTTAAAGTGATAAATGTCATTACTTTTTCTTAAGATAGACTGAACAAACCAGATGGTTAATTGTAGTTGTAAATTATCCATCAAATGATTTTATAATGATCTAAAAAAAAAAAGAGAGAGAGACAAGACATTAACATACCTTTGTCTTTGATTTTGTGAATCCATGCTTATTTTGCTCATGTCCTTTAATTTGAGTCAATGTTGTGAAAGCAGAGTTCTTATTCAACAAATAAACAATATAAAACACAGGTTTTTGTGGTTTTCACTTCTTCTTCACAGTCATAACATAGCAAACATCAAAGAACTTTCCACAAATCTGGCAGTCGCGCCTTCAAACTATTGTATAATATTCAACTGTTTGTTTGATTTCAAGATACAAAATTTGCAGAAGTAATAATTAGGTGTAACAACAAATCACTGAAATGTGGTTTTAACTGGAAGTGTAAACAAAATGAACTTATAAGAAAAATGGATATCTCTTGAAATGTATTTGCAGCAAATGAGATTTACTTAAAAAATAATGAAGAACTGAGCAGCCCTGTGTAGGACTAACGCTTTCATTCTAAAACACTTAAACGGTGCCTCTTTTGAGCTTTTGGTTATTTTAAAAGTGTGCAGTATTATTTTGACTTTCAAATAATAATTCCTTCTGTTGATATATATTTTTACTTATATTTTTATTTGTGTTTTAATCAAATTCACGCTACACTTGTCATATATATTGTTTTATATAAATAAATGATATAAATTGACTGCATTTATTAATAGACTGCAACTATTGTTTTCTCTCTTTAGCCCATGATTCAGCTGGACAAACCGGTGCTGACTGGTACCATGCCTGTGGTATGGCCCACCATCCTCGACCTCGGCAGGGATGAGTGTAAAAGAATTCTCCGTAAACTGGGTAACTGTGTCAGATTGTTTACACTAAGCTGATTTGTCCATAAACACACTGGAAGCACTGTTTTCACAGGTGTCATGTAAAAAGTACTTGCTGGTAGAAAAGCATGTCATTATAAAATGACTTCACATTATCTGTGTGTTTACATTGGCACTCCTCCACTAGTTGAACCTCTAACAGTGCTGCTGGGTGTTTTTGGTTTTGTTTTTTTGTTTTTTGGGGTATGTGTTGTTGACTCTAGAGCTGGAGGCGTACGCCGGGGTGATCAGCGCCCTGCGAGCCCAGGGAGACTTGACAAAAGACAAGAAGGATCTGTTGGGAGAACTTACTAAAATCCTTGGGTAACTTTGTCCTGAATGCTCTCAGATCTGGCCACTTTTCTCACAAAATATCGATTTATGCAGTGTTGAGAGTCTGTTATATTTATATGTGCCGTTCCTCTGGGTCTTGTCAGTATCTCAACAGAGCGCCATCGTGCAGAGGTCCGCAGGGCGGTCAATGATGAACGCCTCACCACCATCGCATATCAGTAAGTGTAATGTTTACAATACAATTTACAGACTTCTGCATCTGTAGAATGAAAATATAATGCTCTGCAAATGTTATGGAGATATGGCCAATTGTTATTTAGGTCAGCAAAAAATAACTGGAGACTTTGCATGCATGCTTTGAGATAACTATTTCTAAACTGATGAGACAATGCAAAGTGTGTTTTCACACTTACTGTCAGTTTGCTCCTCAGTCACTGAGTTTGTAAATTTGGAGTGGGTCATAAAGGAAAGGACTGAAGACGGAGATGCTGGATTTTGAAATCTGTTTTTCCCTCCAAATTCCAAGTCCTTTAGCTTCACAAAAAACTATTATAAGTTCTAAAAGGTGAATTTTTGTTTGTTTTTTTCCCTACAGCATGTCGGGTCCAAACAGCTCGTCCGAATGGTCCATTGAAGGACGCCGGCTCGTTCCTTTGATGCCGAGGCTGGTCCCTCAGACTGCATTCACTGTCACTGCTAACGCCGTAGCCAGCGCCACAGCCAATCAGAATGCATCCATGCTGCTACCGGCCGAAACGGGAAACAAAGAAGGTCAGTCAGTGTCAAAATATAGATGGATGGATAGAAGGAATAAGAAACAGTTGTAAGCTTCAAAGTATTCTATGTGCAAAAGCTATAAAGATCTATAAAACCATAGAAATGTAAAGAAGATATACAAGTGCAGTGACAGTGAAATTGTACTTTCATTTTATTGCACATTGAATGCCCTGTGCCCACTAAACCACCTCCAGGACATGAAGTTTGTGTGTATTCTATTTAGTAGGTGGAATTTTGCATTAAATGATCATTTTCCTCTCTGCAGTGGTTGTATGTTACTCCTACACAAGCACCACCTGCACCTCCACCAGCGCTACAGCGACCAGCGGTGCCATAGGGGCCACAGTGAAGTCTCCGCGACCGCCCAGTCCCTCCTCCAACGTGGTGGTTCTGCCCAGCGGGAGTACCGTCTATGTCAAGAGTGAGTCACACTGCAGGCTGGTTTTTACTTTAAAACGTGGCCCTAATCTGTTGAATAATATAATGTTCAGTGAGAAGTAACACTAGGGCTGGGGGATGTGGCCAAAATTACAAAATCACAAAAAATGTCACATTCTTATCACTAAATTTTTTAAAATCTGATTTTTAGTCCTGAATGAAAGTTGAATAGTGTTCAAATTATCTGTAAAATGTGCAACAAAAAGGTGTTTTTACAAAAATGCAGTATTACACAAACGATATAAATACCATAAGAAAAATCACAAATTTGTGATTTATTGTTTTCTTATGTTAATTTTATTTAAAAGTGCAGCCTGAGTCATTAATGAACTAAATGAACAAAAAAGACAAAAAGTCAAAGATAGAACATTTCAAACAATTATGTTAAGTCTTTTTATAGCTTCAAAGTAAAAACAAAAGAGAAAATCTATGTAAAACAAGAAAACACTGCGCAATGTTTTATTTTTCTTTGATACTATAAAGGAAATAAACCCTAAAAATTAAATGAACCCTAAACCCTTGGTGTATTTTCCTTTGTTAAATGCCTTTTTCTTTTTCTTCTATTTAATTAAAGTTGTACTTCCTGTTAAATTACACTGGAGGGCGTAGTAACATAATTTGTCCAACCACTGCTCATATACACAGTTTAAATAAGCTATAAATTTACCTGAAGGAATTATTTGCTCCAACTTTAAAGGTAAAGTGTATTTTCTTTTGTTGCAGAGAAGAACTTATTCACACATTACCTAAAAAAAATGTAATTGTTTTTTGCTGTTTAGTAAACATTAAGTAAAATGTTTGTACACTGGTGGTTTTCACAGACAAAAATACACAATAACTAATGACACAGTGGCAATGCCTAGAAATAAAGGGAACGTGAAGAACATTATGTAGTTATGCACAATGTGGTTAAAAGGGCACGATCATGATCCTTTTTACACCTTTTATAAAATGTAGGTGAGATATAACCAAACAATAACAAGTGTGTGTGTGTGATGACTTTGTGTTGTTTTTATCATTTTGAACTGTTATTACATTCAAATTAGACGTATCTGAAACAAATCTGCTCAACGTTTAATTAAACATTAATCACGGATTTTGACATAATTTGTCCCGACAGAATTGTAAATGTTTTTATGTTAAAGCTGTGTTTTTGTCTGTGTAAATCAGACTTGGCTACTCACAGAATTACTGTAATTCTTTACTGTCTGAAGTCAAGATCTTCAGCCGTTATTTCTTCTGCAGCAAAATGTTATTTTACACAAATACTGAAAAATAGAAACACAATTAAGTCCATTTCCAAAGAGTAAATCATCCCTAACACTGTAAAAAATGAATGTCATTTTATTCACAAGTGCTGCCTGAGTCCTTAGTGAACTCGATGAACACAAAAGACAAAGTCAAAAAGCCAAAGATAGAACATTTAAAACAATTATAATGTTAAGTCTTTTTTTTCGCTTCAAAGTAAAATAGATAAAGTAAAACAAGAAAACACTGCAGAATGTTTTAATTTTATTTGAAGTTGTGATCATTAGTCGTTATTTCTTCTGCAGCAAATTTAGATTTTACACAAATACTGAAAAACAGAAACATTTGCAATGACTGAATCATCCCTAACACTGTAAAAAAATTAGTTCATTCACTTAATTAATTTCTTTGGTTGTCACCCAGTTCTACATAATGATACTGAAGTTCAGCCCAGTGCAGTTTCCTCAGGTTCTGTCTCCTGTCGTAGGCGTGAGCTGCTCCGACGAGGATGAGAAACCTCGCAAGCGAAGGCGGACCAACTCGTCCAGCTCGTCGCCGGTGATGTTGAAGGAGGTGGCGAAGGTTTCCCCGCCGGTTTCCAAGAACATTGCGGTACCGGTGAGCGGGAGCCCCAAGATGAGCAACATCATGCAGAGCATCGCCAACTCTCTGCCGCCTCACCTGTCACCTGTAAAGATCACCTTCACCAAGCCCACCATCCAGACCACCAGCACCACCACGCAGAAGGTCAGCACGGAGTCTGGATTTGACTAGTTTTAGACCAATTTGCAAGTAGATTAATGTTTTTAATATTTTTCCGATTCATTTTATTTAGCAAAGTTGATTAGTTTTAGTCTTTTATTATGTGTACATTATGTTGACTATTTTAATCAGGGTTTTTTGTTTTTCTTTTCATTTTGTTTTGTTTTACATAATTTTTTTCTTGATTATTGTGTTGAGTGTTTGTTGTTCCTTTTGTTGATTTATTTTGTTTTATTTTTTTGCTTTCTTTTGTATTATGTGATTGGACATTATGTTGATTATTTAATTCAGGTTTAGTTTTTGTTTTCATATATATATTATATATTTGTTTTACATAATTTTGTTCTTGATCATTTTGTTCAGTTTTTTGTTTTGGGTCTTTTTTTCTCCATTTTTCCAGGTTTTTTTGGTTTTACATAATTTTTGTCCTTGAGCCATTTGTTCAGTGTTTCCTCTTTCTGGTTCACTTTGGTGATTTCTGTTCATTTTTCAGGTAATTTTTGTTTCTGTTTGGCTATTTTTGTCAGTTATGAGACATTTTTGTTAAATTTTTGCTTTCTTTTTGATTATTTTGTGTAGTATTTCATCAGTTCTGTTGATTTAGTGCTCATGTAACATACTATATATTATGCTAACAACAATTCTTTTAGCCATTCTTGTCGACCATTTCTATTATTTTTAGAAGCAGAAGGAGAAAATACCCAATGGTGTGCAGTAGGTCTGAGGAGACAAAATGTATTTATGTTTTTGGATAATACTCATTATAAAGACATTATTTGCATGATTTTACATGCGTGTGGTCATCCACGTTCAGTCTTTTTTTCCATGAATTGAACATATCTGATAGATGTGGATGTAAACAGTAACTGAGACGACCACATGAGGCTAAATTTTGGTTGTCATCTATCTTGGAAAATAATATTTTTTCCTTGTTTCCTCCTCAATTAGGTGATCATCGTTACAACATCTCCGAGCTCCAACTTCGTGCCCAACATCCTGTCCAAGTCCCACGCCCACAACAACGCCGCCATGTCCAAGCTGGGCTCCACCTCCATGCTGACCACACCCACTCAGAAACAGACGGTGGTGTTCCCCGCCAGCCCCAGCCCCTCCTCAAACACCATCGCAGTCACCACTGTGGTCTCGTCCACACCCTCCGTCGTCATGTCAACTGTCGCACAGTGTAGGTTTTTATTCTCTGCGCACACACACCTGACGATTCCCAGAAATCACTTTAATCAAGAATTTAACATCCATGTGTCTGTAATAATAACAATTAGGGTGGGAGATTAAATGATAATCATTAAATGATAATAATTGTCATATAATTTTCTGTCATATTGTCCTTGGAGATCAGCTACTATGATTATTGCAACATAATTTTATATATAGACATATTTGTTTTGTCTTTTTTTTGTGTGACATTGTCAAACAAAAGTAGATGTTTCATTGTTTTCATTGTATTCTTTTTTACATTGTTTCATCATGTAGTTTTTTCTGTTGTTTTCACCATGGTGCATCTTTATATCATTTGACTTATGTCTTTTACATCTTGTTTTACATTGTATTTTCTTGCTGCATCTTTTGTCTTACATTTCTTATGTCATTTGTCTTGTTGCGTCTCTTACATGTCGTTAGCCTCATAGCATAATTGCCCAAGTCATATTTTTGCCCAAATTATGATATCTGTGTGACTCTACTCTCCTAATACTGCTGATTCATTTTACATCATTGGCCGTGACCTGAAAAAAATATCAGACAGTTATGCTATGTTGTTTTCTTATGTCCTTTTATATTGTTTGATTTGTTGACTAGTTTTGTGTCTTCCACATCTCGGTGCATGTTTTATGTCATATGTCTTGTTGCTCCTTTTGGGCCTAGGTGTGTGACATCTTCTTGTGTCTTGTATGTCGTTTGACTTGTGTCTTATGTCTTATTGAGTCTTTTATGTCTGTTGGTTTTGTAGCGTTTCTTATACCTTGTTGCATCTGTTATGTCTTTTACGCATTGTCACATTTTTAACATCTTGTACAAATAACTGTCAGCATAAAAAACACAGCCTTTATAATCATGTGAGACTTATAATCTTAATTGTCTAATATAAATATTTTCATAATGTTAACATTTTCATTCATCTTTCTGAGCCCTGATTGATGATACCATAGTCATGTTTTCTACTTTGAGCTTCACTGTCTGTGTTTTCTGCTGCAGGCGGTGCTTCAGCTGGAGTGAAAGTCGCCACAGCCCGGCTGCCTTCACCCAAAACCCTGGTGGGCTCGCCCACTCAGATCCTGGCCCAGTTTCCCAAACAGCAGTCACCCAAACACCTGCAGCAGAGTTCACCTATAGGGGCCTCCGGCATGGCCCAGACCCAGACCACCACCACCTCACCTGCCTCCAAACCCACCATTCAGATCAAACAGGAGTCAGGTGTGCATTACTTCCATGATTTTCATAATCACTGTGTCATGTTTTGCTTCTTCATACTGACTGACTGTGGTTGTGTTGTAGGGGTGAAGATAATCACGCAGCAGGTTCAGCCCAGTAAAATCCTCCCCAAACCTTCGTCGGTGGCTTTGGCCAGCAGCAGCTCGTCCCCCATCATGGTCGTCAGTAGCAACGGAGCCATCATGACCACCAAACTGGTCACTCAGCCCACAGGTAGGCAAAGCTGATCTCACAACAGAAAACACATTCTGAAATACAATGTCAGGTCCAGAAAAAAACACATGATTCTAATTTCGTTTTCAGATCATTTCATATCCAGATGATGGTACATGTCAAACTCATGGAAATTATGTAAATTAAATTGGAAGTAAATACATAAAATAGACTGATTAGGAGCTGCGTATTTTTCTAAATGTTTAATACCAGTACAGATAGTTTGGTTTGATACCAGGTCCAAAACAATACAAAAAGAAAACTGTTAAGCATTGAAGTTTAGATCTTAACCTTTTTTTCAGCTCATTTGAAAAATTACAGTAGTTTCATAAGATAAAAATTACAAACTATTTTATCACACAGTTGTCTCTTTCATCTCTTTAGTAAAGTTTCAGCTCCCAGACACTTACATTTTTACCACATAAAAATGTAATACCAGAAGAGAAGAGATATCATTTTTACCACATAAAAATGTGCTTATTCACCACAACTTGAAGTTATCTGTTTGCATAATATACCAGTAATCTTTATTGATGGAGCACTTTTCAAACAAAGTGCATTACACAGAAATTGCTGAAATACAAAATGATAGAACATAACAAAGTATGACAATAAAAAGAATGAAAAACAGATAAATTACACAATACACAAGCAGCTCTGATAAAATCAGGATATGTTTTCTGGTAAAAGTATGTTTTAAGAAGAGATGTCATTATGTTTTTGAGAAGAGATATCATCAATTAAAATAATAGAAACACTGTGTACACACTGCAGTCACTGACACTGATGAGATTTAGAGCTACTGGAGGTATTGAAATAAAAAAAGAATTTAAACTCTCCTTCCACTGTCACTGTCTAAAGGCATAAAATTCCTCAAAACAACAATGAACTTTAAAATAAAATAAAAGCTTTAAAGAAAAGAAAATATAAAGATAAAGACAGACTTTATTCAGATTGACACCATACAGTAACCACCAGAATGAGATTTTATTGCATTGGCCTCGAATAATGAAAAATAAAACAGCAGCATGTGTTTTATATTAAAAAAGTAAAAGATACAAAACTATTGAATACTGTATAAAAAATTTTAAAATGTATTCCACATGTGTGTTATATTGCACAGCATTAGTATTTACACTCCTGAATAAGTCAGAACACCAGTTGAGTGGAGCAGTCTTCACATGATGTACTGGCTTCATATAATTCAACACATATGTTTTATGTGCAGCTACACAGGCGACCTACACCAGACCCACTGTGAGTCCCAGTATTGGAGCCAGAATTTCCGCCTCCAGTGGAGGGACCACCTACGTGAAGACCACCAGCGGCAGCATCATCACAGTGGTACCCAAGTCTCTGGCCACACTGGGCGGGAAGATCATCAGCAGCAACATAGTGTCTGGTGAGTTAATGAAGACCTGTATTAGAGGACATGACTTAGACTCTGGGTTTGGGATAAATAAGTCATTGTTTGATCATAAAAATCTGTTTTTGTCTCATGAAGGCACAACGACTAAGATCACCACCATCCCCATGACCTCTAAACCAAACGTCATCGTGGTTCAGAAAACCACGGGTAAAGGAGCAACCATCCAGGGTCTGCCGGGCAAGAATGTGGTCACCACGCTGTTGAACGCTGGGGTTAGTGGAGCACCACAGTGTTTCTAATCCACTTCACTAAAGTAGCAGTTACAACTTCCAGTGTTAAAACCCCCACAAGTAGAATCTGATCAGCCTTTAAAACTAATATATCTTTATTAACTTTGACAATAGTTTAATCAGAATTCAGTGTGTATTTAAAGCTTTTTTTTTTTTTTCTTTATTCTTGAGCCACTCTCAACTGTTTTGGGTGCAGTGTTTTTGTCTCATAAAACCACCGCTTTGATCAGTTAATCTGTTCCCCTTAAGGCTTCAGTTCCATATGGGAAATATGATGGCAAGAAAAAAAACAATGAAAAGACTGTCTGAGAATGTAAAAACAATGCAGTAGGTGTCTTGTGGGTCTCTGTTTTCCGGATGTCCCTGAACTTGTTTTGTCACACACACCCACATCTGCACTTTCAGACACTACATTCACACACACTGCATTCTCAGCCTATATCTGACGTTGTATAGATTTTCTGCATCCTGGAGTGGATACATGTAAACTAGACCAAGGGTGAAGTTAGATCGATTCTATACTTTAGGCAATTTAAGCAAAAGGCATAATAAACAGTAATTAATAAATAAAAAAGAATTAAGAGTATTTAAAATGGCAGCATCTGAAAACTAAATTTGTAAACATAAATACATGATCAAATGAAGCCAGTTTGTGCTTAATTTTTTTGTTGGACTCAATAAATAATCTCTCAACTAATGTTTGATCAGTCCACCAGTGGAACCGCTTGTTATCTGAGAAACTCTGCTGTAAATGACCTCGCAGTGATAATATCCTCTGGGTGAATTGTTCGTCAGGGTGAGAAGAGCCTTCAGGCCGTTCAGGGGACCAAACCGGCCATCATCACCGCCTCCAGACCCATCACCAAGATGATTGTCACACAGCCCAAAAGCATGAGCTCGGGATCCCAGTCCACCGCCACCAAGATCATCCCCACCAAGATCGTCTACGGCCAACAGGGCAAAACACAGGTAAGACCCACACCAGAGGGTTACACCTGAATACACCTGGACCTCTTAGATTACTGAAATATTCCGACCATAAAGAAGAGGGTTCATGCTTTTATGTTGTTTTCATCTTGTTGAATAACAAGACGCATTGCACTGATTTAGATATGAAATGATTTAATCAAAATATGCACTGAAATCATGGGGATACATGTGTGTTTTATGTTGAAATGTCTTGTTAGAACACGTACTTTATTTCTGTCACTGTTGTTATATTCTTCTTTATTTATCTTTAACATCATTTTTATCTTTTCGTGTCTTTTACAAATGATTCGAACCCACGAATAACTGCCTCAATTCTTGCAGTTTCAACCTGACAAACACCAACCTGAAAGAAACGATGATTAGACATTTATCATGATTATGATTGAGCAAATAATATTTAATCATGATGACAGTTGTGGCCCTATGACCCAAACCTTTGATGTTTTCACATATTAACATGTGGTGATGAAGTCAGGAGGTTTGTCACACAGTGTTTTTTAAGATTTGCAATAAAAATGTTAAATATCGTGATTAAACGCTGGTTAACCACATCTCCATGGTTAAATTATTAGAGTGTCTCATGACTTGAGTGAAAACACATGAGCAGTCTGGGGGAAAAAAAGCTGTTTTCTTTGTTTAAACGCTTTTTTTTTTTTTTTTTTTGTATTGTTTCATCATGAACCAAACTTCTCTCTTCTGAGTTATGTCCTCACTCATATTCTACCCACACCTGCTCTGGATATTTCCTGGAGAATTGTGATTAATTTGATAAAATGCACAGCCTGAACAAAAAAAAGTCCCACACTCAGATATCTTGGCAGAGCACCTTTAGCTTTGATTACACAACACATTTTCTGTGGCATAGTTCCAATGAGCTTCTGCAACTTCAGGTCATTTATTTCCCATAACATTACTGAACCCAGACGTGACCGACTGAAGCAACCCCAGATCACAACACCCACAGGCTTGTACTGTAGGCACTAGGCATGATGGGTAATCACTTCATCCACTTCTTTTCCCATTACTCTCGAACAGGGTCAATCCAATTTTTTTTCCCCATTGAAACCAGTCCAGTCTTTATGCTTCTATCAGACTGGTAGTTGTTTAACAGATGAGAAGCTCCTGCATCAGTTAAAGAAGTAAAGAACGTGTTGCAGCTGAAACATATCGATCACCGCAGTAATTATCCAATGGAAGGATTTTATCTGTTTGCTCACTAAATCCAGAAGGGACTTTTTTTGGCCAGGCTGTATATTGATACAGACGAGAAAATACCCGTTCTATAGGTAAAATATATCTCATCAACCTTTTTCCCCTTCCTCATTTACTGCTTCCATTGTTGAGGGTTTTTTTTTTAGTTCTGGGGGAAATTCTTGTCTGAGATGTACAGAGTAAAGTAACCAGGTGTAACCACCCTGATCATGTATCTGTACATTCCACCAAATGGGTTTTAAGGTGATTTTTGGGACAAACATAGAACCATAAATATCTACATCTGATATTTTATCATCAGAGTCTGATGACGTTTGTCCCAGTTCCATTTACATGCAGTTTTTTTTTTTTTGTACATTATTTGGCTTTTAATCTTGTGGTTTTGGTTTAAAGCTCGTCTGAATTCAGTTTCCGTTTTACTCATCATGTGAAAATTGAGGTCAGTCTGCTGTGCTTTTATATAAATATACACTACACACTGAATTAACGCCCACGGTTTCACTATCCAATCTTAGTCTACCAAAACAGACTGAAAAGCACCTCATATTTTACAGTCAGAGTGGAACCAAACATTTCACATTTCCCCAGGCAACTTTAACAGCCCTGTACCAAGTCAATAATATTGAAAGTCATGTGACAAGCAGATTATTTTGAAGTCTGTTTTCTTTGCTTGTGTCTGCAGATTCGTTTACATTCATAATTGTTTCATGAGAATGGAGAATGCACTGGTGACGCAGAAAAGCAGACGGAAATATGTCTCATTAAAACGTTTCAGACTTACATCAAGCTTTGATTATGACTGTAATGTCTGAGTATAGTCAAAATGAACACGACCACAAAGGAAGCCATGGTAATGAAATCAGTAATCAAAATATTGACCAATGTGACATCACAGACCATTTATGTCAAATCAGATCTCACAGCCATGTTTCTTTTTTTATGTTTTTGTCTCATTCAGTCCTCATTCAGGTTTCTTCATTGTTCTTTATCTTTTGCACAAAGAAAACAAGGGAATTAATCTAAACTACAGAATAAACAACACAAATCTAAGTTGTTTTCAGTGTGTTTCAATTCTTTTTACCAGTTCTGGGCCTGAGTGAAATTGAAAGTTGAAGAAACAAATGGTTAAATTATTAGAGAAAGACAAAAATAAGAGGGAAACAAGATAAATGACATACAAAGGATGAAAACACACCTGTAAACTCTGACTTTGTTCATTTTCTTTACTTTGATTCAATGTTGTGAAAGTTATTTATTTCATATTCTTTATAAAAGGCATGACAACGTAGTCTGTAGTCTCTGATTCTGCAATTTTGCTTTTTTTTCTGCTTTTCAATGTGTTTCTGTTCGTGATCCTCAAACAATGCAGCCTTTTTTTTTTCATAATTGCTAGTGACTTAACTAAGCCAATAGTACCTACTTACTTAATGTTTAAAAAAAAAGCTAAACCTTTACTTCTTAAGTCTCAAGAGGATATGAAGGTTACTGTTTTTTAAAATTCAAAGTATTTTAACAAGACGAAAATGATATAAAAGATCCAACAATGGTTGCCGTAGGTATTTCCTCAGTGCAGTTTGCTGAATTTTGGATAAATGCACTAACCACTAACCTTTAAAATATGTGAAAAAAAAAAGTTTTAGTCCATAGTTGTAGCAGCATCACTGTGTTTCATCACTCGTAGTGATATAATCTCTGTTAAATGAGTCTGTCTGATTAATGGTCTGCTAGTAGCTTCAGTTTTTAGCACAGTCCACTCTTTACTTACTGAATACCGGCCCCTTCCTCCAGGTCCTCATCAAACCGAAGCCGGTCTTCCAGACGGCGGTGGTGAGCGAACAGACACGGCAGCTGGTCACGGAGACGCTGCAGCAGGTGACCCGCTCGGCAGAACTGGGTCAGGGCCAGACCTCGGGCCAGGACGGGTCCACGAAGGACGAGGCCGGTGGCTTCACGGAGGCCGGAGGTGTGGTCGCCGAGGCCTCACATAGCGCCGCTCAAGGTGCGTGTCTGTGTGTAGATAAATCCTACAGATGATACAGTTGATTCTGAATCTGTTACTGTGTGACTCTTTAATTCATGAATGGTGTGAACTGGCATTTTGTAGATTTGATTTGTCTTGTTCTGTTTATCATTAGTTTTTCTTTTTATTTGTGGAACTTCCTGCATTAACTGACATACTTACTGACTTGGCTACTGATTTTTGCATTACTAGGTTCTGAGACCCAGTAATGCATTTTTGTCCTCTGTAGGGGACAAGAGTCTCACAGCTCAAAAAATGCTGTCCACTGCAAAGGACAAACTGCTGCATTATGCTCTTTCCAATCAAGGCAACTATTTAATGTCAAAAAGCCAAAATTTTGACTTCCCTGAGTCTCAGGAGGATATACATGTATGAGTAAAATTATGTGAAACATAACAGACCACTGACGCTTTTATTTGATCAACAAAATAAACAAGACAGAACACTTTTATAGCATGATAATTATTGCAAGTAAAGTTCCATCACAATGACATACGAGAGGGCTTCAAAAAGTTCATGGAAAAAGAACATGGCTTTAGTTTAAATCACATGGCCCTCAGTCAGATGGACTTAAAGGCTGAGATCAACGCTTGCAGAAGTGTATTGACCTAGATAGAGCATATGTTGGAAAATTATGGAAATTATCAGAATGTAGTATACAAGTTATATCACAATAATTATCATGTTATTGACCAGCCTTAATTATCCACCTATTGAGTAACATGATATGCAACGTGCCGTCCTTGGTGAAATAGTGTGTGTAAATAACATGTGATTTCTGAATGTATCACCAGTCACACCATTGTTGTCATTCAGCAGTCACACAATAAACCCATTCAGGGTCATCAAGACCTTAGTATTTCTCGTCTGTATCGTCCAGCTGTAATAGTCTGGTCTTCATTTATTTGAGGTCTTGTCCTCCTGTTCAGCCCATACTAGACTCCGTCCCACCTTGTCCCGTCCCTCCTCAGACCCTCAGCCTGTAGTACACGTGGTGTCCTCCAGAGAGCAGGATTGGACTGAGCAGGAAGTGTCCGTGGAGTCCAGCCCGACCATCATCTACCAGGAGGTGTCTGCAGGGGAATCCCAGTCGGCCACTTCCACCATCAAAGCGCTGCTGGAGCTGCAGCAAACAGGTGAGCGGTTACGTCACGGAAAGTCTGCAAATATAGGCTGAAGAGGCCGATACCACCTGTGCATGTGCTGACTGAGACGTTGTTGCAGCGTCAGGGGAAATATTCCAGCTGAGTAACTCTATCACCTCGGGCTCTGCTTTCATAATAAACTCTTTCATCAACAAAAAAACTTGTCGAACCGGATTGATAAGCCATAGTTTTTCCCCAAACATTTGAGGGACCTTTTGAACAGACGAAGATTTAAGTATTCTTGTAATTTAATGCGTGACACCTGATCAGATCAACAGATCTTACTGTTAACGGAGGTGTTTAGTGTCTTCACCTGCCACATTAGTGCGAAACCTGGAATTTCTCCGTGAAATGACACACTTTAAATAAGACACAGTTCTCATGATGTCACGAGACTCAAAGCTTTTATGACAGAGAAAAAACAAGAAAAAAGAAGGTGGGATTTCCAAATGTTTTTTTTTTTTTTATTGAACAAGATATTTAATGTTTTGTCTGAATGCATTTATAAATATATGTCCTTATCTGCAGCCCATTTGAAGAAAATAGATTGAATTAAAGCAATTTAAGATGATTAATGTGGAACGACTTTGACAATATCAGCATCCAGGAATGGTATCATATTTCATACTACACTTATTTACCTAGATGTTACATTGGCCACAGGGTTGTTTACCAACCTTGCCACCATGTTGGAGCGGTAAAGACCGGTCTGTAAATATATTCTAGTAAAAAGGGGAGATGGTTTTCTGGATAAAAAGCACTACAGCAAGTTGCTTTTCTTTCTGTATCATATTGTATTACCACAGCAGAAATGGAAGTGCATTTTTATTGTTCCTCAAACTTGCTAACTTTTATAATTTTTATTAATTGCATGTTGAAGGGGGTCCATTTGCTACTTATCATCAAACACAGTTCATTGAATAACTCCTGAACTTTGTGTCAAACATTGATTTATGTCCCTGAAACGAGCTGTATCTGCTCAGATAGGCCACGCCCACGTCTGACTGACATGTATTCACGAAATCCCAAACTATACAGAAGCTAATCTGTTTTTTTTTTTGTTTTTTTTTTACCTGAAACAAAAAACTTTGTGTCAAGTGATTCTTTGTGTTTTTCTATGTCCATATCTAATGACCACATGTTTAATTTTGTTTGATCACCTTGTGTCTATTTGGACAAAATACTGCAACTCAGACAACCTACACATACATGATTAATTAGTTATTAATTCAATACACAGCATTCAGTGAGAAAACACTTGTAGATGACACCAGGAAGTATATATTTTAAAAACAGACACTTATGTTTATTATATTCCAGGTGTATAAAAGGGGGATGTAGTGGTTAGCATGTATATGATTGTTTTTTTTCCAAACAGAACTGAAAAACCATTCAGAAAACTTCCACTATTATAGAATTTAGTTGTGTATTTAAGTGGTTTGTTTTGCTATTTATAGGGGTTTTTTTTCCCCCTAACCTTGAACATAGAAGAGGACTAGAAGGACTAAATGACTAGAAATCAACATATACTTTCTTTTATTCGTTTACATCCACATAAATTTTTTTGACATGTCATTAAAGTTAACACATTATATATGAGATTTACATCATGGAAAAGTTGTCCTTTTCTGTCAGTGTAAAAAGAAAAAAATATACAAGATTTGGACTAAATGGACTGAGTATGTAAAACCAGTATGATCTGAATTCATTTGAGTTTATAATTTTTTTATTTTTTTTTTTTACCTGGATGTATTTTTATTTCTCATTTATGTATTCATTTTCCTTTTGCGGTATCACCTGGCCAATAAGCCGCCCCTCCCTCATAGTTTTGTTAGACAAATGTTATTAATATGTAAAAACACTGGAAAAGCGTCTTGTAAATGCTTTTGCAGAAATTGATGTGAGTGTATTTATATTGCGTTTTCAAATAAAAAGAGAAATTTTTTCAAAATGAGTAGATTACTTGAACTTTCAGCTCTGCCGTACATTGTTTTGAGTCTGAGCATCATCTCTGCTCACAGTAAAGGAGAAGGGGGAGGCCAAACCGAGGCAGCACACCATCGACCTGAGTCAGATGGCCGTTCCCATTCAGCTGGCCCAGGAGAAGAAGCCGAGCCCAGAGTCGCCCAGACCCTCCACCTCAGAGGCCGAGCCCAGCACTGAGCATGTCACAGCAGGTACAGGATCACTGTGCACTTCCTGTTTTGGGTTGAAGACACCACACCCACTCACATCCAAACTAAAACCACGGCTCTTTGTTTGGTTCATTAAGCTGAGGTTAGACCGTATGACTGTGATTTCCCCCGTCAGGTAAAGCCAGCAGAGTGGGCGTGTCCACAGAGGATGACACTGTGGTCATGTCCTCCAGTCAGCAGCTGGGGAAGCCGTACAAAATCACCAGCCAGGGAACCACGGTAACCAAACCAGCTGCGACGACCTCTGTGGCCACAGCTCTACACCTCAGCCTCACGGTGAGGAATTACGCTCAGAGGAACTGGGACGGGTCGACGGACACACTTCCACTTTCAGAATCTAAAACTGTCTCTTGAATATGTTAAATATATTCCCCAATTTTTTCTATTCCTATTCTACTCTAAAATCTGACTGTTTATTTTCTTAAATAGATAAAAAGATACAGGTCAGATCAACCACACAGCTTATGTAGGTAGAGTTTCTTCACAAAGCCACAAAACACGCTGGGTCCTCCACTGAACTTCCAACAGTTTTCACAGGAACTTTGTCTTCAACCGAAATATTTGTTGTATTTCCAGTGAAAACTGCTCAGATTAGTGACTGTGACCTAATGTTTCTCTGGAATTTACATGAAATGACACTTAACTATTAACCAGTTATAAAGGAAAAGAGTAGTTTCTTTTTTTTTTTTTAATCATCTAACTTTATGCTAGTTTTGTTCAGCAAAAAAAAAGAAAACAGCACAGAAAATAGAAGTAGAAATAGAACCTAGAATAACCTCGATGTTTTTATGTTGATATGATATTGATTGCTACATATTGACTTGCGACAATTAATTGGTTAATCGATCAGTTGTTGACTCATTTAAGCAGCAACTATCAAAACAAAATTCTCTTGATTCCAGCTTCTTAAATGTGAATCTTTGGTTTCTTTATTGAAGTTAATTATTTAAATAATATATATGCCCAAAGAAATAAGGGACATCATTTGGGCTTTGAGATACACTTTTACTCCATTTTCTGTCACATTATAGACCAAACAATTGATCAAATACTTGATCAAATAATCAGCAGATTAATCCACAGTTAAAATATTCTTTTGTTGCAGCTCTAACTACAGGTCATCTCCCACATATCCGGTCTTTGTTCACCACTAAAACGGATGATTTTTGAAAGGTGTTCATTTCAACACAAACAGTGTCATTTTTTTCAGTCACGTCAGTGAATTAATCAGCTGTCGCCACCTTCTTAATCTAAGATATTATTTATTTCAGCTTTCAAGGTCGTTTTTAACATAATAAAAGTTTGAGGGACTTTATAAGAAGTTGTTTTTTTTTTTTTTTTCATTTTCAACAATTTCAACAAAAATCCGAATTGTGCATCAAGACCTGCTGTCTGAACGTAGCCTAAGTGAACTGAGATGACCTCTGAATTCAGGTGTGCTTGGGATGACTTCCTCATTGTTGTTCATTCTCTTCCAGTCTTCGGACGGTCCTGGTAAAAGTGAGACGGTGTTGGAGGTGGGAGAGTTGGAAGGTGACACTTTGGACGCCCAGACCGGGCTGTTCTACCGCTCCAGCCAACCGGCCTCAGAGCCCACAAAGCAGAGCAGCCACACAGCTGGAAGTCAACCTCCGGCTCTGAGCGCGGTGGAGGCCACCGCCACGCAGCCGCCGCCACCACAGCTGCAGAGCAAACCTCAGATTAGCCAGCCTTCCTCCTCCTCCTCTTCCTCCTCCTCTTCCGCCTCTTCTTCCGCCTTCCCCTCCACACCTCCACTAACAAAGAAACTCCCCAAACTACGAGAGCAGGCTCCACCCAAACCTCCTCAGACCTTGACCCAAAGTCCAAAGGACAGACCTGTGGCTGCGCCTGCTCAGACCGGCCCAAAAGTCACGGCTCCGGCAACACCCACGAAGCCCCTGGTGACGCCACAGCTCCCAAAACTCCAGCAGGCGCCCACATCCCACCACAGGCCGCTGCATACGCCGATGTCGCATCCGCCACCACTGCAAGCCCACCACCCGGTCAGCACCGAGAAGATGGCCTCCAGTCAGGTGAGCCATAGGTGGGAATCCATCAGGTATAACGACCCACTGGCAGGACTGGGTTATAAAACAGAACATGTAATGTTGTGAAAGGCAGTGTAAAATTAAAGCTAATAAGCACAAAACAGAGCTACAGGTTTATTTTCTTTTTCTTTTACATTGTTTTCATCCTGTTGCATCTTTCACTTCAGTTTCAGAGTTTCAGTTTTTTTGTGTCTTGGATCATTTACATCTTGTTATTTAAAACCATAACTTCAATGTGAATCGTAGTCGTGTCATATTCTCCAATTTGAGAAGATAGGATGGAGACCGTGTCAATGACGAAAAGAAACCAGTGTAGTAAACAGACTGTAAACACCCTTTACTCTATTTTGTAAAGAGATTATTATTTATGAAAGACGTGCAGTAACAAATGAAAAGACTGTTTCTTGTACCTCTAATGGTTTAATTTTTTCCTTTTTAGATGCATGTCCTTTATGTTGCTAACAAACAGACAAACTAGCATTACAGCAGTGCTGAAAGTCAAATGTGCAGATACTCTGTTACAAAGCCACCACCATGACAAAGGGATTTTTCAAAACCTAATGGGTTTACAAAAGAAATTCCCCTTGGGTGTTTAATCCTCAGTGACTCGTCTTATCTTACCTGATGTAACCACACTCTTGTGATGGGGTTTCCCTAAACTGTCTGCCTAATGCAATAAAACATTTTTCCTGTTTACCTTCAACAGACCACATACTGTTAAACAATAAATCACTTGATTTATATTCTGTTAGACCCATTCTACTGAAGTGAACTGCTGTCACATAACCAAAACTAGAAAAGCACTCTGAGAGCACAGACCTCCACCAGGGCAGCTCAGTTTCCCACCATGCTGCTGTAAACATATAATGCCCTTCAAGTCGGTTACCTAGCAACAGATAAACTATAGGGCCACGTTGGCATGGTGTCAAATGTCATGTGCAGAAACACACATGCCACCTGAGAGGTTATTCAACTGAAAATGTCATAAAGTAAATCCTGGATCACCCTCCAAAATCGACTTACCTGTTCCTTGTCCCATTTCGGACATTTCCTGAAGATTTCGTTAAAATCCGTCCATAACTTTTTGCGTTATGCTAACAAACAGACAAACTAACAGACAGACAAACCCTGATGAATACATAACCTCCTTGGCGGAGGTAAAAATAGGCCCATAATGATGAAACTTCACATTAAAATATGCAAAAACAAATAGACCTATGTTATATGTGTTTTGGCCAATTTACTTGTATCATAACAAATGTTTCAAATCCGTAACTTAGTGCCCATAATGCCTCGTTTCATTTGGTCAACATCTTCATATCTCTTTATCAATTTTAATGTTTAACCCTTCTTACCGCATTTTCATCACAATAAAAAGAGGTAAAATGAAAGTACTTTAAATATCACATCATGAAGGTGTTCATTAGGAATGATATGGAAAACAGTTCCCAAGAGCCTACGTTCATCTGACTGAACATGATCTATGACTTATGTCGGGTTTCAATAGATAATGAACACATACTTAACAGACTTAAATCCTTTTTACATTAGTTGTTTTTTGTTTTGTTTTTTTCACTTACTGAATAGCAATTTGCATGACAATGGCTTGCATCTTGCACTTTTGTTGTGATCCACTCGACTTTTGAGCCCTCTGGACATTTTTCTACATCTGATCAGGCTGTATCTTTACGGATAAACAAGGCTATGCCGCCATGATGCTTATCGGCAGTGTGGCTGACCAAGGTGTACCCTGGGACCTTCAGGATGCTCTTATTTTCCATGTGGGTCAGGATCATCGTGGTCACATTGTGTTTGCTGGATATTTGCATGAGCATGCCGTTCTTAGTGAGGCCCTTGGTCTGAAAATGTAGTCCACTTAAAGGACATGGAACCTTACAACTCCTCTGCAGCTCTTTGCTTGGAGGGCTGTCAGATGGGTAGAACCATACTGGCTGCAGATGTTTGTTTTGTATCAGTTTAAGGTTCAGAGACTTGACTCTGTGCTCTGCTAAGTTGCACAGTTGAAAGTGGACGTCTGCCAGTTTGTCTGATGTCTGCTGGACTAAATGGATTAAAAGAGTAAATAAACATTAACATCAACCCAGAGGAACTAACACACTCTTTCCACTTCTGTTTCTGTTTTCACCACAGCAGCCAATCATCACTCAGAGCGCCACCGTCACCAAGATCACCTTTGGCACTTCCCACCATTCATCGCCGGTCTTCAGCAGCGGCGAGGCCGCCGCCAAGCTGATCCCAGAGTCCAGCTCAGGGCCCTCAGGGGACAAGCAGTCGGTGTCGGACATCCTGAAGATCTCCATGATGGAGGCGGAGATCGACCCCAGTACGGAGCCCATGGTGGTGGACTCGTCCAGCGACTGCGGCCCTCTGGGGAAAGCCCTGGAGGTCCAGGCGGTCTCAGGCACGCTGGACTCGGGCCAGTTCATCAGCAGCTCTGGGAGCTCCATGCGTCATTCCCACACAAAGGGCCAGCAGTACAGCTGCATGCAGGGCCTCGCAGCACAGAGGAGCAAAGAGGACCTGGACGTCATCGAGGTAACGTCTTCATCACTCTGTACGTCATCAAGACCGAGAAGGAGACAGTCTTAACTTGTGACAGGCTGCACGAAAATAGACCTAGAAAAATTGTCCTTATGGCATCTTTTTTTACATTGTTCTCTACATTGTCTTTTTTGTCATATATCTTGTTAGGTTTTCTATGCGGTCAAAATCTTGATATCCCATTTTAAACATTAATGTTTCTTGTATCAGTTTCGTTACAGTAAAATCACATAAGACGAAAGTACTTCACTAAATATTTCATCAGGTAGATATTCATTAGGAATAGTATGAAAAACAACTCAGGATGTCAGACATTCCTCTGAATGACTGAACAGGAATCTGTAAATAATGATCAACTCTTTTCTCATGCTTGTATCAGGTTTAACATCAAAGAGCTGCAGGTTTAAATGCTTTTCCCATGGGTTATTTATTAGGTCTTCTATGTGGTTTTTGTCTCTTAGTGTCTTTTACGTCATTTTCTTGTAAACTACCACAGGCCCAAATGATACTCTGTACTTGTAGATACGATTTAAAGACCTCTCTATGTACAATTAGCAAGTAAATGTAGTTTTCAAACGGTTGAGTTATTTAATAGACGTGACTGTAACATATCAGCGTTGTGTCTGAGTGACTGAAGCCTAAATCCCTCCCTCCCTGTGGTTCAGGTCATCCCTCAGTTCTCCATCCTGCCGGACTCCAGTCAGTCCAATGTGGTGGTGGAGCCCAGCGGTTTCCTGGAGATCACCAACTACACCAGCCAGCAGCTGGAGGAGGACAGCCCCATGGAGCAGGAGGTCGACAGCAGCAACGACGAGGCGGCGGCGGCGAGTCCGCCCGACCAGCCGTAGTCCACGCCTCAGCTGAGAGCGTCGGGATCACCACCTCGTCACAGGGATGAAGACACGTGTTTGACTGATAATGGACACAATGACTGACTTTAGAGTTAACGTGCAACAATCTCTTTGTGTAAAATATTTTCTCTCTTCGTTTTTGCCACTCCAGAAAGAAAGACTCACGTGGTTTTTATCGGCAACGAGAACATGTGGATGTAAAGTTTAAGCAAGGCAGGATGATTTGTTTTAATCCAGCTGGAACAGAGCCTGTCAAAATATGTGCGACACCTCCAGCACGCTACCATAGTAACTGTAACCTTTACAGGCCAGTCACACATTTCAGGTGTTTGAAACTCTGTCATTTTAAAACCAGACAGCAGTGACACACACACATGTCTGATGACAAACGGACGTCTTCATTTGAAGGATGCCTCATCACCAGTACTTTGTTCTCTTTGCTTTGTAGTAAACTTTTAAAGCTACTTAAACATTTTCAGAAGGGAACGTGAAAACAGTGACGCAGAACTGTAAAACCAGTTCTGGATGAAGGACTGAGTCCAACACGTTGCCGTTTATTGTAACTGATGTAAAGTAAGATGATGGAATTACCTTTTTTGTAAGATAAATTCTGCTGTTCAGAAAGTTGCTGTGAGTATGCATTTGCTTTGCATAGTGTTTCAACTATGCATTTGTTTTATACCTTTTCAAACTAGACGACTAGTTGAGAAAAAAAGTCATTTAATCCACACAATAAACCATCTGAGTAGAAACATGTCCATTTCACTGTGTGACGCTGCATTGGAGTCACTTGAGAATCACCTGTAGAAACCCTTATTTTTTAATATTTCACTCATTAAAATGGATTGTGAATCACTTTACAGTACATGATGGATTTGAAGTTGTTGATCCAAACAAATGAGTAAGTTTGTGAGGACCTTCCCAATTAGATGAATGGGAAATCAGAAAAACAAAAGGTGCTGTTAGATAGCGGTTAGATATTTAATTTGTAAATGATTCAGTATCAATATTATTTGGTGACATGTTTGAGGGCAACACGGTGGTGCGGTGCAGTGCATAGCACTGTCACCTCACAGCAAGAAGGTCTTGGGTTCGATTTTAAGGACCTTTCTGTGTGGAGTTGACGTGTTCTCCCCATGTTTGCGTGGGTTCTCTCTGGGTACTATGGCTTCCTCTCATGCACTGATAGGTTAATTGGTTAATCTAAAAATTGCCCACAGGTATCAATGTGAGAGTGATTGGTTGTTTGTCTCTATATGTCGGCCCTGCGATGAACTGGCCAACCCTGCCTTCACCCATAGATAACTGGGATAGGCTCCAGCACACCGCAACCCTCTGGAGGATAAGGCGGTTCAGAAGCTAGATGGATGTTTGCCTGAACAAAATAAAGATGAAATATGGCTTTTATTGTATTGATAATGATATTAAAAAGTATTAAATTGGGCTTAGAATCTACAGAAACTTGAAGTATATTTTAAACAGACCCAGCAGGAGCTTTATTGTTATTGCTATATTGTTCCAAACCTGGCTCAGTGAATGCAAAAAAACAATACACCTATTTCCCTAAACAAAGAAAAGTACTGTAGTAACTCAAAATGCAGTATGGCAGATATCAGTAATGTAATGCATATTTGGGTGAGTGAGGGCAGTGTGTAAAAAACCAAACCAATACCATTGTGTTTGGTCATGAGGTCAGAGCACACCTGCTGAGGTGGCCTTTTTAATAATCTTAAGCCACACCCTTAAGAGGTGTGGCCAAAGAACAGACAGCCCACTGTCATGTGCTCCAGGGACACCAGCAACTGGAGAGAAAACAGAACATTAGTGAGGCCGTCATATCCCCGACAACTAGGACCCAAGGAAACTTTGAGGGCAAAACAAAGATACAAATCATCATTAACATGTTACAGTAACAAACCCTTTACCCATGAAACCACTCAGGTCACTCTAACGCAGCAACTTTGGTACCTGAGGAAGTAAATTAACCCATAAAGACCCAGTGCTACTTTTGTGGCCGTTCCCAAAGGAGTTTTTCACCATTTTTAACCTGTCTTAACTGATTTATCACCATTTATTCTAATATTATGCTCTGTAGTTTGCATTTTTAAGTATAAATCAAGTATTTTCCTATATTTAATTAGATGTCCATAAAAGCTCAGATTAAAGTTGAGAATTATTATATCACAAACAGAGAAAACTGAAGAAGACATGACTTTTTTAATAAAATATGTTGTCCATCCACTGTCATTGATCCAACTCCATGGGTTTTACTGGTGAATTAATTTTGTAGAAGATGACAGTGTTTCCACGGTAACTCCGCAGCCCCTGAACGTCCAAATGGGTCATATCTGATGACCATGAAAAGATGACAAACTGTATTTTGCACCAATTATTTACATGTAGTGATAGGATTAGTGATCAACAGGTATTAAACAGTTTAGATCAGTAGATAACTTTGGTTGGCAGTGGATGTTTGGGTCTTTACGGGTTTAGAGGAGGAACAGAAGAGCAACTTAACAGAGTAAGTGAAGTTACATCATTTAATAAGGCAGGGCACAACACTGTCAGAACCTTTTATGTTCTGAACAGACAGCACATGGTTATGGGCTCCAGGAACACCGACAACTGGAGAGAAGACAGAACATTAGTGAAGCCATCACCTTGAGTCTTTAATATCAAAGGTCAATCAATAGTGGATTTTGGAGAAGATCACACCTCTTAACCCCCATCAAAACACTAGAAACCAATGAACCGAACATCAAACTCAGTCATCAATCAATGAATCTGGGACTGAACATCAAACCGACCATGAACGATTCTTTGAAACTAGAATTTTCAATTAAAGTTTATCTTTGCTGTTCAAATGCCTAGTAGGACCTAAAATGGGAGGTAATATTTACAAGATTTACAAGAAAAAACTAAGTAGAGAAGATTAAAATATTCTCTGAGACTTTACGGTCATAAATTTAACTGAATGTAAAACTGTAAATTTACTAGAAAAAGACTTCTCTTTGTGTAAACGGGTGTTCAAGCACAATTAAACTGCATCTATAGCAGAGACGTTTCATTCAGGTTCAGCCAATGCTTTATTTATTAATCAAACACCTGATGGAGGTTGTTTATAGGTTATAAGACTGTAAATAAAGGGAATCAGCTTTTAAATACAACCAAAAATTTTGATAAATGTATACAGTGGTGGTTAAAATTATTAGAACACCTGGCTGATCTGAAAATACTGACCTGTTTTGGCTCCGAAACCTGATTTAATTTCATAATATTCATGAAACATGCAGATGTTCACTCTGAACACAACAGATATCAGATGAAGTGAGTCCTGATGGTTTTATACACTTTAACATTAATGACATAAGATAATGAGCAGGATATTGACGGCATCACTTATCAGTTTAATCACAATGACAATGATTACACAAGGAATTTGGCGTTTTCTGTAAAGGAACACAATAGAACTGAGTTTTTCTATGTGTTTTAGGTATGTGTTTAGTGTGGATGTATGGATGAAATCTCTATAGTCTGTCATTTCTGCTGCTGTCTTGGCCAGGACACTCTTGCAAAAGAAATTTTTAATCTCAGTGAGTCTTAATTCCTGGTTAAATAAAGATTAAGTAAAAAAATAATGATAGTGTGACATTAATAGTGAAATAGACATAGCATATTTTTTGTAAGTCTCCTTATGGTAGCTCTATTCTATATGGTTCATGGAGTATAATGATGACTTTGTAGATATTTCATTCCTTTATGGGTATTTTAATGGCCAATTTAAACAAAAACACAAAGATTAAACCTCTTAAAAATGCCAAGTGTTCCAATTATTTTGGCCACCACTGTATATGGAGTAGATTTTTACATGTCACTTCACTACAGTTTCACGATAACAATGCAGTCGAGGAAAATATTTGCACACATCATAGATCAGACTGGACAAAGACTCTTGAAAACTGCTTGTATTTATTTCATAGTGGAGCAGTGAAGCAAACAGGAAGGTTAAATGTGTGGAATGTGATGAGTTAATGTAAACTGTCACTGAAGCAGGCAGCTGTGTACTTCATTACAGTTTGTGTAACATGTCTGCTTTTATGTTGATTTTTCAGCCCCGGATCAGTTTCAGTTGAGAGCACTGGAAGCTACACTTTAACCTCCTTTCAGATCTGATTCATGTTTAGAGGGATTCATTTTACAAAGACGCTGTTGACAAGTAACCCCGCGGTTCTAGTTCATGGTCTGGACGGAGGCATAAGATGTGTTTGAGGTTAAACCAGACGACTGTGGGGTTAAAGTCAATGTGAATATTTTCAACCGCTAGCTATGCAGATTTTCACACAGTGTTTTGCTAAAACCATGAATGTTTATAGCCCTATTAATCTTCAGTAGTAATCACTTCCAGATTGACCAAAGTGAGTCCCTTACACTTCCTTGCACCTTAACGTAGTGTCACAGCGATGTTTGGAAGGGCCCTGTTGTGTACTTCAAACTTACATTTTCTAAGAAACACTCAACGTTTGATGGTTCTGTTGCGGTCTACTTCTTAAATCAACTCACAGTGCACCCTTTATACTGATTGGCCCTTATTTTAGTTTTCTAATGTGGTGTTTTTCTACTTAGATGTTACATCAGTTCCCAACTCTTACACCACAACATGTTCAGATGTTTAAAACACATAGATAAGGTTTTGTAGAGCCCAGAGAGGCATTCTGGCCTCAGTATAAGTGTTATATATCTACTTACAGTTGGAATGAAATCAGGTCAGGCAGCCAAAAGACTTATGTAGAATTAATGGTGGCTCCTACCGGCCAATATAAGAGCATATTTATTGCATTATAAAGACGCTATGAGCCAGGGTTTGTGTTTATTGGACACTGTTGTGGTGTTAGAGGTTTTTCTACTGGCTCTGCACACTTGTAAATGTTTTAATTTGGCCTCTCTGGTTGAGCCGCTGCACACCAGAGTTTCACCTCCTCATGCTGAAAGTGATCCAGAGCCTCCTGGGGAGGGGGTGGATGTTGTTCTTAAGATCCAAATGCCACATTCTGATTGGTTGGCCTCAGGTCGAAGACATGTGGCTCTGTTTAGGAGCGTGCTGACTTATCATCCCTCCACCCTATCCCCCCCCCTCCACATGGATAATGTTGCCAAAGTCCTATAGGGTAACTTGTTTCAGTCTGCACCGCTGACTTACCTGACTGTGAAATAAATTACAAGAAAACTATATGGTCCTTCATGAGCAATATGAAGAAACAGACTTAACCTTTGTCTAAGATTAATATAAAGAGGTTTGTGGTAGTAGCAGCAGCAATATTGATACTTCAAACTCTAAGCAGCAGGGGGAAGTTGTGGACCAGAACACACTTAGGACCAAAACCACCAACGAATCAACACTATGTATCCACAGACTGTTTCACTCACTGAATCAAGTATAAAGCTCAACATTTACACAAATCTATATGATGGTATCATCGAGTTTCCTTCCTCAAACTAAAACTTGTGGTTGGTTACTTTGACAGTTCAAATAACATGTGCTTCATCAGTTGATAGTTTACATTATAGCTCTGTTAGCTTAGCTCTGTTTTAGACACAAAACAGCCACAGTGGAACCATAAATCACCTCTGTTTTCTGTTCAGTTTGTGGTGTCAATAGCTATACAGTTTAGTCTGAAATGTAGATCGACAAACAGCCAACTTAGTAAAGATAATAACATCACATAATAACTTTATATAACATGTATTTTAGAACATTAGAATATTACTTTTAGAGCGTTACAACAACATAAGTGCTGATCCAGACACCTGTCAACATCCTTTTGAATGTCAGTACCTACATTAGTACCATTACTTCATGGTACCTAATAAAGCAGGTACACTCACTGTTCATGCAGAGGTGGATCTTACAGACCCTGTAGACCACATTGGACCTGAGATTGTTGACTCACTGTCTTCACTGGAACTGCTGCTGTCACTGTCTTGTAATGTATGTAGAAATTACCAAAAATAGTTACTTTCCTGATAAAGGGTTAATCAGCAGCTTCCATCACTCTCTGTGGATATTTTCTTTACTCTTACAAATCACCTTTTCAAGAAATTGTAAAAGTGATGACCCATTTTCCAAAACCAAACAATAAGTCTAGTTGTCTCGGACAGTCTGTGATGACTAAGATGACTGCATTTTTATTCACAGTTAAGAAAAGCTGATGGGTGTAAAAGGGCTGGATAGGAGTTCCCTTCATCTGTCATGGGGCCAGCGCTGCATTCCTCTAGTTATAGTTTACACAATTTCATTTCTTATTGCCCTTTAGTCAGGGTGAGTCCACGATGAGGCCTTCATTCCTACATAGACATGTCACAGTGCTCTTTGAGGTTTGTTTCTTCTCTCTGACTATAATCTAAAGAGTTTTCTATTCTTAATGACACAAATATTATTGTAATGAAGCCATAAAGTACTGCGTATGATCCAGTAAAAACATGGTTCTTCTGGCATCCTCCATTAGAGTTAAAGTGGACAGAAACACGAGGCCAACAGTTAAGGTCAACCCTGAATAGGATAATTGGATAATCGGTTGGACAGGGTTTCAGATATATTGGATAATGAATTGAAGGGTGGGAAGAATCCAAGAACCACAGCCCTTAAACACATGCACAAGCACATAAACTTGCACAAATAAAATCACAGAAAGGCTAAGGCTAACCTTCATCATGTTGGCTTCTTGGTGCCAGAAGTGACAAAACTGGCAGAGCCGCAGAAAAGAAGAAAATCTGTTTAAGTCAATAAACAGAAGCTCTGCTGTCAAAACCCAATGCAACAGACATCACATCTTTTATTAGCCTTAAAATATTGTACAAAACATTTATTAGAGAGTCCAAATCAAATCCAGGCCTTTTTGCCAGGCCTTTTTGGAGCAGCATGTATTACACTTTAATATATTAAACAACTAGTTTCAATTTGGACCTGAAGTTCCTTCTCTTAAAAATAAAACAGACTTCTGTAAAATCAAAGATAAATAGAACAAATAAGAGGAGGCCTATCCCAGCTACCTATGGGCGGGGTACACCCTGGACGTGTCGCCACGGCTGATATATGGGCAATTTAGATGGACCAATTAACCTACCCGGAGAGAAGCCATGCAAACACGGGGAGGAAACTGTACACAGAAAGGCCCCTGGTTGGAATCAAACCCAGAACCTTCTTGCTGTGAGGCGACAGTGCACCACCGTGTCAGATTTATTTAGTTATATTACTTGTTATTTGAGAAAATTAGGTTTTCTTGTCCTTAATTTAAATCATTAATGTATCTTTATTTCTACTACCTTGTCATAGTTGTGCAATAATTATTACATGGACTGTCCTGCTGGCTCAGCTTAAAATTCAGATAGAAAAAAAAAATTAAGAATCATGTTCTCAGTTTTTCTTCATTGTCAGTGTGAACAGAATCCCACATGCAAGTCCTTCAATGTGACCTTTAGCTTTTCCCATTCTTGGAACGTGATGGTTTATAGATTGATTTTCAGCATCAGATGATCTTAATTTCTGTTACTTATTGATTCTTTTATTTTTGCCTCATATTAGGGCTGGGTATATCGATGTAAATATCATAGTATCGATACCAAGGTGAGTATTGGTATCGGATCAACACTAGTGTGATGAGATCGATACTTTTGTTGCAGTGTGTCTTCTATACATCCAGCAAATTACTCGATTTTCCTCGCAGAGTTCATGCAAGCGCAGCTGCTCTCCTAGTCTGTCAGTGCAAACAGTGAACCTCTCTCTCTTTGCTGCTCTCTCAGGCACACTACCAAAATTTATTTACAAAAGTAAACAAAAGATATTTCCGGCCATATCTCCAGAACCGGTAGTCGGACAGACTCATGGTTGGTACCGTTGGAAAGCCCATGGTCACTTTAGGGAGGGTAGACCTTGGTTTCATCTCGATACGACCTTCTGATCAAAAGTTATTCACAAAAAACTACATGAGATGGGGGACTCATCCCCCCATTTTGCTGTGTGCCTAACCCTAACCCTACCCCCAACCCTAACCCTAACCCTACCGCCAACCCTAACCCTAACCCTACTCCCAACCCTAACCCCAACCCTAACCCTAACCCTACCCCCAACCCTAACCCTAACCCCAACCCTAACCCTACCCCAACCCTAACCCTAACCCTAACCCTACTCCCAACCCTACCCTGAACCC
>JAPQRQ010000007.1:11595211-11610477 GCA_037367365.1 Apogon talboti | reverse complement strand
TTCCCCAAAAAATGCGACTTATAGTCCCGTGCGACTTATATATGTTTTTTTCTTCTTCATGACGTATTTTTTGACTGATGCGACTTGTACTCCGAAAAATACGGTAGGTAGGTAATGTCCAATCAGAGGAACCAAAGCTGTACTTTTACTTCAGTGCTTTAACTACATTTTGCTGACACTACTTTAGTATTTTCTGGTGTATTTTTACATTGAAATGTGAATACTTCTTCCACCACTGGTTTCAACACTCTCCTCTCATCTGTTTTATCTGCATTTTTCTCCTTCACTAAGGAGGCCACTCGTAGTTCATCATTAGAGTTCTTACTTTTACATTCATAGAACTTGTGTTACACAGGATGAGTCGGACAGGAAAAAGGACGCTGCTGCAGTTCCTCTGATGACCACTTGGTGCCGACCACAGGAAAACGTCCACTCAAGAAGTCCATACTTCTCTTATGAACAACCAAAGCTAAAAACGACAGTTCTTGAGAGTCGGTGTTGTCATCATTGAACATCAACTGCTTTGACTCATGGAGTTCAGTCTAAAACCACTACATTTACATGCACATGATAATAATAATAATAGTCCACCATGATTGTGATGCAGAACATGATGCTATTGGAGAATTTTCTGATTAAAAGTGCACATCCTAACTCACATCTCATTACATACTGAGGTTTTTACTGCAGTTTATGTTGGATAACAAACGTTTTTTGGAGAAACATCAACCTTTTCAAGAAGGTGTTTGAAGGAGGCTGTGTTCTGATGGGTGAACATGTCTGCTCCTGGAAAAACATTGGAAATTTTAACACAACGGACCGAAATGGCACAAGTTGGTGCAGCAACATTTGGACAATGTCTATGTTTATGGATTTGACGCATCTTATCTTATCTTATCTTACCTTACCTTACCTTATCTTATCAGAACATGTTAATCAGTATGAAGGTGGGCTGTGTATTTTTAACCTCTTGGCGTTAGGTTTATATTTCAGCCATGTTTACACTGATTGATTTTAAGATGTATTTCAGCCACATGTTAAACATCAGGAACTGGAAGATGTTCAACCTGAATATTGGCCTCATATTTCTTCTGTTAAGGCAGGTCTGGGGCTCCATGAAAAGACCAGATGTTAAAGGTAATAATATGTGGTAGCAAGAAAAAACAGATAATTGATGACTGAGGTTAACTACATAAAATGGCCCAAAAAACTCTAAAATGTACTTGGGTTTCCTTTAGGTTTGATTATCGTTTCAATAAACATTTACAGTGTCACAACATTTATTTACATCATCTTTTGGAGAAATAATGTTGCTGAATGCAGACCTGAACAACTAAATCAACCCCAGATCATAACATTGCTCCCACAGGCTTGTACTGTAGGTACTAGGCATGATGGGTAATCACTTTAGCCACCTTCTCATCACTCTGGAACAGGGTCAGTCTGGATTCTGGACTCATCAGACCACATGACCCTTCTTCCATTGAAATACAGTCCAATCTTTATTCTCTCTACAAACTAATTAAGACATGAGAAGCTACAGCATCAGTTAAAGGGTTAAAGAACTAAAATATATTACTCACTGCAGTAATTATCCAATAGAAGAAGAGTTAAATCCAGGCGGAGAAACTGAATGCCTGCAGAATAATCTGATCACTGACCATCACATCGATTAAAATAATAATAAATACACCTGAAACTGAGATTCATTTCATAAAAATATAGATGATTCTACGTTTGACTGTTATTTATCTGGGCTATTATTTCCATTTGTTGTGTAAACTAACTGTCTTCTTCAGAATAAGGCAAAAACTGAACTATATGTGCAGGTAAATGTAATGAGACGTGAACCCCAGTGGAGGCTTTTATAGTGTCCTTTCAGAAACCTTCGGGTGAAGCTTTACATTCATGTGTTTAAGTATCATCAATACCAAATATTGATTCCTTCGTGTCCACACTAATACAGATATTTTGCGAAACAAACATTTTCTCGGCATTTCCACACATGAACAGTGATAATTTTTAAAGAAAGAGTGAAGATGACTGGAGGAAATGATAATGTGACATATAGACAATAGTGGTGGAATTTGACATTATATTCACAATGTCATTTGTACTTCTTCTTGTTGAGTATTTTTGTTGTTTTGTCAGTTTTCTCAGGATCAAAAATCAGCCTCTTATTTTTAAAGTCCTATAAAAGAAATAACACATTTTTGATGATGATAATAAATAATAATACCCAGTTCTATATGCACCTCTACATGTCTGTGTCTGAGAGAACAATGGCAGATGTGTAAGGTATATATTCTGTCTTTGTGGTCAGTATATTAACTACAGTAGATCATTTTTAACACAGTTTTAGGAGTTTGACACATGTTAAATCAATATAATGTAAAGAATTCACTAAAAAACAATACGATAGTTTGCAAGACAAATATAGTGTGGACGGATTTTTTTTAAAGAAAGCCAGAGAAAATAGCAAAATGATCTGTACCAGTGTGGACGGGGTATTTGCTGTGTACTCTCTGTTCAGTGGGACATTAATGGACACGTTATGCGCTGAAGCTACGGTTTCGCTTCCGTCTTCTCGAGTGACAGCATTTAATTAGCAGCACTAGCATGATCATCAGCACCAACGCCACTACTACGATCACTATGATGTTCACACTGCCGTTCTCCAGGTTCTGACACATCTCCTGGGTCACCTTCTCGATGTTTACCGGTTCCGTGTCCTCCATGTAGACGCAGGTCACGGTCTCGATGTCTGGGACCACCACGGCCGAGTGCTGGACCATGTGGAGGAAGGGCAGGTTTCTGCAGCAGCTCAGAGGGTTGGAACCCATGTAGATGGTCTTCAGAGACCGCTCCAGAGCCAGGACGGTGCTGTACTCCAGTGAGACCAGGTTGTTGTTCTGGAGGTTCAGGGACTCGATGGAGGACTCTTTGTTCCACATGGGTAGAGTGGTCAGCTGGTTGGTCGACAAGTCCACGTATTTCAGGCTCGTCAGTGACGCCAGGTCCATGTTCAGTTCAGTGATGTTGTTTTCTCTCAGCAGAAGGTGAACCAGTGAATTCTCCAGACCACATAGGGAGTCCTGGTCCATGTCTAGACCTGGATTGAGGGACAGGTCCAGCAGTTTCAGAGGAGTCTTGGAGAACGTGTTGGGGGGCAACGTCTGGAGGCCGTTTTCAGAAAGGTAAAGATACTCCAGACTGGAAACAGAAGAAAAGGAAACACAGCCAGATGGGTCTGGGTGGTTCTGGTCTGGAAGTGGTGACGGACAGATTCTCAGATTGTTTTGTTGGAGGTGAAGAAGTCTGATATTTGGGAGTCTCTGAAATGTGTGATAATCCAAAGTCGTGAGCTCGTTTCCACTTAAATACAGCTCTTCTAATGACTGCAGAGCGTTTTCTGCTAATGTCAGAGTCTGCAGTGAGTTATAGCTGAGGTTGATAATCCTGACGTTCTTCAAAAGGGTGGGAGAGACTGAAAATGAACTGATGCAGTTATTGCTCACATTCAGGACCTCCAGAGACACCATAGTAGAAAAGAGGAACTGAGGCAGGCTTTTGAGGCTGTTGTAACTCATGTCCAGGTACTTCAGGTGATAAAAACACTGGTGATGTTTGCTGAAACTTGGCGGAGCAGCTAAACATGTGCACATAAAGTAAATCTGCCCCTCTATAGAACCCGTCACATTAATGCTCTGGATTTGGTTGCGTGACACATCTAAGTACTCCAGCTTGTTCTTTCGAGGGAGAAGAGGCAAAAGAGGCATTTTGTTTTCACTCAGATCGAGATGGATGAGTTCGTACAAATCGTCTGAGACTGCGCTTCGGAAAAGCTCCAAGCTGTTCTTGCTCAAGTTAAGAGTCTTTAAGTTATAGAGGTTGAAGTCTGTGATGCAGTTGATTGAATTCTTTGACAAATCAAGTTCTGTCAAATGATCCAATGAGTCAAAAGCGCCGTCTTCAATCTCCAAGATGACGTTGTTGTGGAGGTTGATTTTTCTCAAAGACAACGCTCCGCTGAAGGTATTTTGCGCTATCTTGGTGATGCTGTTACCGTTGAGGGAAATGTTTGTTAGCAACGGGGATTCGGCCAGGAAATAGTCCGTCATCCCTGTGAAAAGCCCGTTACTCGAAAGATCGAGCGACTCCACGGCAGTAAGAGGTCCGACGCTGGTTTTGGACTGAGCGAAAACACTCAGGTGGTTCTTGGACAGATCCAGGACTTTCAGATCCGTCATGTCTCTGAAGAGCCCTGGCTGGATGAAGTGGATCTTGTTGGAGCCGAGGTTCAGATGGTGGAGGCCGGTGTGATGCGCCAGAGTTTCTTGGGTGAGATTCTGCACCTGGTTTCGTGACAGGTCCAGCGTTCGGATGCCATGAGGAAGGTTGAGCGGTGCGCTTCTGAGGCTGCGATCGCTGCAAAACACATCCATCTGGACCTACGAACAAAGACAAACATGCACGTCTGATTATGTGGGCGTTCTGCCAGAGCGGCTGACCATGACACAACACAGAACCATGTTTAGATGGAGGTCGATTTATGAGTCAATGCATCGACGGCATGTTCTTGGATGGAGGCCAGTCCTCTGAGGTTTATGACGGAGCATTGTTCTAATAAAGAAACTTTCAGAACAAACTTTACACTGAGACTCAAGCTTTGAATTTGTTTGCAGATCAGTCGGAGCTGATGAATATAAAAACCACAATGTCTCATTTTACGGTTTAACACCATATGTAATAAGGAATAAAACTGTCCAAAAAACCAAGCGTCAAATAAAGCAACAAAGCTAAAAGTGCTGATTTGTTCCACATTTTCTAACAAGTAACAAAGTACATATACTTCATTCCTGTACTTTAGTCCAGATTTTACCTTTACTGCTGACATTTTAACACAAATATCTGTACCGTCAAGTCCTTAAATGTTCAAAACCTGCTTTAGTTGAATGCATTTTAGTGTAAATATCTGTTATTCCTACATATGTACCTGTATAGGTTATTTCTTCTGATTTCACCCAACATAGATGGAACAAAAACACAGAGAAAAGACGATCACACACACAGCAAAAAGCAAAATGAAAATGATAAAACAAGATGAAAAACAATGTAAAAGATGGGGGAGGAAATTAGACAAATTGATGGAAATTTTTTTTTTTTTAAATGACACCACACAACAAAAAAAACGCCTGTAGAAATACTTTTTACTTTTAGTTTCAGTCAGTTTAAGTACTGAAGTACTTTTTTACACAACTATCCATAGTTCTATTGGAGAGAAGGAAACACACCTTCATCACCTTCCACAGTTTTCATCATCTTTCCCTTCATTTCTCTTAATATATTGCGATATTTAATGCACATTATAATTAAACCCATGTGTCCTGAGACTCGTCCAACAACAGCTCATAAAACTGTCTCTTTTTCTGCTCATTCTCTGGACGAGGACATATTTGTGGTATCTTGTGTTTCCAGTGTGGCATTCCTCATCTCTTACATCCAGGTCATTTCATTAAACACTCACCGTTCAGTGAAAAATGACGACGTTTGATGTAAAAATCAAGAAAAATCTAAGACAGAGATGTTCCCTGTGCAGAGCAGCTGTTCACCATCAGAGACACTGAACCTCCGAGTCTGACGAGTGATTCACACCAGAGGAGGTGTTTTACTTCACTTTTAGTCATAATATTAGTCAAATAACAGAGAAAATGGTTTATATGATGCTCCCTTAACAACAGTCACATGGTTTTATATACTGTGTAATTAAAATGACTGGTGACAAATCATTTCTTAGATATGTTTTATATTATTTACCTTTGTTATCATATTTTATTCATTTATTACTTTTAATATCCTTTTGCTTTCCTTATCTTATCTTTATCTCTTTCTATGCTCCTTTTTAATGATGAATTGCTATTTTGTGTGTGTGTGTGTGTGTGTGTGTGTGTGTGTGTCATTTTAACTATAATTAAAACTGCCTTAATCTGTCTTGCCCTGTTTCTTATTAAAGTTTTATTGGTTCAGGAAATAATGCACACAAAAAAAAGACACTCCAGTCCCCAAATGTGTCCCTCAAGGATATTATATTATCAAAATCATAAAAAAATAAAGTAATTCATAGATAGTCTGTGGAAGTGTCCATCAATACTAATGTAAGGTGTGGCTTTTCTAATATTTTCATCATCTTATACTTAATTGGTTTTTACAAGAAACTGCATCATTACTGACAAACATCATATGTGTGATTGATGTCATGATTAAAATGGGATCAAAATGGTGTTTGTAATAATTACCACTGGACCCACTGTTAAGAATGAAGTATATGATGATGTTTCACAAGTCAATATGTGTAGTTCCAAAGGTGTTTTACATCTGTACTGAGCAGACGGACTGATTCATGTTTGGCTTCACATTGTCCTCACTGTGACTATTTATAGAAGCAAAAACCACCAAACGTAAACACAAGTGACAGTTTTACTTTCAGTATCTGAGTATTTTACAGTCTGGACCTGATTCAAAGGGTTCTGTCACATTTTAAGACCAGCTGCGTCTGTTCAGTCTCACATGTGAAAACTGATGGGTTAAAACTGAACTGACAGACAAATAAAACCCTTTAAATCTGACCAGAGCTGGACGATACAGCCAACAGTGCTCTCACCGTATTAATGTTTATATCAGTCATTATTGAAAACAGTCGCAATAGATGTCACTACTGATAAGGACGATGAGTATTTCTTGGGTTTTTAAAATTTGCAGGTTGATTTTTAGTTCTAAGTGAAAGCTGAAGAAATTCGTGTTTTTTTGTGTGTGGTTTTACAGATGAGAGACAAAAACGGAACGAGACAAAGTAGATGTAAAAGATACAGTAAAAGAAAGCTATGAAAAACACACAACAGGATGAAAATGACATAAAAAACACAAAACAAAAACACCCCAAAAGTTACAACAAAGCAAAAATTATGTTAAAGAGGCAACAACAAGCAAAATTTACACCAAATACTGCAAACCAATGTAATTTAATGTAATGACACAAAACAACACAAAATTATATGGAAGAAAAGACAGGATGAGAGTGACTGAAACATGGGTCAACATCTTAAAAACATAATTTATGATGTAAAAGACATAACAAAGTGAAATTACATCTGTAGGCTGTGATTTCAAGAGCTAATGCTGTTATATCATGAAGAAAATCATCATGATATAACATGAAAATCATCACAATATGGTGTAAAATGACATTACTATTATTATGTTTTATTATTTTGTCTGTTGGCTGTTTTTCCTGTCTGTACAAAGATCAGTCAATAAACTGTTAATCTCGTCATAAACCTTCTCTATGTGTCTGCTTTTATTTCCAGGGAAACATCCTCTACGACATCAGACAATGATGCATTTTACTCTCCATTTCCAGTGACATAATAAAAACAGGAACTACTGAAGTTTGTGTAAGAGCCGGCGCCAAAAATAAAACACGATTCACTAGAAACTAAAGGGGAAAATATCAGGGCGATGTTGCACAAATGACGTGTCTGACTGACATCTGACCTCTGCTGCTGAGTGGAAACAGTTTTCATCTTCACTGATAATATTTCTCTGTCCAAACACTAAACCCTGACAGTCTGCTCCCGGAGGCTAAAACTAACAAACCCAAAGCTTCCAAATAAACCATCTGCCTGTAGATAATCTGAAAATACCTCAAGCACCTGATGGATTCAGGATCTCGTCTCCGTCGCCACGGGCAACCAATAAAAATAAACCAAGTACAGATGAAACAACACAAGCAGATTCCTGACATTAGTGAAGAATGGACGGAAAACTGAGGAAAAATACAGCACTGATGAAAACAAAAAGAAGACAGTTCAATTGAATTGGTCGTGTTCATTTTGATTTGATGCTGTGAAATACAATATTTATAGATTTTGTAAAAAAAAAAAAAAATCTAAATAATTATCAAGATTACCAATAAAAATTAAATAAATTACTAAAAAAATCAATAAAATGAAGAAAAATTTTAATAAAATTAACAGAAATCAACAAATTAAACAAAAAAAACAGCAAAAAAGAGTAAAATGATAAAGAAAATGAAAAAATATTGACAAAATAATTAGCAAACTAAACAAAAATGCATAAAACAATGAATAAAATAGTCACAAAATGAACAAAAATGAGGCAGATGAATGAATTAATCCATAAAATAATTGACTGGACAAAAATGAACAAACAAATAAGAAAATCATCATCACAAACAAAATATATCAAGATAACCATAGGGAAAAGTGAACTTAATTATTAGCAAAATGAGCAAAAAAGGAACAAAAAAGAAGAAAATTCAATAAAATGAGCAAAAATGATGCAAATCATCAACAAACACAAATAAAACAAAAATGACACAAGTTGAAAAAGAACCCAACACACAATGATCTTCATCCTCTGATTGTAGGTCAGCTAATGCTATTTAAGGCTTGTAATAAAATAGATCATATATTAGACAAAACTCATTGTTTTTAGTCAAATAACATCCTCTTCATTCATTTTACTGCTCCAAAAGTAACATAATGTCATTTGTTTCACTGATAGAACGGTTGTGTTGCCAAGAGTTGAAGTGTTTGCATCCTTAAAGTAAAATCTGGTGACTTTCCCAGAAGCTTGACTTACCACTTGGCATGATGGGATGCGTCGAGGAGGACGTGAGGTCGCCACCAGGCAGCTGAGAAACAGCGAGGGGAGCAGCTGGAGGGCGAACATGGTGCTGCAGGAGACGAACACAGAGAAGACACACATGAATGCAGGAAGCGGCCTGAAGTGATACTACCATACATTCAAAAAAGGAAGGAAGAGGGAGGCCGACACCTACCACAGGCCACGCTGACCTATGACAGAGCTATTTATGATACAAAAGGGGCTTTCTGTTCTGATTTACACTCTGCTGCTGAAAACTGGTAAGACAATGACTAAGCAAATCACATCCCGACTTCTGACTAAATGTAATCAATTCAGAGGACTGTAGCTTATTGTTTTGAAACAGAAAAACCTATGCTCGCTAAGGCCCGGTGAGTCATCTTTTTACAGATGAGTTCTGCCGCTCATTAGTTTGTGGAAACTTGCAAAAAAAAAAAAAAAAAATCTTCCTTACAGGTTCCTCAGCACAAAACAAAAACAACATGTAACGTTGTAGAGCAGCAATGTGGGAGTAATTATTATTATCACGGTAATGGTAAAAACCCAGAGGCATGATGGGAAACAAAGAGCGGTACATGTGAGAAAAACACAGAAAATAAGAAAATGCAGACACGTGACTTCACAGACAGTACATGTTTATAACCCACTTAAGGAGGAGGTTTAGTTTGGTTTAACTCCATTTAACATCTTTAACCCTTTAAAGACTACTTTGGTTTAACCTCTCTTCATTCAACCTTTCCTATGTGATTTACTGCTATTTGTTATAATATTCTTCTCTGTATTTTGCAATTTTTATGTGAAAATCAGGTATTTTCCTGTATTTGATTCACAGATCATGTAAATGTTCATAAAAGCTCAAAGTAAATTCAAATGGACAAAGTGAATTTTTGGCCAAATATATAAGTAACTGAACATAAAAACAAGTGTCTGCAACCACTCTGAACCTCTATAGGTTTTACTGGTGAATCATGTTTCCACGTTCAATACGGAGCCTCTGAACGTCCAAATGGGTCAAATGTGGTGACCATGAAACAGAGAAACTGTATTTTACCTGAATTATTTACCTTTATGGATAAGATTATGGGTTGGAAATGTACTCTTTTTATAACAGTAGATGCTTTTGGTCCTGTTTAGGTCGTATAGGGCTATGGGAAAAAAAAAAAAAAAAAACAGCTACTGCACGACTCAACAGACTTAAATATTCCGCTGGAATAAAGAAAACAACAGAAAAGAAGGTGAAAACAATCTGTGAAAGCAAACATTAGACTCTAAAATCAGACATGGTAGAGTTTTAAATGGCAATAATTATGCATGAGACTAATAATAAATATTACCTGAGGCTATGCAATAAAATGAACGTTAAGGAAATTCAGGGTCACGGCTAATTGAATTGTTTTTATTCATTTATTTAATGTTATTAAAGGTTAAGGGTGTGATGCATCTGAGTATCAGTATCTGAGTATCAGATGCATCAGCCACAGAAAACAGAGAAGTCTCTTCTGATCGATTTGTCTGCTTTTAGTTGAGGGGATATTTACTCTGGTTCACACTCAGACAAAGTAGGAGACAGTAGTGAACCTCCACAATGGATGTCACCTGATATGAAACAGAAAAAAAGAAGAAGAAGAAGAACAAGAACACAAAGTCTTTTCTGAGCTTCTGTAGAAACAAGGGGGACTTGGTGAGACTGACATGCTTCCTCTTAAGGGAAAATATTAATACACTTAAGTATCACAATATGTCTTTGGGTGATACAGTCTTGATATAAAACAGCACTAACATTGGCATAAACAATTATAAGTTCAGTAAAGTGTATCCATGTCTCTGCATTATACTCTTCTTATACCATTCTCTCAATAACTAGCAGTTATGGCCAAAAATGTCTTGACATTAAGCATGACCTCTGCCCTTTGACCACCAAAATCTAATCTGCTCATCAATGAGTTTAAGTGAAAGTCAGGAAAAATTCCTTCAACTCGTTCTGGAGATATTGGGTTCATAAGAATGGATGCACATGAGGTCAGAGTGAGCTTGACCTTTGACCTTTGACCACCAAACTCTACTCAGTCCAACCATAAGTCTAAATGAAACATTACCTAATTAGAAAAAAAAATCTACTAAACTGTTCTTGACACAATAGATTGATAAAGATGGACAGACATAAGGTTGGGGCAAGCCTGACCTCTGACCTTTGACCACCACCAATATCAATTCAGTCCATCAATGACTCTATGTGAAATCTGCACCTTCACCACTAGATGTCACTACATTTCAGACATTTAACCTTTAAAAATTATGGATTTTGAGAATAAGTACAGAATTTAACTTCATAAAATGCTTTAAAATGATGTACCACAGTTTTTTGATTACCATTGGGGCGGCCGTGGCTCAGATGGTAGAGCGGGTCGTCCAATAACCGAAGGGTTGGCGGCTCGAATCCCACTCTGTCCGAGTCATGAGATGTTGTGTCCTTGGGCAAGACACTTCACCCACCTTGCCTCCAGTGTAGCTACTCACACTGGTGTATGAATGCGTGTGAATGTTTGGTGGTGGTCGGAGGGGCCGTTAGGCGCAAAATGGCAGCCACGCTTCCGTCAGTCTGCCCCAGGGCAGCTGTGGATACAAACGTAGTTTACCACCACAAGAGTGTGACTGTGAGAGTGAATGAATAATGGATCCATTGTATGCGCTTTGAGTATGCGTTAATAGAAAAGCGCAATATAAATCTAATCCATTATTATTGTTTTTTTAATCCTTCTGTTGTTTTTTATGCATTGTGTAATTAAAATAGGTTGTAGCTTTTTTAGTTTGGATAAAAATCCTTGGAAATCCTTGCAGTGTTTGCCTATTTTTATCATTTTTGTTCATGTCTCACTTAGTTGTTATTTGTTATATTCATTTGTTATATTCATTTATCCACCTCGGTTGAAATTGGTCTTAATGTTCAGAAAGTGCTTACTAAAGATAGTGGATAATTGTATTAAATCAAATGTATTAAAATTAAAGTAATGGGCCTGTTTTAAAAGCATAATGAGTTCAATGCGCAGATATTTGTGTTAAAATGTAGGGAGTAAAGAGAAAAACTCACCAAAAGGCTGTAGTGAAGGACAGATAACAGATTTACACTATTTGTGCTTCATTACTTCCTGCCTCTGGATGTCAGGGAGAAGTTTATAACTCAGTTTGAGTGGTAACTGTTTTGTTTCCAAGTTCAACAACGAGCTGTGAAGAAACACGTGTATGCCAGAAGATTAGCACTCGGTAGGACTGAACGGCTGACAGTTTGATCACCTCTGTACAGTTCCATGACAACTGGGTAAACTTTATCCACTGTCAAACATGTTTGGGATTCAGACAAGATTTACTGCTTCAGAAATAAAATGTGTTCAAACCTTAAATAGAGCGAACAGCAGCGACTTTACAGCAACGACGGCCGGTTTAAACACAGAATTACAGCCTGGAAATCCAAGGAGGAACTTCTTTTTCTGTCATTGATCATTATTGTAAACACTCCTGAAAACAGTCGGTGATGTAAATTGTGAATTTAAGGCACATATTAGGGCTGGAACTAATGATGATTTGTGATTATTGTTGATTAATTGGTTGATTAGATTCTCAATTTATCCATAAATGTCTGGAAATGGTGAAAAGGGTGGAGAGAAAGGAGGGAAAAAACTGAAAATATTCACATTTAAGCATGTGGAAGCAGAACATGGTGAGTTTTTTCCCTTAAGAAAGTACTCAAACTGATTATTGATTAGTTATAGATTAAATTAACAGAGAGTTTTAGATGTGAACAGACGCAGATATGATCAGACTGATGGAACTATAGGTATCAACTGAACAAGTGTGGAGTTTTATCAACCGGTAGCACTGGACTGAACCTACTGAGAGATAAAATATGTTAAAATCTTAGATGAAGTGGAAATGAAGTATTCAAGTATTATTGCATATATACATAGGTTTATGTACAATTATATAAAAGATTTATGAATGTTACAATAAAAGGAATGTGAAAAGTGAATATATTCTAATCTGCTTTTACATAGAAGCTCAGAGAGAAATTTTCCAAACATTAATTCATAGTTTTTCACATTTTGACTCATACTGTATCACTAAAACCACAGCAGCACTTTTGCTTTACTTTTTCTTTATTAGTGACCCAGTCTGGGTAAAGTTTCATTGCTTTACTCATTTACTCTTTCCTTACAGAGCCCTGTTAGTCATTAAGTTACTAATGTGAGAACAACACATAAGCGCAGAGCAATTTCAACAAATAAAGACGTTCATTAAAGTGTTCTCATGTGGAGTTAAAGATCTAAGTGTACTTTTTTCCATAAATGGCTTTAAAAAGCTCTGGGACACAACAGCAACTGATAAAAAAAAAACAAAAAAAAACAAAGGTTAAGACCTGACTGAAAACAAACCAAAGCTTGAGTCATTTTGTTGTATGTTCTGTATTGTACTTTTATGGCTGTAACATATTATAGTCAATGAGCAAACTGATTGTGTTAACGCAGGGACAGGGGTTGTCTAGGTTTTTGTTTGTTGGTTTGTTTTCTAAGGGCGTACACTAGTGATTCTGGTTGTTTTCACTGAGCTCAAGTCAAAGAGTTCTGAGTAAGACCTCCTGTTAGAGCCCCACATGTTGTACGTTTCAAAGTCTACAGTTATTTGGACATTAATACATTGCATAAGATCAGACCAGATTTATTAAGGCAGAATGTTTCTTATTAATGAATTCCAGACTGAATAACGATTATGAACATCATATACCGTGTAAAAAAAAAAGTATTAATTTTATATGAATAAGCAATGAAGATAAGATTATGTAGGAAAAGTGTTATTTAACGAGAATTTGACCATGTGTTAATAAGATAATGATATTTGTGTATGATAAAATGATCATGTAAATGTTTAGAAAGCCAGAAAAAGTCTTTGTCAGGAAAAGATTAAGTGTGGATGTGATGTCTGGATCGCAAAATGTACATAATTCATAAACTATATAATGCAACTTAAAGACAGATTGCTATAATGGCTATAATTTGCAGTGGAAGACGAAATCAGTAACCAGCATTAAAACTTCCCTTCAGTAAAAGTAAATATTATCAGAAAAAATTTAGGAAAAATGTGAAAAGTAAAAGCAAAATGTTAACACTGTAGACATCTACATTATATACTTTTGGTAGTTTAATCACCATCAATGCATCATATTCTATAAGGTCATCATGTCTCTGCCCTGTGAGAACCATGTATCACTAAAACACTCAGCTTTACATGAGATCAGAGGAAATAGCCCTACTATCTGCTTCATTACAATGCATTTTCCATCGAATCCAAGAGGTTTTTTGAAGAGCTCAAGAAGGATGAGAATTTGAGTCAGCCCATAGAGGAGACACTTCATCCTTTAGTTTATCACAAACATTAAACATCAACACATTTGAAGAAAAAAGTGTCCCTGAAAAGGAAAAAAAAACAAAAAACAGATAAATAGAAGGAAAAAGTACGATGTTTACTCTGGGATGATGTCAAGTAATATGATAAAGCTGCAAAAAGTGGAAGTGAAGTATAAGTTTTCATGTGATGTTCCAACTGAAAGCAGATGAGAACATGCAGCAACACAAAACACATAAAAGAGACAATACAGGATATTTACGAGGCCAGTAATTTAAGGAAACACTTCAGATCTGGTCAAAATGTCAGTCACAATCCCATAAATGTCAAACCCTCCTCTTCCACAAGCATCAAACGGACGTCTACAACAACTTCTGCTCCCACAGTTGGGTCCAAGTTACAGAACAAGCAGCAGAAAACACACCACGCAATCACCACAACACGCTTAGAAGACCTTCAAAGAGCTGTGCATTTACCTCACTTTCAGCGGGTGACTACTCTTTGGCGTGCATCCTCACCAAGTTCATTTCACATCCTCAACTTTCACACACACACACCCACTTGCGGATCGATAAGGCAACACGAGTGAACGCCGCAAGCCAAAAAGAAGCTCCTCTCAGCTGACCGTTCCCTCCACATCGCACGGCTCCGGCTGCCGTCCAGCCATCACATCCTGTGAGAATATCCTGCATCGCTCCCTCCCACTGTTCTCAGGGAAATGCCTTATAAGGGGGGTTGGGAAGTCCACTTTTAAGCTCCACTACGAGGAGACAACCTCTGTGTTCTACCCAACCCCCTCCAAAAGTACCCTCTATTTATTAATACTACCATCAGATCATACTTGGAGAAATACTTTGGATGTTTGGCTCCATTTGGAATGTTTTCAGAACTCAAGAATGATGATCCAAAGTTACATCTGGTTTTTATAAATACCTTTTATAGACTTTATAGGGGAAATGTTGGAAAACACAGAAATTCCAGAGCCCAGTTGACTTGGACCAGACAGATCTGGATGTGAAAATCCCATGTTTTTTCAGGTATCCATCATACTTTTTGGATGTTTTTTCAAAGCAACATCAGATTGGATTGACCTGACCAGCACACAAAGTCTTTAACCCTCCTGTTATGTTACGGGTCAAATTGACCCGTTTTAAAGTTTGAAGATCTAGGAAAAGTAGTTAAAAGTA